>OV281359.1:21800000-22158326 GCA_923062675.1 Marasmarcha lunaedactyla
TATAACTTTGTAGAGCTTTCATGCCTTGATAATAAGGTTCCATTGCATAGAATATGACGAGTTTCCAATCATTCTTGATAAGTTGCATGTCAGATACTTTGTCAAAAAACAGTCCTTGATTTTCTCTAAAACTTGTTGTATTTACCATGCATTGTGAACTTGATACTATAGTCATAAAAAATAGTATTGCAGTAAGCACTGACGTGAAGTTGTATTTATTTTTCTTGATTCTTGTTTTATTGTTTTGACCTTGCTTGTCGGTGTTTTGATCTTGTTTCTTCATATCGATATCTTGTTTATATTCGGATAGCACTGAGACTTTAGTCACAGGACGTTTGAGATAGCCAGACTTCGTTTTCAGTGTGACCACTCGTACAAGCCCGTCTTGACCAGGGTGCAGCTCGACGACTCGACCCATTGCCCACTTGCCTGGGGGAAGGTTGTCTTCGTTTATGAGTACCACGTCGTTTTCCTTGATGTTTTCTTTAACTTGCTTCCATTTACATCTAGACGTCAACTGAGCTAGGTATTCATGACGCCAGCGTTTCCATAGATCTTGTAAAATTTTTTGAGTGAGTTGCCAACAGGTTCGTAGGTCTCTTTTTATGTTTCTACTAAAGTCAGCACCGGTCCACTTGAGAGGAAATGACATGGTGTAAGGAAATTTAAGTCTTCGGGATCTTCACTAATAGGGCATAGGGGACGTGAATTTAGACACGCCTCTATTTGTGTCAGCAGCGTGGAGAACTCTTCAAAGGTGAGTGTTTGTTCTCCAATTACTCTCTTGAAGTGGAACTTAAAGCTCTTTACTGCTGCTTCAAATAAGCCTCCTGCTGTAGGCCATGCTGGAGCATTAAAGTGCCACGTGATTTCCATTGCAGCGATTTCTTTTTCAAAGTCTGCATTCAATACTTGTAGATTATCTTGATATTCTTCTTGAAGAACTCTGTTTGCCCCTACGAAGTTACGGCCGTTGTCGCTGTAGAGATGCCTTGGTGTACCTCTGCGGGCTGACATCCGACGAAGGGCGGCGCTGAATGTTGATGTTGAGAGATCTGAAGCCAGCTCTAAATGCACAGCCTTCGTGGCCATGCATACAAAGACTACTACGTAACCCTTGGTGGTTTTTATAACATATGGTCGGGCCCTTGTTGGTCCGTACGATGCTGATGTCTTGATAAATAATAAAACTTGATTCTTGATAAATTATCTTGATTTATTTTCTTGATAGGTAGTTACAAAGTGTGCACACGTAGGAAGTTGTTCGTAAAAGTGAAAAACCGTACAGTTTTGCGTCTATTTAAATGATAATTACTGCTGATGTGAGCTATTTCGCGTTTCGCTATATAATGCAAAATATGTACTTTGTACAGCCACTAACATGACCGAGGCCGTTAAAATCACAGGCCCTACTGTAGGCATCTACACACCATTTTATAATATCTCATACAATATAACATAACATATCACATAAGTTACACATATAAATATTTATTTACTATTTTTATTTACATTAAATTAACATTGAATGTATTTGTCTATTTATAATTATATATTACTTGTTTTTATAGACAGCAACACAATACAGTTAGCTAATTAAGTTTATTCGTATTTAATTACCTATATTAAATATTACCGGTTTGTCGATGTGCCCTATCGATAAGATATCATCGATAGGGCACATATATCGCGATTTAGGCATCATACTTGACTCGAAGTTAACCTATGAAAGACACATCGATAACATATCTAGTCGAGCCAACAAGGCGTTAGGATTTGTCATCCGAGCTAGTTCACAATTCACCAGTATAAAAGCTATTAAAATTCTTTATTGCTCATACGTGCGTAGTACACTCGAGTATTGTTCTCAAATATGGAATCCAATATATGAAGTTTACAAGGATAGGCTTGAATCCATACAACGCAAGTTTGTGAGGTATCTGCAATTTAAGTGCAAAGTATTTGATACAGAGTACGTACAACGGTGTAAGCGACACCACTTGATGCCCTTGCATGAAAGACGTAAAGTTACAGATATAATAACGCTTATGAAGATAGCACAAAATTCTGTGGATTCCCCGCATCTTCTAGCTAATATAAGACTTAAAGTGCAAACTAGGTCCTGCAGGCTGCATGTTCCCCTACACTTTACCAACAGCTCTACCAATTACAGGCAAAATTCATTTTTTATCAGGTCCCCTAATCAAATCAACAAACTTAACTTACCACAATTCGACCTTTTCAATTCTTCCACAGCCCAAGTTAGAAAAGCTATCTCTAAGACTTGGTTTGATTCTATTACCTAATTGTATTCAGGCAACTTTCATTATATCTGCAAAATCTGTTTAAACACAAATATTGTTTATATTTAGCTGATCCTGTCCTTGTCTGTTTGGTTTTGTATGTATATTTTGTGTGTCAATATTGTTTGTTTCTTAGAGGTTTGTTTTTACAGTACAGCGGTTCTGAATGTTATGTTATTTGTTTCTTGAAGGTTGTTTTTGTTGTATGCTATAAAAACATGTAAGCTTTTTCAACTTAATAATCGTAATTATTGATATTTATATGCGAAAACTTTTAATTTGTGCATAGAAATGTATTTAGTCTGTTATTTTTAGTTATGGACACTGTTTGTTTTCCGAATAAAATAAAATAAAATAAAATACCCATCTTATTGACTGCGCCTCAACACTACTGCGCGGTAGTTACATAACGTTATATACCGAGGCGTGACCTGCCGCGCACGCGCAGGTATCGTGCCGTCCTCTGACGCGGAGCGCACGGTTCTCGCTTGCCCGTTTTTACTGTCGATATCTATTTGTTCTATGTATATTGACCTTTCTGTTAAAAATTCTTATATATATAAACTGTGCTTCCGCTAACTGTTGCGCCTAGTGCTTGTGCTTACTTCCTATTGCGCCTTCTAACTCTTTCTACGTGTGTAAGGTTATGTTATATACTTGTCGGATAATATACGTTGTGAACTTGTGAATGAACTTTTGCTTTATATGTATACTTCGCCTTACCGAAGCTGTCTATAATACCTTACCAATGGGGTAAGGTATTATAGCAGACTACACCACTGTTGAGGACTTCAGAGCGCTAACGCGCCTCCTCTCTCTCAAGCATCTCGCCTACCACACCTACGCTCTCCCTGAAGAGCGGTAAAGGTAGTTCTCAGGGGAGTCCCCGATGAAATTCCCAACGACATCATCCTTGAGGAAATTAAGTCCCAAGGCTTTCCCCCTGAGGCTGTGCACAAGATGCACATCTAAAACGGCCGTCGCTTCCCCTTGGCCTTGGTCATTCTGACCAACTGCACTATCTGCGGCCTCTCCGGCATCCTCGGTCGAGATGCCGCATCGCCGCGGCCACCCCGGGCAGTGCCACCGCTGCCAACTTTACGGGCATGCGGCGGCTAACTGTTCCGCGAGCCCCAGGTGCGTTAAGCGCCTGGAGCCGCTCATTACGAAGGAGTGCAGCCGCACTTCCGAGCGGACCTCTCCACCCCCTTGTGTGCTGTGTAGCCAGTCCGGCTACACCGCTAATTACAGGGGCTGCCCTCGTGCACCCCGAACCATCCGACATGTTGCAAAGAGGGCGCCACCCGAACAGGCCCCGCCACTTAATAACACGAATTTTCCGCCTTTGCGCAACCGGGTTCCCCCGGTAGCAAAGTCCGTCCAGCCCGCGCGCACTCCAGTACTCGCTTGGAGACAGCGCCCGGCAGCACCCACCCTCCCTGCTCCAGCAGCAGGCCGTCAAACCTCTCTTCAGCCCTCAATGGCTGAGGATATTAAAGTCATCTTCGAGCCCCATTCGAGGTGTCCACCTAAACCAAATAGGCGAGTGCGCGCAAACTACGCGCCGCTGCGACTCCAGAGAACGACTTATGGTACTGCTTGAGTACCAGTCCCTCATTAACTCATTATAAGTACATCTGTAATGAGTTCTCCAACTAGCGCCCTGACTCTCTTGTTGTCCGGCCCGTACTCGTCCAACGATGCGGCACTGCGATATACTACAAGAAGATTATTCACTGTTCTCCGATTCCCACGCCTCCACTCACCAACGTGGAGGTTACAGTGTGTAGACGGGCTATGACAGGTCATAGGACCATAATCATAGTCTCGGTCAACATACCTAGTGGAACACCGCCCCTTCGTAGTGACTTCGAGGCCTTACTTGAACTAGGGCAATCTGTCATTATGTTCGGCAATTTCAATTGCAAACATACTGACTGGACCTGCTTGTCGACCAACACCAGTGGTGTTAAACTACTAATTTAGTAGTTTAATAAGTAATTTCTCCCGTCACACCCACTCACTACCCGGATAACCCGCTTCATTACCCTGATAACCTTGACTTTGCCATAGTCAAAGGTATCAATCTCGATCTAAGGACCATACAGCCGCTAGACAACTTAGGTTCCGACCAACGCCAGGTGTCCCTAATTCTAGGACCCCAAAACGACCCTCCTGCTCCAAAAACCTATAACAACTGGGAAGGTATCAAGCATACCTTGTCTGCGGCCATGGAAGTCCCAGACTTCATCCGACTACCTTATGATTTCATCCGACTATATTGATAGCACGGATAAAATCGACTCGATAGTCGATTCGCTTACTGTTGCCATTAAGTCGGCCATCGGTAAGAATGAAAAGGTTGCTAAACATGGCAAGCCCAAGCTTCCCTTGGAGCAACCTAATCAAAGCTAAAAACGCCGCTCTCCGCAGAGCCAGGCGCTACCCCACACCCGCCTACAGACTAGTCGCAAACTGGCTACAACGTAAAGTCAAATCCACCATCGCGGAATACAGAGACGTCCAAAGGGATGGTCTTATGATTAACATCTCTCCGTCCTACACGGCGTACTATAGGATGGCGACCCCCTCACCCCCATCTATTCGGCTTTCGTGCAAAACACTCTTACCCTCAGCAAGTACAGCGAGTACATACTCGACGGCTTTTATCCTAGGCGACTAAAAACAGTCGCGGTATTCTTTGACGTAGCCAAGGCTTTTGATAAAGTTTGGCACGCCGGTCTCATTTATACACTTATACTCGCCCCTCTATTATACACCACCTACACCAATGACATACCTATCCCGTCAAAACGAGTTCAACTCTCCCTCTTTGCAGATGATACCACCCTGTACGTCAAGGGCGTTTACGTCGACTCCCTCATCACCAAACTCCAGAAGGCCGTAAACGACCTCGGAGCCTTGTTTAAAAAACGGCGAATCTATGTAAATCCAGAGAAAAGCTCTGCGATGCGCTTCGAACATAAACGCCGTCTCCCCTGCGACCCCCATATCCGAATGCTAGGTACGCCCATCCCGTGGGCACAAACCACCAAGTACCTAGGCGTAACGCTCGACCGTACGCTTTCGTTCCGATCTCACATACTTAGAGTTACCAAACTCGCCCATATGTACATGGCCCGCCTAGCGGGTCCCTGCTTGCGCACCCACCTCCCTATCCGGGTGTCGCTCAGATGAAGGCTGCACAGCATTCCCATGCTACAGCCGGCAAGGTGGTTTTTAGTGGGTAGGTGCCACTCTGGTGAGTCCCACATCATCCCGCAGAGCCGGTATGCCTACGGTGGTATGCATGACGCATATTTCACCTCCATCCCGCGAGGGTGTGCTTCGGCGGCAAAAAAAAAAGTACGTACATAAATTATTGTAAGTACTAAAATACAATGTAGTGACTGTTTGTTTTATTTGTTTTAAGATACTCTTTATATGAGTGAGACGACCTACACATTTCCATTTATTTACATGATATAAAACACAATAGGTAAAACCTCGGTCCACCACAAATCCATTTTAGGATTTTCGCTAAAATACGATTACCTGATGTCGTGCCTCAAGCCAGCGACTTTGTGCTAGTAGCAAGTGAATTGAGGAAACATAGCAATGTACACCTCAACACAATAAGTTGATCGCGACAAGAACTATCCGGTGTACTTTTTGGAAATTTTCTAACAAAATTAATGAAACAGCAGATTGAATTGTCTCGACAATAATAAAATAGCTGCTTTAGCACCAACAATGTAGACGGCACACGAAATCTACTCGAATCTCGTTCTGATTACTGCGGGCGACCTTGTGTTCGTGCTAAAAACCGACAGCTGATAGATGATGGTGAGCACCGGCGCGGCGCGAGCGTTCCATGTTACGTCCTCACGCAGCTTTGCTGTTTCATTACACGGTAGATTACGCGTTACACCTGTCTGGACCCGGCTTAAAAGACTCCTTTTGGGTGCTAACCGGCAGGGATGACGCGTGTCGAATTAATTTTGAATTAATAAAACTGGTAATAAACTATGGCAAATAAACCTCGCGTGCAGTACAAAGTTGTTCATCCTCCTCCTATAAAAAAAAGGAGTTGAGGTTTCATCAGTTTTCACGTGAGCAGGATAAAGGAGATTTTGCAATAAAATTATGAGAGCTTATTCCAATTTCTACTTAAATATTTAGTTTGTTTAGTATGGATTTGATATTATTTTTGAAATTCAAGATGGCGGCAGTTAATAATGTGTATATTCTGAATATGGAGTATTTTTTGGAGTATTTTTGGGTTGCTAAGTACAAATTTGATGTTATTTTTTAAATAATTAAATTTTAGCTTATTTATGAGTGCAACATGCAATGCCATTATTATCCATCAATTAAATTTCATAATGTATAAGAAATGTAATTCATACAAGTACATAAATTGTACTAATGCAGTTAATAAAAATTTACAAAAAAAAATCAATATTTCTTACTGTAGATAGAGGGCCAACCCTAGCACTTTTATCAATCGTGACAGATGGGTATACGAGCTCGGCGACTTCGCCAACGTCAAAGGTGATTGCTGACAGTATGTAGTTAGTATATAATATAATATAATACGATAGAGCGATAAAGTAATCTTCTTATTAGTATATTTATTAACGATTCATCTGAGATGATGAGATGCGGCTAACAGCCGATTCATTCTCCACTAAAACATAAAGATTTAGATTACCCAGAAACCATAGCCTGGTTCTTGACGGCCAATCGTCACAAGATCTTCGCGGGTGAGCCAGCGGGAAACTGTGATTACTGATGGTCGCAACGCGCCACGGCTCATTAGCCACAGAACACAGAAAGAGATCAGCTTAGCTTGTCTTGTCGCTCGGAAGTACTATCTGTCTCTCCCTCTCTAGGTACCAATGCTACTCAGTCGTCGAAGGCGAACTTATCTTGTACCAACTCAATCGTGTTTGTTTCTTTCTACTACACAATTAAAATGTGTTTGTCTTAGTTTAATCTTTTAGAATTTTTTTTAATTCAATTTTATATATTTGCTTTTACATGCCCTTAATGTAACTTATAGTCTCATTAATAATTAATAATTTTATTGAACAGGTATTTTATAAGAATAATTCTCCAGTGCCAAATAAATAGGTTTTGATGTTGGAGTTTAGAAATCAAAACGTTTGAATAGTCAAGCCAGAGACCAAAGCCAGATCTGTGCTTTATTTTTAAATTTATGAATAGACAAGGACTGGTAGAAACGAGCATTATAACATTTTTGTAAAGGTAGTTGATGTCAGCGGTCAGCCGGCGGGATTCTTTGTTTTTTTAAAACATGTTCAAATAAAAAATTTTGACATGTTTTTTACATTAGCTAAAGTATTACTCTATTAAGAGTTAATATTAATTTAGAATTTATCTTCAGTGTTATATTGGCGCTAAATTGCTGTAATTTAAAAGCCATGATTTAAGAATGTTGACAGTGCTGGGATTGTTTCTAGTACATTTAAAATGTTTGATACATTTCAATTAAAACATAGTTTACTGACTTAAGAATAAGTGGTTGAGTTCGACCATATTGGCTTCTATAGTAAGGGTTGAAGTCCGGTTATTTATTTTTTCATTTAGTTCAGGAAACTAATTGTAGAAATTACCGTTAGTACATAGGTACTGTTGTATATAAGTCGATTGCAAGTGTTAATGCAGTAGTTGTTCGTAGCTTCGTGCAGGCTGCACGCGGTGCGTCCGCGGACGCGTCGCCTCCGGCGTTCGAGTGACCTGAATCTCATCGCATACGAAGGTCTGTCGAGCGCGTATAGTTATCGGCGCACCTAACTCAACGACCAGAAAGCACAAATAAACTTAAAGCGTCCAAAATTTCAAACAATAATTCCCGCATCCTGCGGCCGGACGTAGGTATTGGCGAGAGTTGCTTTTGTTTCGCTCTCGTCTGGGGCGGTTCGACAGTACTCCCTGTTTCAACTGCCGTGATACCACGTACACGTGGTTGTGTTTATAGCTAAACAAATGCAAAAAAATAAAAACTCATTGTTGTGTGTACGTGTACCGCCAAGTGGCGTGAGTGCTCAGTGGCTCGTGACGACGGCGGGTGGGGGGCGACTTACGAACTTAAGTTCAAAAATTGAGATAAAACGACAATGTTAAAAAGAATTACTTCGCCCTCGGCCATTCAGTCGTTATGTTCGGAGACTTTAACTCCAAACATACTGACTAGACGTGCCTATCGACCAACACCAGCGGTATCGCTCTCCTCGACATCTTGACCTAGACGTCATATCCACCATCACTCCCACTCACTATCCCAACAACCCGACCTACTCTCCTGACATCCTCGACTTTGCAATTATCAAGCAAATCAATCTTGATCTCAGGTCCATCGAACCGCTCGATGACCTAGGCTCCGACCATCGCCCCGTCTCCCTCGTGCTAGGTGCGCCTAACGACAACGTCACATCTCCTAAGACCTTTACCAACTGGAAAGGCTTTAAAAATACGTTAGTTTCAGCCTTAGAGGCCCGTAATTCTCCGCTAGCGATTTCACCCGACCAATTAGATAGTCCGGTTAAAATAGATTCATTAGTCAATACTGTCACTGATGCTATCAACTCAGCCATCAGCGACAACGTAATTATTGCTAAGCAAGTTAAACCCGCGCTTCCCTTAGCCGTTAGCAATCTCATTAAAGCCAAGAACGCGGCTCTCCGGAGAGCCAAGAAATATCCCACGCCCGCATACAGAACAGCTGTGAATCAGCTTCAACGTAAAGTTAGGTCATGCCTCGCGGAACTCCGAGACACTCAGTTTAACGATCTCATGGAGAATATCTCCCCGTCCCACAAAGCGTATTATCGAATGGCCCGAGCCTTACGCGTAGACACCGCCTCTCACGTTCCTCCTCTCACTCGTCCCGACGGCACTATTGCCTTCGAAGTCGAAGAGAACGCCGACAACATAGCGGCACAATGTTCGCCCAGCACGCAACCCGCGGATCCCTCCCACATCAAGGAAGTGGAGGACGAATTTCTCCGCAAAGAATCTCTCCACATCACCGACGACCCCGTCACAGTCTCTAATGATGAAATCTTGCTTCTCATTAGAAGTCAAAAGTCCAAAAAGGCTCCGGGTGCGGATGGAATTTCCAACCACGCACTTAAGCACCTGCCCCAGCCGGTGCTTACCTTGTTAGCTATCATCTTCAATGCCTGCTTCGACCATAGCTACTTTCCAAAAGCCTGGAAAGAAGCGACAGTCATAGGCATTCCCAAGCCGGGTAAACCTCTGAATGTCCCGGCTAATCACAGACCCATCAGCCTCCTCAAGGCAATGTCTAAACTTCTCGAAAGAGTCATACTCTCTCGAATGCGGAACCATCTGTTTCCAACGGATGGCGACCCTCTCATTATTCCCCACCAGTTCGGCTTTCGCGCTAAGCACTCCTGCCCTTAGCAAGTCCATCGAATCGTCGAGTACATACTCGAAGGTTTCTATCCGAAACGAAAGAAAACGATCGCGGTTCTCTTTGACATAGCCAAGGCTATCGACAAAGTCTGGCACAGCGGTCTCGTTTTTAAACTCTATAAAATAGGCTTACCGGTTCGCCTAGTCAGATTAATCGCGTCGTTTCTTAAAGACCGTACCTTTCGATTCAAACATGAAGGCACGCTCTCCGCGCCTCGTTCCATAAAGGCTGGAGTCCCGCAAGGCTCAGTCCTCGCCCCTCTGCAGTACACCGTGTACACTAACGACATCCCCATCCCGCCGAAAGGCGTCGAACTCGCCCTCTTTGCAGACGATACCGCCCTTTACACTAAAGGTCAATCGATCCCGTATAACATCACCAGACTCCAAAAGGCCGTAAACGCCCTCAGTGTTTGGTTTCAAAAATGGCGTATCGATGTCAACCCGGAAAAGAGTTCTGCTATTCAATTCGACCACAAACGTCGTAATCGCCACAACGATCCTCACATTCGAATGTTAGGTATTCCCATCCCCTGGAAGCGCAGTATTAAATACTTAGGCGTCACCTTAGATCAGACGCTTTATTTCAAGCCACACGTCGATAGAGTAACGAAACTCGCGCGTTTTTACTTAAGCCGCCTATATAGTATGATAGGAAGAAAAAGTAAAATGTCTTTTAGAAATAAACGTACGCTTTATAAGGTCTGCGTTAGACCCGTCATGTCATATGCTTCGCCAGTCTTTGCCCACGCCAAACCCTCCGTCCTGTATAAACTGCAGGTAGTTCAAAATCTCTTCTGCCGCAGGGCCACAAACGCACCTTGGTACGTGCGTAACGCGGACCTGCACAGAGATCTTAAACTACCTACAGTGCAACAGCACCTCAAAACACTCTCAGAATCGTTCTTCAAACGCTTCGAATCCCATCCCAATCATCTTGTTCGAGCTTCAGTCTCATATACTGCTCCTCTCATATACTCGAAATTCAAAGTCGCTAGACCGAGAAACGCGCACACTAGCGAACCCACGCAGTTAACTTTAGCTCTCGAGGCCCTTCAGGCCGCAAATCCTAATTCTAACGTAAATTCTAATTCTAACGTAAATCCGAATTAATGCAATTTTATTTTTCATTTTTTAATGTTTTTAATTATTTACTTTTCATTTTGAGCACCTTCAGTGCTATGTAAATCCCAGCGGGTGACCCCTTAAGGGCCCCGCTAGCACGGCCTCTTTCTCCAATTGGCCGTCGCTCAGATGAAGGCTGAGTGGCAAAAATGCACGAGCCGACAGGGGGTTTTTTAGTGGGAAAAAAAAAACTTAAAGCTGTTTTATTTCAAAGAAAGAAAACAAAGCACATTTACTGAAAACACAATACTTTACAATAAACATTTTTTTTAATAATTTAACTTTTTATTAAACAAAATGTACTACTCGTATGATAATACACATTGTTTTAATAACAAGCCCTTAAGACGTATGATTAATAAAGCATGTATTTATCTAGTTCTTTGTTTTGTCTTCAACTTGATCCTGCTTTTTATTGGACCTCCCTTCTTTTAAAGGTAACTTTAATATAATTACATTTTTATCCAAGAAAATGTATTATTTATTAAAAAGAGACTAGGTACAAAAATTTTTATGAGTGGTAAGAAAAACGTAAAATAGTAAAACAAAAAAAAACTTAATAATAATACATAAAAAGCTGACATTCAAACGGATTTATATGTCGTAGTATAATCGGAAAATGCGTAACATTGCAAACAGTCCAATGATTGCACAACACAGCGCACACACATATAACATTTCGCAATAATGCACGGTTGGATATTTCAAAGTTTGTTTAAACCTTTGAAACCATTTGTGCTGAAAGATTACTAAACGGAATAGATTAAAAAGACTTGATTGAGAACGAGTTACGACTGTAACACATATAGCTGTAAATATAGGCTTTTGAAAATATCAACAGTTAACTATTAATATAACAAAAGCTCCTTTAGCCAATGTAATATTCAGAAAACTTGTGGTTCAATACTAAATATACACTGAGTTTCCTGGAAAGCTGAAGTAGTTTTACCGAACCCGGAGCAGATGCGTTGAAGAATGAATAAAGTAGTAGCGAGGCCTGTGTGAGTCTCTGTGTGAACTTTGGTCGCTGTCATTCATTAATTCAGTACATCGACTAATGGCGGTTATTAAGCGTTCTAAAAACAATGTCTGTAAATCCATGATTTCCTTTCTGTTTAATCGAAAGGTGCTATGGCTTGCTACTACATTGATTCAAGATTTGTTTGAGTTTTTATCGGGGTACCAATAGATGTTTTCTTGCTTACAGAAAAGATGGGCGCTTTGGACAAGTGCTGCTTCTGCATCGATCTGCGCGTGGGCTGCCTCATCATCGGCTACCTCAGCTTGGTAAACTTTCTTATAATGACCTTATTTTTTTACATAGATTGCACACGTCTTATTTTAGGTAATAGAATCTCGAGTTGAAGAAAATAATATTCAAGGATCTCTACAGTGCTCGCCCAGTGCGGGAGAGCCTAGTGCGGGGCAGCAACCTGCAACTGATATCCTACTCATAAGAAAGCTTGTAAGAGGGTCAAACTGAAAGTTCTTAGAAAATCAAAAACTGATAAACTAGCTAGTTATTCGTTTCATTATATTCTTTCAAAATAGTATCCATTCCCGTCAATACATCGCTTCATTCGATGAACCACTGAGAAAAGCACTTTGCCCACTCGTCTTTAGGAGTCTCTTCGACGGCCTTTTGCAACGCAGCCACAGCTTGCGCAACGTCCATAAAACGTTTTCCTCGAAGTTTTTCTTTAATTTTCGGGAATAAATAAATCTCGCAAGGTGCGAGGTCAGGGCTATACGGCGGTTGACTCAGTAATTCCACGTTTGAGGTCACCATATAGTCGATCGTTTGCCTGGTGGTGTGTGACGAGGCATTGTCGTTTCTCCCGAACTTTTTCCAAGACAAGTGGCAAATAATTGTTAGTGAACCACTCCGCAGAAATTGTTTTTTGACCCACTAAAACAATTGTCGCGAAATGATCTGCCCTTCCGAAGAACGAGGCCCCCATCATTTTTCTCACGCTTCGACCTCTCTTCACTTTAGTTGGCAACTCTTCGGAAGGAAACACCCACTGAGCGGACTGTCTTTTGGTTTCGGGATCGCAACAGTAAATCTAGCTTTCGTTAAATCCTTCAACCATTTCACGGCACCAATAAACACGACGGAGTTTTTGGCCTTCGTTCAAATTCTGAGGTATGCACCGCGCATAAACCTTACTGACCGCTAAATGTTCATGGAGGATTTTGTGTACTTGACTCATACCGATGATTAAGCTTGTCGGAATCTGCTGATAGGTCACTCTTTTGTCAGTCTCTATCATACGCCGCACAACACAGACGTTATCTTCAGTCGTCGCCGTAGAAGAGCGTCTCTCACGCAGATCATCGGAGAGATTATTGTGACCTCGTTTAAACTCATCAAACCAGTTGTAAACAGTGGCACGACATGGGGCTTTATCGTAAAATGCCAATAGTCTATCATAACTTTCTTGTTGACTTAAATGACATAGAAAGTCATAAAAAATCATTGCACGAAAATTTTCTCACGTTAAATTCATGCTGACGTGACACAGACAATTTTAAATTTGACGCCAAATCGTAAAACAAATGACAAATGAATGAAATACATACTCAATATTATTAGCAAAGAGTTCAATTTTCAAGATTTAAAGTAATTTTTTTATTATATTGTTTACAAGTGGCCAGTTCAGTTTGACTCTCGTATATAGTGATTGAGTAAATCATGCAATAACGCCTCGGTTGATTTGCATGAAGTTAGGCTTATACTCTGCGGAATTTACGCTAACTGATTCGCGGATAAAACCATACTAAGTATATTAAAGATAATTTCCCTACATCCGTGTTATTATGAACATAAGTTTACGAGCCAGTTCACTATTTATTTCAAAGTATTTTCGAAAGCTTAAAATCATTATAGTGGTTAGGTACGCGTGCATGAAATGTATTTTTATTTGTTTGAGCATGACGCACGCGCAGTTAAGAACTGTTTCAAATCACTTATCATAACTAAAACTAGCTACCGATGTTAAGATCGCTTCATGTAAAAACTGGTTCCACCCGCACATTTTCAACAGTTTGGGTTTCCTCCTCCGGATTTTGACTGGACTTTTTGGATTAGAGCTTATGGAACTGACTATTGTACGAGCCATTTCAAAAGATTTTAACGAAACAAATAATTATTTTATTATGTTATGTTTTCATACCAAAAATGTGGAACTTTTAACATTTAAGGTACCTTTAAATTATTAAGTGCTATTATTAAACGAAAATGTTTTATTCTTAGGATGTTTGTTTCATTCAGAGGTCAACGGATTTGTATCCTGAATTTTGACGATAACATAAACGAGCTTGATAACAAATAACACAGATGTAAGAGTTACTTATCAACTAAACTGATTAATATCTAAAGTACAAAAGGGATATAGAGCACCAGAAAAATAGTACTTGTTCGCGAGGTACAGGCACACATCGACGCAGGGAAAATCTAACGGATTATACATCGCTTTGATGTGAACCAAAACCAAACTAACCTAACATGTTCCACCTATTCTTTCTTTTGTTTCTTTTTTATCTTTTTTTTTTTGTATTTAGTAAAATCAAAATGGCTGTGGCGTAGTTGTAATTGTGGCGATCGAAAGTAATTTTTTTTTATTACTTTATCAAAACAAACTGTGTCTGTGTGTTTGCCTGCATCTTTTATAAATATTGTTTTTTTATGTTTCTTTGTGAGAATGTTAAGGATGTATAGTGTAACTATTGTAATATTGTCTTTTTATATGTAACCCCTTGTACGCATCTGTTCTTTTCTCCAAAATAAATAAATAAAATAAATAAGAACTGAGTAGGTAGGTCATCGAAGTTGATTGTATTGTATTATACCATTTATAAATCCATGTGTCTCTCGGTCAGGTGGGCGAGATTATCACGCTGTACTTCGTGGGGCTGCTGGTGCTCACCGGGGTGGCGGTGACGATGGCGGCGCAGGACGAGGACAGCCACAGCGAGGTGCAGTCAGGGGTCATCATCCTGGTCATCAGCGTTATATTTCTGCTCTTTCTCGTGCTTTTTCTGGCCTTCACTATTGTTCTGCTCGTTGGAATACATCAGGTCAGTGTTGAATGCTTGATGGCTTTGTTATTCACGGTTGTTGGTTGATTACGTCACTCGTTAATATAGGTACAGGAAAGCAGGTGTGACATTGTTCTTAGTTCATACAAATTTTGCGTGAAACCCTATAACTGAAGGAAATTCATGGGTTTAATCCTTAGTTTGGCAACTAGAATAAAATAACTAATACGTTTTACTTGGCTCAAAGAACAGCTGTGAAATAATCTTACGTAATTTATACCAGAGTAAAACGATATTATGAAAACCTGATAAAGTAAAAATATGAAAATGGAAAATGGCAAAATGGCAAAATGCTCCTGGATGTTTAATCCACTCGACGTGATCACTGTGAATCGCTGGCGCCGCGCGCAGGCGCATGTGTGCGGCGCCGCCACGGAGGTTGTGTCACCGGCGGCCGTCCCGCCAAAAAAATTGTTTAATTATTTGTGTAATTCATTAATATTATTAAACATCATATAATATTATCATTGATAACAATTTTCCAATGCAACTATGATAGTCAGTAAAATAATAATACACAAATTCCATTTAATAATGATTGTCATACTTGATTCGATGCAAAAGGAAAGGTTTTATTTATATTAAGATGTCAATTTGAAAATTCACTCACACCATAAAAGTTTATAATAAAAAATTGAACAATTCGTTTTTAAATTTCCTAATCTCTTTAAAAATATTTGGCAATTTATTATGAATACGAATTGCCACGCAGAAAACATTTTTTTAATATAGTCCCAATATTTGTGTGGGTACATAAAGTTTATATTTATGTCTACAAGTGCCATGTATCATGTTTTAGTTCGTTTTGAAAAAAACTTGCGCGCATTCGGACAAACATGCAAAGCTCGAAAATGTAAATGCATAGTGATCAAAGGACTCATGGTTTTTAAACCTTTTCAATCAAAACTCGCCTCAATTTTTAGGACTCGACTCAAAAAATACGACTTGAGGCTTTTTACAAATGTAAGATGACTTCAGTCATTAGAGTTCAACTTTGAAATAAAACGACTTGAGTCTTTTAATAAGAGTTATAAAGACTTAGCCGCAAGCCTTTTAGTCAAGAACTCGAGTCGGTAGCATAACATGAGCTGTTTAACATCTTATCTTACAAACATTATAAATGCGAAAATTTGTTCTTGAAAAAAAATCTTTCTCCATTAGGATACAACATTATTCCATTTAATATTAGGCTTTATTTATTTATTGTCCACCCGTATTAAATATTCAAGACGTATTAAACTTCATTATCACTTGATAATTTTAAATCAAAAAATTTTTATAAATCCGCGTACCTTCCTATAAGTCTCTTTTAACTGTAATAATTAGCGTGTAAATACGACATACATACATATCGACATTAATTCTAGTATACGAGTATGAGCGCGCCTCACGACTTAAGACTCCTGCGAACCGAGTCGTTTTAAAAGGGCTCGAACCTTTTCGTTGAGACTGAGTCGTTTAAAATTTGGAGTCATTTCAAAATGACCTCGTCTTAAAATAGGCCTCGAGTCCCAGTCTTCAAATCAAATCAAATCAAATCAAAGTCATTTATTTACCAAAAAATACAGTGTATGTTACAGGTTTTAGCGTAGTAGGAGTTAACATTAAGTCTCAACTGTATCTACCCTTTTTAAGTGGGTGTGCAAATTTTTCTTAAACTAAGTAGATAATAATAAAAAATTACAATATATTTAAAACATATTTTTATAATGCTAATTATGTTTGTGTCGATTTTTTACAATGCAAATATCCAATATAATAATCATGTCAAATTGAGAGATAATACATATTCCTTAATTAATTGTACATTTGCGATGTCTTGATAATAATATTAGTAAAATAAGTAGTAATTACAGCAATCATATTTTATAGCCTAAAAATTCTGAGACAGAGTAGAAATTCATTTCATGTAACCATTTCAGCAATTCGTTTTTAAACTTATTTTGATAGTTTGGTAAGTCTCGTATATTGTGTGGCAATTTATTATATATTTTTATACACATGTAAAAAGCATTTCTTTGAAAAAGCGTTAATTTACATTTTGGAATAATTAATTTGGTTTTGCGGGTATTCCTTACTCCTTGTCTTATGTCCTCGTAGCTTGTGAAAAAGTTCTTATTATTTCTAACAAAGTTACACATCTCTGTTATATAAAGACAAGGTAGTGGAAGTATTTTAAATTTTTTAAAATACGCTTTACATGACTCATCATATTTAATCCCAGCAATGGCTCTAATGCACTGTTTTTGTGCTTTAAATACTCTTTCAACCTCTACACTATTGCCCCAGTTTATCAAACCGTAGCGAAGGATTGATCCAATGTACCCATGATACGCAGTTAAAGCTTGTTCGACAGAAGCTATTTTCCTCAGTCTGTACAGAGCAAATACAAATTTGTTAATTTTTTTGCAAACACTGTCAACATGTATTTTCCAATTTACGTGTTCATCTAAGGTAATACCTAGGAACTTTGCACTGTCCACCAAATCGATATTATCGTTGTCATATTTAATCTGTATACTTGTCTTTAATGCATTTGATGTCCGAAAATGTATAGCCTTCGTTTTATTTATATTTATTTTAAGGTTATTATTGTTCATCCATTTGATTATCGTTATTATTGTATTATTGATTTCGTCTTGTAATTCGTTATTATTTTTATTTTTGTCACCCTTAAATATGATAGTTGTGTCGTCGGCAAAAAGAAAACATTTATTTTTAGTGATGTCCGGTAAGTCATTTATGTATAATAAAAATAGGATAGGTCCTAATATACTTCCCTGTGGGACTCCGTTTTCGATTTTGGAATAAGGTGAGCATGCAGTTGTTCTTGTTTTAGTTTTCGGGTCTATTCTAGATATTTGGGTACTTTGTTCACGATTTTCTAAGTAGCTCTCAAACCAATCATATGCTATTCCTCTAATACCATAATTGTACAATTTTGACAGAAGAAGAGAATGATTAACGAAGTCAAACGCCCTTGACATATCGAGGAATAGAGCTACTACTTGCAGTTTTTCATTAAGGCATTCAGTTACATACTTAATGAGTGAGAAACTTGCTAAGGTCGTGGACTTTCCTCGCTGAAAGCCGTACTGCTCTCGTTTAATAATTTTATTTTCATTCATGAAATGAATTAGCTTTTTCGCCATAATTTTTTCAAATACTTTTGATATAACCGGTATAAGCGTGATGGGTCTATAATTGTTAAGTTCTAAGGGATCGCCGGTTTTAAATAATGGCTTAACAACAGACTGTTTTAGCTTCGTTGGAAATTTACCTTGTTCGAATGAGAGATTTAAAATATGACAAAGAGGAACAGACATTTCTTGAGAGCATAGCTTAAGTAATTCTGTGGTAATTTCGTCATAGCCTACTGAACTTGTGTTATTTAAAGACATTATTGTTTGTTTGACTTCGTCTGGTGTAACAGGTGTCAAGAATATGCTCTTTGTCAATTTGTAAGTATTTGTGTTAATAAGATTTGAGTCATCATTTTTTGTAATGTCAATGAAGTATTCATTAAATGTTTGTGCTATGTCATTTAAATTATCAATAACTGCATTTTTAGATTTAACAAATTTGATTTCGCTATGAACCGGTAATTTATTGATGTTGTGCTGAATTATTTTCCATGCAGCTCTGCATTTATTAGTTGATTTTGCCAACGTTTTTGCATGTTGTAATTTTCTAGATGTGAAAACACATTTCTGTAAAGTTTTTGAGTAAGTTAGGTAATCTTGATGATATTTCATTTTATTGATTTTAGTAGAAGTGAGATATTTGTAATATAATTTTCGTTTAGTGGTACTACATTTCCTTATGCCTTTGGAAATCCATGTCATTTTTTTCTTTTGTACACTAACCTTTACTTTTAACTTTGGAAAGCACTGATTAAAGAGCATAGTGAATAAATTATGAAACTCATCAAATGCCTTGTCGCAATTAGGATTAGTCAGTACTTCGTTAAATGACAAGCTTTTTATATAATTACAAAATTTATTTTTATTTTCATTGCTAAAATCGCGTTTGTATTCAAACCAATATTTAAGATTGTTAAATTCACCTGCATAGATAGACAGTATTTGGCATGTGTCGTGATCGGAAAACGACACAGGCTTAGTGCATCCTCGTGCGTTGTGAATGTTGCAAGCAAAAAGGTCTAAACATGCTTTCTTTCTTGTAGGTGTGCATATATTTATGTCAATATTGTGGTTTTCTAAAATGCTGTGTAAGGTACAGCTATTTTTATTTTTTGTCATCATGTTTATATTCCAGTCACCGCAAAGTATTATTTTTCGACCTTTTTTGTTTATTTTTGTTAAAAGTGTATTAATTTTTTCAAAAAATATAGATACTTTGGACGTTGGGGTGCGATAAATGCATACAATTAATATTTTCGGACTAAGAATTTCGATACCACAACATTCAAAGTTTTCTTTTTCTGAGAGGCTTTCCGTGATTGCTAATGTCTTATATTTATATAGATTATTGATTAAAATGCACGAACCTCCTCTTTTTTTGTCAAATCTTGACCAATGCGCTGCCAACTTGTAGTTGTCGAGAACAATATTTATTTCGTTTCCGCGTTTTACAAAAGTTTCACTCAGACAAATAACATCAATGTTAGTTTTTTTCGTTTAAGATCGTTTAGCAATAGTTCTAGGTCATCTTTTTTCTTTAAAATACTCGCGATATTTTGGTGGAGTAGTCGGAAATTATGATTTGTGTTAGTTTCGAAAAAGACATATATGATCTTTATTTAATTTTTTAAAGTAATGTAGAATGGTACCTTTCGTTTCCTCTTTTGTGTTAATTATGTTTTGATGTTTGAAGGTTGTAGTATTGTGACATTTTTTAAAGTAATATGGGATTGTGCCTTTGGTTATCTGGGGACGCTGACTTACAATTTTATTTAATGTATTCATGTGCTTATGTTCTTGCCAGATTTTCCCAAAATTTTTTATGAATTTTTTGGAGTATTCTTGAGATTCAATTTCAATTTTTAATTTATCGCATATTGATTGGAAGGTTATATTATAATCTCCATTTGATGTTAAATTTATAAATTTACAATTTGTGAAAAGGGAGCTTATTGTTTTTAAATGGTGATTTATAGTCGATGAATTTAAATAGGGATTGTGAAGGTTAGAAATCAGGAAAACTTGAGTATTTGCCATATTTTTCAGTGCAACGCTAAGTTCACATAGCAATTTGGTTGGATTTTTGTCATTTGAACCTATGAATAATATCAATATGTCATTTGGACCTAGATGCAAATAGTTTGTATTTAGAACAGTGGAACAATCCGCGCCGGGCTTAACAAAGGAGTTAATGTTACATTTATAAGGTGAGCTAAGGAATAGAGTATTTAAAGCGCTAGAAATACCCACACTTATAATACAAATACTAATACAAATACTTCGGTTGTTTTGTAATTACAGGTTACAGTAGGTTCTGGTTTGTGAGGCTTCATAGTTTTGTGTGAATACTGGTCCGGTATCTGTTTGTACTGCTTAGGCTTGGTCTGGTGGGGCGGTGTAATGGAGTTCATTGCTGCTGGTTTCAATAGTGTTGTTTTCAATAGTGTTGTTTTTAACACGTCCATTTCATTTTTCGGTGTAGTGTCATGGCTTGATTTCGAAGTAGTGCTAGAAGAATGTCTTTTAATTTCTTTATGTAATGAAATATTGGTTAAATTGATGTTTTTTTCTTTTTTCTGAGAGTTACACTTGGGTGAGCTAGTAGCTAGGGTAACAGTTGGTAAAAATCGTTTGTAAGTTTCAATCACTCTATAACATTTATTCAATTCACTTTGTAGTGACTTCTTTTCAGACGTTAAGTTTTCTATTTCCATATTTGCAGACATCAATTTTGTATTGAGTTCATCAACTTGGATTTTAATTTCATTGATCTCGCTGTCATTCAAACAATGTGAATTTTGTAGGCTTTTCATGGTGTTGTCTAGTATGGACACATTACTATAATCAAAAGTGCTATTTAAAAATCTTGAGGCATCTACTGAGTTAGATCTTCTAATTTTTCTTCTATGGGTTATATTTTCAATTTGAGTATTATCCATGATTATGCTGAAATTGCTTTTTCAATAACAAACAAGCAAAAAATACAAAAACTTTACAAAATAATCTAAAACAAAAACCTTTAAAGAATGATATGAACACAATGTCAACTAACAAATAATTTTACACATTCAAGAATAATATAAAATAGTATGAACAAAAATGTCAAAAATATTACTTTAGTTATTTTCCAAAAAATTATAATTCAGAAATTTATACAAAAACAAAACACAATAAATTAAGTAAAAACAAATTACTGTATTCTAAAATTGTCCAAAGTAAAAAACAAAGTAAAATCTACAATTGTCTAAAAGTCAAAAAAGTACGTTCTTTACAGGATTTGAACTCTCATTCACAGCAATCACCACGACGATACTTGAAGTCTCGACCGCTGGGCCGCCACGATAATTGCTCACAGATATGAAATAGTATATTAATACCATCTGACAATATTTTTTTTTTCGGTTAAAGATTGAGGTGGGTACTTTGGCAATTTAACTTTTATAACTGCCACTTTAATTTTTAACACTTTCTGATTATAATACACTGATAACAGATCACTAATTTGCTTGGAAAGGCTGAAACACTTTTTTATTATATAGCGCACAATAGAAATTGTACCACTGCGCTGAAGGAATTTCACCAAAACACGTAGACGCTTGCAAGATCTTATATGGCTTTTTCTGCAGGAACTTTAATGATTTCTCGTTACAAACAATATCAGTGATTAACAACACCTTATAGAGATATTATTGTGTATTAATGATTGAAAAAAAGACTTTGTTGAATTTATATCAATTATTCTAGTTGGAGCTGATGTTTACGTGACTACAACGCCATCTATGTCTTCAATGTTCCATCTATGTTCTTCTTCTTGGACTCAAATAAGACTTAGGGTTCAGGGTTTAAAGACACATTTTAAGAGCTTAAAAACCTCGAGTCCTTTCGTCTATAAATGCATGGTACCGGTAAAATTTTGAATTTTTAAAATAAAGGTTTACATGTGTCTGTGTATCCAGCACTGTCTAATGAGCGTATTAGAATTTTTTGAGCTTTAAAAACAATGATACCGTTAACAGAGTTCCTCCACAGAATTTTTCATATCTTAAAATGGATGAAACATATCCACAATATGCTAAAAGTGCGGTGTGGAAACAGCCCGTATTTTACTGAGCTAATATACTTATTTCTCTAGCTTCGATCGTGAAATTATCACATAAATGTGCTTTCCAATCACAATTTCTAACCCGAAAAATGTTGTGGAGTTTATATGTGTAATTCATCATTATAGTTAATGTTTATCCCAGGACTTTTCATGTTAACTGTTTTTAAATTGAATTAATTTAGTTTTAGAAATATTTATTTCTAAATTATTTAATTTAAGCCAGTCTCTAGTCAATTTTACTTTTGTCAGTGTAGTATTGATTCCATCTCTAAGTTTACTTGTGTCGGAGGAATTAATCAATAAAGTAGTGTCATCAGCAAATTATATAGAGTCATGTGTTATATAGTTTAGTGAGTCATTTATATATACAATAAAAAGAAGAGGACGCAGTACGCTACCTTGTGGAACGCCAATATTCGTGTAACGATATTGTAATCTACAGCTATTTCTATATTTATCATATCAACGCACTTATTTCTATTTTGCAGGTAAGTTTCAATCGAGTCAAGTGCCACTCCTCTTATGTCATATGCGTAAAGTTGATTCAGTAGTGTTGTAAGTGATAAATATTCAAATTCTTTACTCGTATCCAGAAGCACTGCCACTGGATACAGTTTTATGTATAAAGAATCTGTCACTTTTGTTTTTTAGGCCGAAACATGCGAGCGCTGTCGAACTGTTTCTTTTAAATACGAATTGTTGATGGCATATATATTTTTTTCTATAAATGTATTCAGTTTATGTGCCATTAATTTCTTAAAGACTTTTGATAAAATAGGGATACGGGTAATCGGTTTGTAATTATTAATTTCATCCCGGTTACCTTTTTATAGTGGGGCATAAAGATCGATTATTTTAATCGTTCAGGCAACTTTCCTTGACTTAAATATAGATTTATTACAAACGTTAGAGGCTTTACAAGTTGCTTTGCACACGATTTAACTATTTTCGTTGAAATACCATCACATCCTATGGCATTCGTATTTTTCGAACTATTTATTACGTCAATTACTTCATTTTCCGTAATTGGACTGAGAAAAATTTAATTCTTTGCTTTGTTTTTCAATTTTAAGGTTTTCGATGAATTACATGTGAAGTCATTTTGAGAATTCGTTATGTCAATAAAAGATTATAAAATAATTCACAAATATCTATAGAGTTAGTATACATAGAATTGTCAATCGTAATACTACTTATATGTCATTGTGATTTTGTGTTCGATTTGAATTTTTTTCAATAACTTTCCAAGACGCTTTGCATTTATTTTTTGATGAGTTGATGTAGTTGGTATATATACCTTTTTTAAGCCTCAGTCAGACATTTCTTTAAAATTCTATTGTATATTTTGAAACCAGATTTATGATAAGACTTATTTTTATTACTCAACAAATATTTATTGCAAAGAGTTCTTTTTTTTAAACAGCACCTTTTTAAGCCTTTCGAAATTTATTTTTGATTTATCCGTTTATTTGTTATTTTGACGAGGTTGTTGCTCTAAATACAAAGATACATGTGTCACAACACACATGTTACCATTTACGCAGGCAGTAGTGCTGGCAACACGGTACTGAGTGACTCGCTTGTATAACTCTAAAGGGTCAATTAATTGTTTTGCACTTTATAATTTCGCGCGGACAAATCGTCAATACTACTATGGAATCCTCAATAAACGTAAAATATACAAATATGTGAATTATGTTGCGTTCATTGCACTTGAAATTTTTATGTAATTCCCTTTACTTATAATTTCCTCAGACATAAATACATTACAATCATAGGCTCATAAGGCGCCCTCAAACATCGTGCCGACTATTCACAACGTATTTTAGATAGAATTTGAAATCGATATCTTTTCAGTGTGACACAGAGAGATATTTATCTATTACAGTTCCCAACATTCCTAAGGTTTCCACTTACTGTTTCAGCACAAGCGCGGGCACGTGAAGGCGTACCTGCTGTACAGCGTGATCTTCTTGGTGGTGATGCTGTTGGGCATCATCGCGGCGCTGAACATCGGTAGCTTCGATGTCGCTAGTTTCATTCAGAAACTGATCAGCTTCTGTAAGTACTAACGTAGCAACTTTCTAGACTGTAATTCCAACAATTTTAATAGCGATCTCTACATATAGAACTTCCCGACGATAACCGTCGGGCAGTGAACCGCGGCTAGTGAACTCTTTTTCAAGTGGAGGATTAACGCGTGGTTAAGTTTTTAAAATCAACAAATGAGCACGTTATTCCTACTGCACTGTACACTTCGAGTCTGTAGTCCTTTGTCTACACTGTAGACGTTGTCGTGCAATGCGATGAATACGAGTAGGCTTTCGTTGATTAACAGCGCTGCTTACCGTAGCATCCGCTTGGAATTACCGTTCTTCCTCTTATTTCAAAGGCTAGTCCTTCTGTTTAATCGGAAAACAACGACATAAAAGGTAATTTTGATGGTAACTCTCTAGGAGGAGACTGTCACAACAAACTCTGCTACCACCGGAGACTCTACTAACCAACTCTAATACAGAGGGAAAGTTTAGGTCTTTTTTAGCTTAAAGACAGATTCGCTTAACGCCAGATTAGCTTTATGATGGATTCTCTTAGTGACAGAAGTACAAATTGAAAATAATAATAATAATAATCATTTATTTGCAAGAATGTGTGAACAATAAGATGTTGTTGGTAACAGAATTCCCAATTCACAAACTGCCAAATATAGGCGTGCAAATATTATTGGTTTAAATTTAGGAACCTACTCTCACAATAATTTAATTTTTTTTTACATGTCAATCTAAATATAAAATTTAAAAAAATAAAAATTACAGTCATGGTCCTCAAGTCAACATTACTAATGTCAATCTACAATAAAAAATAAATGTTACATTCATGGTTCTGGAGTCCTTTCTATTAATTATAAAATAAGGTTATTGTCCTTCAAATATTCATCCAGTCTATAATAACACTTCTCTATAAACAACCTGGATACCTTATCTTTAAATTCCAAAGCGGTCAGATTTTTATAAGAATCCGGGAGGTGATTAAAGATGGTGATTGCCATACAATACACATTCCTACTAAAACATTGCAGGCAACATATCTAAAACTATCCATTTTACTGCATACTCTACTTATGTGTGATCTCCAGTCACACTGTTCGTCAATTACAAAACCTAAAAATGTTGTGTCTCTAACATTTACTATTTTAAAATTGTCATAATTAATACCAAGGTTTGTCTGTGGTATGTGAGATGGTTTAAATTGTATTATATTAGTCTTAATCATATTTATTTTTAAATTGTTATTATTAAGCCAGAGTATTACTGAATGTAAAGCATTATTTATTTCTTTTTCAAGTGTAGTTTTGTTATCTTCTTTAACTACAAGCGTCACATCATCTGCAAATAAAATCGATTCGTGTGTTATAGCAAAAGAGTTTAAAAATAAAAATAAAAACCATGTACGTATTCTCAACATTTCATTTCTTATATTATCTTATTTTTTTTAACCAATTTTGCTAAATGTTCTAATAATTCTCAAATTATTATTTTTTTCTGCCCGACTGCTTACAATATTTACAGTAATTTTATTTTATATTTGCTATATACATATATCCCTTCACTCCTAACCTTTTGTCCATACCAAGAAAATTGTTCCGCAAAGTCATTCCTCTGTATTCTCGAAACATAACATTTGATTTTCAGACTAATAATAATAATATAATAATAAAAATTCTTTATTAGTCCAAGAAACAATTATTGTTTTGAATAATCAATCTTATTTTTATTACATTGCCTTAAAGATAATAATGTAGTATCCGCTGCCGTGCTAGGTTGTACCCTGTATTACGACAGTCAGCGCCGTATCCGCATGTATCAGCGAAAAACTTCTTACTTGTAATTAGGTAGTTACATTTCGGACTAATTTGTTGGTATACATGTTAGTATTTATTGTATGAATGTGTACGTGTGTGTGCGTGTGTGTGTGTGTGTTTATGTAGTGTGACATTATAAAAACAATAAAATAAAAGACACTTATTGGTAATATTAATTTTGAAACAAAATAAAGTTTGACATATTTATTCAGGTACGTTGAGTATTGCTTCTGTTTTGTCATAATTTTACTCTAGTAAGTATTTTACAACTTTTACCTTTACTTCCTTTCTATTAAGTTCACATATTTGAAGCTCTTTATTGAGTTTATTGTATACATATGGACCGATAAGTCGATAATATGTACACACCTGCTGTTTTCTGCGTTTCTGTGAGAATGAGTGGGAGAAATCTAACAATGTTTACTGTCTTAATGCTACGTTTAGTACGAACAGTTGTCTAATGCTTAGCACCTTACAAAACCGGTAAAGCTCTGACGTGAGAAAAAGTAATGGCTTGAATGTGCAAAACTTAAGTATAGCTCTTTGCGCGATCTCAACTTTTTTAATAACAGTTTTTGGAGATCCATCCCAACAGGTAATGCAGTAACTTATCAGTGATTGTGCAAGAGCGAAGTGAATATGTTTTAGACAATTAGGTTCTAGGACATTTCGGAGGTTTTTAAAAATAGACTTAGTAATTGAATGTGTTTATGGAAATTAAGATTTTGGTCAATAATGATCCCTAAATATTTAATTGATTCAATCCATTTTAGTTTTTGGCAGTCACAAGAAACGCCAGAGTTTAATTTACAATGGTGAGCAATAATTTGACGGTCTGGAGTTATTTTAGGGGGATAGTTAATGAAAAAGGTAATCAATTTAGATTTTTCTGTGCTTAAAGTTAGAAGGTTCTCGCGCAAACACTGAGTTACCTTGTTGAGCCTATTTTGTGCACTATCGTATACACCCTTCCAATCCTTAGCTGAGAAAAGCAAGGCTGTGTCATCGGCGTACGAAATAATTTTACCGTTGATAAGTTTAAGTTCCAGTAGGTCATTTACAAAGACAATAAAAAGGGTAGGTCTCAAAATGCTGCCTTGCGAAACACTGTAAGCGAGAGGAAGCTCATCGCTGACATGTGGGTCTATCTGTTAAAAAACTGCAGAAAATTTGCAATTCCTTGCCTGGCACACCCAATTGTTCCAACTTGTCCAGGAGAAGTGGAATTGAGACCGTATCGAAAGTTTTTTTAAATCAAGAAAGATTGATGAACATTTGAAGCCTTTATCTAGATTTTTCGTAATGAAATCTGTCAGTTCAATTACGGCATCATTTGTAGATTTTCCATTTCAGAAACCAAATTGGCACTTTGATAAGAGTTGTTTGTCCTCCAAACATCTAATCAACCTTTTGTTAAAAAAAATTTCTAGCAATTTAGATATAGATGGTAGTATTGAAATTGGTCTATAGTTGTTGGTACGGTCTCGCTCGCCACTTTAGTAGATGGGAGTAACTACAGATTTTTTTAGAATTTCGGGAGGAATACCGCTTGAAAGGCAAAGGTTAAATATAAAAGTTAACGGTGGGATAAGAATGTGCCTATAATCTTTTAACAATTTGTTTGAATTTTTATCTAATTCAACGATGCTGACATTCCTTAGTCCCAATATCAAACAACCCAACTCAGCCTCATCGACATCAAGCATCGTGAAAGAACATTGCGTACGTTCTATAGCACTGTGTCCGCTGTTTGTATAATTTAAGCTATTTTGTTTGATTTGTTCAGCAAGTTCTTTGCCTATACCTACAAAGTAAATGTTTGTGGTGAATTTGAATCTGGTAATAACTCTTTTGGTACAGCCTTGGGTCGTCCTGTATACGAAATTTTTTTATTAACCTTCCACAGTTTTTTTTTGTCACACAGACTTTCCACTATATTAGGGCCAGCTTCACATAAGTGAGGATGAGGGATTTAAGATGGAAGCAGCAAAATTTTTGACGGCCTTTGCATTGTCGAGATCAAAGTTTTACTAATTTTCCGTATTCCGTTTATATAATGGTCAAAACAGCCCATTTTTTGAAAACTTAGATATACTATCTAAACTGCTTTAATAGTCGCCATTTCAAAATCGCACTTATATTCAGCAATTTCCAATGAAAAATTAGTTTCTAAGATTCTGAACATTCTTTTGTATATTTATTGAGTCTTGTTTGTACCAAACAATAGATGAATTGAACAAATTAACAAACCCTCCTCTTCCTCCGTGTTTATAAAAACATTTAGGGAATAAATTTGTTAATATCCTTTCATCGTCGCTTTAAATTAAATGTACCACCAGCGCAGAACTCTTTAGATTTTGAATGTTGAATTTTCAGATTTTGCTGGCCAAAGGAGACCCAAATATATCATCAAATAAAATAAAATTATCCACTAAATATCTTAAGCGCGTAGTACATTTTTATTACTGTACACTCAGTTAAAGTCGGACGAGGTATAAATATTTTGAATGAAATGTTGGGCAAAAATCTCTCATTTATTAATGTAATGCTTTAATTTTAATTGTAATTTATAGAAGGGTTATTCAGGGTTACATTACAGAAATCGAAGACAAAATTAATAATTGTAGTCAAAGGACTTGAAAGATCAACACAGGGTGTCCCGGTTTCCGAATTATTCTTTGATACCTACAATTTTAAAGGTATATTACCAAAATTTTACAAATATTTTTCTGATAGCTGCCACGATGGGCCACTATCACCTGGTTTCTTCCGGCTTGACGTGGATTTCTAGGACACCCTGTATGTTCTGTCTCAAAGGACGAACATATCTGCTGTCGAATGACGGCCCTTTTTGTTGTAAATAAAACACTTTTTACCGGATATTATCGCGTATATTTTAGTTAATTTTAAAATTATTTCGACGTTTAGGCATCTTTGCAGTTGCCGTGGTCACGATAGATTATCGTGAGACTATCGTGACCACGGCAACTGCAAAGATGCCGAAACGTCGAAATAATTTTAAAATTAACTAAAATATACGCGATAATATCCGGTAAAAAGTGTTTTATTTAAATATGTATCGTGAAAATTTAAGAAAAAATTTTTAGTTGTATCTTAACTCTGGATACATTCTGAACATGAAATCTACACAAAATACGTAACGATCGTACAATTGTGGCCCATTTACATTGTATTTATTTATTGCCAACGTGTCAAGTTGCCAAGAGACAATATAATTAAAAATTGAAAATTAACTCAACTTTTATATTTCCAGTGTTGAACCTATACTTCTTGTTCGTGATTCGAAGCTACTACAAGAAGATGGGACAAACCCCGCGCGGCGCCACTCTCTACAACGCGGCATAACCCCGTCTGGGCTCTACGGTCCATCGCTTACAATAGATGACGTCTTAAGGATACAACTCATGCTCAGCATTGGACGGAATGCCAAACGATGTTTCAAATATAAAAAGGAATTCAAGTTATGACAGTGAAATATTGTGCGGTGCAACTTGTTTCCAACTATGAAAATTTGTCTACTCAGATACCATTGAGTATAAGTACAAGTTATACAAATACAAACTACAGCCCCAGCGACTGCCTCCACGGAGGCGGGTGGTCGAAAAACAAAACAAAACAAAATAAATCAAACCAAGTTAATTTATTTGCGAAAAAATGTGTGTAAATATAATTTAATGAATTTACGGGATTCTTACCACGATTTTCGATTTTTATGTCGCGCTTCCGATATTGTAAGAATCCCATAAATTCATTAAATTATAGTGAAAATAACCGCGATGTGAATAAAACAGTTGTGTGCAAATAGTTCTTTATTAAAATTGACAGTTCTACAATTTTTTACTGTTAAACAGCGTGCAAATATTTATAAGAAGCTAATTACAAAATGATTTACTACCAAAAACCCTATTCTTAAATAATATCAAAATAGTATTTACAAATATTAATATTTATTTATTTTATTTTTATTTTTTTATTTATTTATCACAAAATCCACAGCCCTTACACTAAATACAAATGAATTATTTAAAATATGACTGAAGGCCAATTATGGAGTTACATTATACAGAATTAACTTTGATGCAGACTTATACATTAAGAGTAAAAGTAAAATAATAATAATAATACAGATATGAGGAATATTAAGAGATAATTAAAAATATATTAGTAATAAAACTGCTTCCAGCTACAAATGCTTATGAGTTTGTATGTGTGTGTGTGTGTGTGTGTGTGTGTGTATGTGTGTGTGTGTATGTGTGTGTGTGTGTTTGTGTGTGTCCATTTGTTAAAATACTTATGATATTATTTCTGAATTTCGGCTTGCTGTCATTAAAGATGTCACAGTATTGTAAGAAATTCTTATTATATGTGTTTTTCAGTCTATTTATGACTGAGTTTTGGGTATAGTTCGTCTTGGATCGTTTTATGTGAAATAGACGCGTATGTCGCGTTCTTGTGGATGGAGTCTGTCAGGTAATAGTCACATGCGTTAGGTCTGAGCAATCTATAGCACCGTTACATATATTATACAGGAGGAGCATATCTAGGAGGCAGCGTCGATTTTCTAAAGTTAATAGCCTATGGTGTAAACAGGCGTCTGGATACTGCATGCGGGGTAAATTTTGTCTAAAATTAAGATGTTTTAAAATTTTTTGTTGGATAGTTTCAATTTGATGTTTATATTGACTACTCCAGATTGGGCTGCAGTATTCTAGTATGCTCCGAACAAAAGAGTAGTAAAGTAGTTTTATACATGAGGTATCCGAGAATGGTGCGGTTGTCCTTAGTACAAAACCTAGATTTTTATACGACCTTGTTACGATGTCTGTAATGTGTTCATTGAAAAGCAATTTTGAATCAAGAAGTATACCCAGATCTCTAATGCGACTAGCCTTATTAACAATCGTGCCATTTATCAAGTAGGTATGCAGCAGTGGACTATTTTTTCGTGTGAACGTTATATGTACACATTTGTTGACATTGATAGTTATTCAATTTTTTTTATAGTAGTCAGATAAAGAGTTTAAATCAAATTGTAACTTTTGAGTGTCTGAACGGTTAACAATCTTCATGTATATCTTCATATCATCAGCATACATTACGTAACTTGCGTATCGCAAAGATACACCAATGTCGTAAAGGTATACAGAGTACAAAAGCGGTCCTAATATAGATCCTTGTGGGACGCCAGGGAATGCTTGTGAAGTTCGACCGAAAGCCACTCACTACCACCGCTTGACTACGATTCGCAAGTACGAGTCTAACCATCGTAAAAGGTTACCACAGATACCGATTTCCTGGAGTTTGCGCAGAAGGATGACGTGATCCACACGATCGAAAGCTTTTTCGAAGTCAGTGTAGATCACGTCAATCTGGCCCCCTCCCTCCATGTCCTGTAGTATTCTATCTGTGAAAACAACTAAGTTGGAACATGTAGATCGATTTCTCATAAAACCGTGCTGCTCATTAGGAATAAAACGACGAACGAAGGGATAAACATAGTTGTAGACAATCTTTTCCGCAACCTTACTTAAAACGTTTAACTTTGAAATAGGGCGGTAATTTTCAACTGATGTTTTTGCACTTTTTTTGTGTACTGGCGTTATAAGAGCAATTTTCCATAACTTAGGAAAATAACCTTCTGAGAAGCATCTGTTGAAAATACACGCTACTGGATGGGACAGAGCCTCTGCACATTTTACAAACAGAATTGGTGGCAAACCATCATTGCCAGGACCCTTAGTTATATCCAGTCCCTTAAGTACCCGCTCAACGGAGGCAGGAGAAACGGAAAGCGGACCTAGACTATCACTCTCGAGAAAACATGGCGAAGTATAGGTGGAGTCATAAACGTCAAGGGGAGCGCTAAAGTTTTTTAAGAAAAACATATTGAAAGACTTACATATATTTTCTCCTCCACTAATATTTAACCCATTGTAATTCATATGTCCCGGGTATGTCGAATTAGATTTCCTCTTCGATTTAACATATTTCCAAAAGTGCTTAGCCGATGTTTTTATAATACGCTGTGACCACTCTAAGTAACTTTTTTGACATTTTATCTGTAGTTGTTTTTGGCGAGATCTCAGAGTTGAAAACGAATTAGAATCATTAGGATTGCCGTAACGCTTCCATAATGAGTGATATTTTGCTTTCTCCTTAATTAAACGTATAAGTGCCTGACTATACCATAGTGGGTACTGTCGGGTACCGGACACCTGTGCTTCTGGTACATGTTTGTCAATTAATTTATAGATAATATCATAAAATTTGTCAACTGATAAATCAATGTCAATATTTTCGAGTACAGAAGACCAGTCAAATTCAGAAAGTACCATGTTTATATTTTCAAAGTCCGATTTTCTAAATAAATATTTTTTCATACGTTTCAATTTTAATGACGGAACTATAATGTCAGAAATATAAAATTCAAAAGAGGGATGGTGATTATCCTCGGGCACTAAAGGACACTGAGAACGCAAAATGTCAAATTCAAAGTTAGAAAATACCAAGTCTAAAGTGTTTTGGGTGGCGTTTCTAAGTGTGTTCATTTGCTTTAAGCCAAAAAAATAAAGAGAATTTATTAATTCGGCGGCAACTTTTTGTTATACGTATTTTATTATATGTTTATTATAATATGTTTAATAATATTATAATATTATTATATGTTTCTGTTAACTTTAAATGTTATAAAAATATTACAAAACATTATGGTTCCTAAACTTATACATATACAACGTGTAAATGAATTAACCCAAAACCTGATACACCCCATTAAAAAAAATAAGTAACAATAAGATTAAAATATAAATTGCGCCGAAAAAAAAATATTTTAATAGTTATTCAACATTAGATCGGAGGTGACCTTTCTATGAAGTTTCGAGCTCTACGGCGTAGGTACTCCGCGTCTCGTCGCACGCGGCCTCTGAGTCGCACAGCGCAGCGCCCGTACAGCTGACTACTATTCAGCAGTTTAACAGACGTTCACTTTACACCGGCCAAGTTATTTTGAGTGAACTGTAAGAACTAAACCATGGCCTACCTATGGTCCGAAAAAAACTACAAAAGCAATTTCAAAACTTTCCATCACACTTTCCCAGGCTTTCGACTGACAACCTATTTGTAATAGTATGTCACATAATATCGATTCAAATGATTAGGTACTGCATTCTCTGTCATATTAAACATGACACCTGGTTCAAATGACGGTTGTTGAGTGTGCTAAAAAGTTTTTTAGTACCTAATTTATTTTAATTACGAAAATTATAATTTTTACTGTTTAAAGTGATATTATTAAATCGGTTTCATAATTGGTAGCTATTAAGTACCTCGTAACTAATAGGTATTTTTTTGCATATCAAGCTTTAAAATTCTCATTTTTCAAACCAATTTGTTAATAAAAATCCAATAGTTTGAAGAAAACCTCTAAATGTAACAATAATAACAAGAACTCAAAAAAATCCAATAACAATAACAACAGGAAAAGGTGTTTCCACCCGATGCAATGCCGCGTTGTAGCCGCCACCGCCGCCGCCGCCATAGCCAGCGCCATCTGGTCTCGTAACAGATACAGAGGCACGTCGTCAAGTAACTGACTCAATGTTTCTCTGAGGAAACTTAAGTACGTTTCTCCATTCAAACGTTCGTAGAATACGGGGCCGACTATGTATGGTCCCAGAACACCTGCCCATACATTTAGAGAAAACCTATGTTGGTAGGAATTTTCTACAGATGCGTAGGGGTTAAAATGTGCCTGTTATGTTGATTGAACATCCTGGCGCGCGTAAACGTGCACTCATCAGTAAAAAGAATGTTCTCATGTTCATTCGCTAAATACCACTCGCAGAATACAACACGCGGAGCCAGATCCTGAGAGTTCAATTCTTGACAGCGACGAAAGTGGTAAGGGTGCTGTCCATCGTCTTGTAAAACTCTCCAAACGTAGGCGTGACTACAGCCGATAATTCTAGCTGCTTCGCGTGTACTGGATTCTGGGGTCTCATGGAAATACTCCAATATCCTCTCTTAAATCCGTACGTTAAAGGGGTCGTTGCCTCTGTCCATTCCGGTAGGAGGAAAAGAACTCACTGTCTCTAAGCTTTTGAGTGGCTGCTAACATTGTCTCGTTGGAGACGGAAACACCAAATTGCTCACGAAATTGTCGCACTGTCAAACTCACGTTGTCGATACATCGCGCGAGCGTTCTCACCATTTCAGTCTATTGCACACTTGTGCACCGAAAAGGCATCGTGAAAGCGGTGGCGCCTGCAGCCGCGCGTCGAGCGGAACCGAAAGGACGATACCTTCCAAGACGAAGTTCGCGCGGAGACTGACCGGCGCCGGCGGCGCCTCGCTCTCGGAGGTGCGAACACAGGCGATCGGTGTGGGGTGCGCGGACGCGGGCGGCTTGTTCTTTAACTATATGATAAAAAGGTTTATTTTTAGCATGGCGGTCGGTAATCACTCGGTGCGTGCCGGATTGTTTTGTCGGTCGGTGTTGTTCGTTCGATGCTAACCAGTTATGGGCGGCGGCCGGGCGCTCGCACGAAATATTGTAGTATAAATAGTTTAAACATGGGCCAATAAATATGGAAAAATATAACCTATATTAAAACATGGTGCGATCGATTTGCAATACGATTCTGAGCAAACTACTTTCTGGTTTTGTAACAATAAAATACGGTAACTACAACATTACAGTCAAATTTAGATTTACCCACTTACTACATTTATAAAGGATCAGAGGAGAATATGGAAAAACTGACTGATCTTCAGTCAATGGAGCCTTCCTCTGCGCGCCAACCTGTGCGCACAGCTTTGTGAGGTTTGTCCTTGACCGCCTCGCGACCCAGCCCGGCGGCGGTCCTTCGTGTACATTACCCCAGATAGAAGTTGCACAATTTTTATAATCCATTCTTTAAAGAAAAAAATCAAGTTTCTCCAGCCATATGTGTTTCCTTAGTAATTATTAAATTCAAATAAAAGTTAGCTACAAAATAAGATGGCTAAACTAAGTAAACGGTACCACAAAATGTGTATTTGTATCTTTTATAGTTTCGGGGTTATTACAAATCTTGCTTGAGTAACCTTTCCGGCTTTGCTGAATCTCTGAATCTGTTCAGTCTACTTTTTTATTGTTTTTTGTACACATCCTCTAACGCATTCGTTCTAACTTATTTCGCAAATACGGAACGAAAATAATGAACCATTTAGAATTGTTAATGTACATATAAAAAAGCTTTCATCAGGCCTAGCTCCTAAAAAAACACATTATAAAACAACAGAACCTTGGTTACCCGACTATTTTAAATGGTTTTCTTTACTTGTTCTGTACATTTTCTAGGCTTATCAAATTTGTTGCATAGTTTTTGCAAGTACAAAATGTATTTAATGTATACATATGTAGACATCTTAACAACTAGAAGCCTGCACGTTGCGCGTAGCAAGCAGGTAAACAAAATCTTTTCATACATTTGAGCATCAATTGACCATTGATCGGAAGGTTCCCACAGGGTAGTGTATTAGGCTGCCTACTTTTTGTAATATGTATAAATGAACTTTCTAAAAATGTACATACATTCAATTTTATGCGCAAACCAAAGTAGCATTAATGCAGAGTCTACTATCAAAAGCTTGCCAAAAGTGTTTGCTGCTGCGAACAACAAGTGACCGAACACGGGACTCCGAAGCCTGTTGCTACTTACTAGTATAACCTTTAGAATATTTTGATCTTTTTCTCAAAACTTTCTAAGTGTCCAATGTATGTGTAAACCCGCACAAGGCACGCGTGGTGGGGGGGGGGGGGAAACACCCCTATTTTTCGGTCAGGCTGAAATCCCTACAGTGGGATTAGTAAGGCTGTCGTGGTAGCGAATGCAACTGTCAAAAATCTAAGTTAACATACACCCAAAATGGGCGTTTACGTACTAATATAATTTTTCTCTCGGCAGTCCCTGTATTTTAACTGAATTAATCAAGAAAACAATCTTAGATTGTGGAGCGGCCGATGACCGAGACAGCGGGGCACGGGTGGATCGTAACAGTGCGTTGCCCCGCCCCCGCTCCACGCCGCCAACCGAGCTTAAGAGTTGCCAGATCAGGGGATTTCCCCCTAGATTTAGGGGTTTTTGACCGAGTTAGGGGCAAAATACGGGAAAAAATATTTGGGAGATTTTTTTAGGGGAAATTTAACAAACACGTCAAATACATTTTTTTGCCATACATCACATTCCTGACATTTTGTTATTATGTGATGTAGAATTTATGTCAAAACTAATCTATAACCAAAGTCTTCTGTGACCAAAAAGCGAATTAAACTTACACTCAATAAATTTTCTATTATAATTTTTTTTTGTGATATGCGGATCATTTCTCAACATGACCGACTCTTTAAAAAATCTCCACTTGTTGAGGGTATTCCAGGGGATTTATTTATTTATTAGATCACCAACAAGTTTACAACAAATAATGCACATTTGGACAATAGTTTTAACAAAGTATTGCAAGTCGTAGACAACAGCATACAATGTTATGACAACAATCAAAATATTTAGTTATATAAAGAACAAATAGTTTTTTTTTCAGACAGTTAATTACATTACGTTAAATAATAAATGTGTGAGACTTTTACTTATTACCTATACTTATACCTACTCATAAAATTCGTAGATAAACCGTACAAATATACACAGTCACTCGTGGTTTTGAGCATGGACTAAGGACTTAAACTGATTCACTGAGTGATAGAAAATATCAATATTAATATTAGCAGATTTAGACACTGAATTATAATAAGAAGACATTCTGTTTAGGGGAGAGAATGAGCCTAAGTTTGTCTTGGAACTCCAAGGTGTTATTAAATTGTAACGAGAAATGGGAGGCAGTTTAAAAGGAACGTAAATGTTTATCCGTAACAGTCATTGTGGTGGTCAATGAAGCCATTTATAAGTTTGAAGAGAAATACCGAGTCTAGCATGCTACGTCGACTTTTTAGCGAGTTCATTATAAAATATTTCAATCTGTCATTACAGCGAGGTAGCTTTTTTTTTAAATTGTGGTTGTACGTTAAGTGCCACAGAAATCTTTTTTGAACACGCTCAAGCTTTTTAATATAAATAAACGTCAGAGTTCATCCTGTCATATATTGCAAAGATTGCCTGTTTTCTACTTACCTACATTTTCATAAAAGAGGCCTTTGAAAAAAACTGTAGTATAGGGTAAAATTCTCCATCTCATTGATGTTAATCAGAAACTTTAAAAAAAACTTCTTTTACTAAAATATGTATTTATGGCCACTTTAATTTGCTACGACTAACTCAATATAGTTCGTCTAGTTCTTAATCGATGCATAAGAGTTCGTCCATGTTTAATTCTATCTGTTTTAATGGAAAAATGAGTAAAATTCGATTTGAAAACAGAAATAATCTGTCACATGATGCGTCACTGTCATTTCCAAACATACAAAAACCATAATTTCATGCAATTTTATCATTACTTTCAAACAAAATGGCTCGTGGGAAACCTATAGCCGACGAAGTATGAAAAATAATTATTCGTGCCACAATATGGCAAATCTGCTTACCAAATAGCCAAGGCCTTATCCCTACCAAGATTGACAGTTCAGACCATCGTCGAACATCGCAGGAAAAATGGCATGGTTGAATGTTTTAAGAAACCTGGTCGGCCGCGAATTACAAGCGAAGGAAGTTTTAAGGAAAATCATTAAAACGAATCGTCGTGCCCGCGTAGGAGAACTTTCGCTTAAGTGGAGAGAGATGATTTATAAAGATGTATCTGTCGATGCCTGCAAGAGGGTCGTCAAACGATTGGGCTATGGATTTTATACTGCTATAGAGAAACCTTTACTCACGCCTCTCGAAAAAGAGAAAATGTTTCAGCCTTCGCTAAAGGTCATGAAATTTGTTATTTTTTTTATTGAAAAATGATTAGACGTTTGTCTTTTATCTCACCTGATGGAAAGTGACGATAAAGACGAAGGTGTTTCACATCTATCCACGAGATACCTATTCACTCGACTCTTGAAAGAACTAGGACTATAGTTTTCTGGAAACACAGACGCAGGCAGTTCATTCCACACCTTGGCGACCCGCACCAAAAAGGAACTATCGAAGCGTTTGGTTCGACTTCTTGGGATTTCTACCATGAAGGGATGGAAGGTCTGTCGGTGTGGGTTCAACCTGATCAAAATGAGCATTCGCGCACTCTCCAAAATGTAATCTGTAGAAGACTGCCAAACTGGCAACTTTCCGGGGATGGTCGAGGCTTTGCAGTTTTTTGGTGGTGGGGTCAAAGGTGTTAATAATTGGATTGCAGACCAGTGGCGTGGAATAATATGGAGTGATGAATCTAAATTTGAGGTGACGATCGGTGATGTACGGAAATACGTTATCAGAAATAAAGATAAGGCATTCCATACCGATTGTATCAAAAGAAAAGTTAAGTTTCCTGGATCGGTAATGATATGGGGCTGCACATTAGCACAAGGTCGTCTACATTTTGTAGAAGGTACTGTTAATGCAGTAGTGTACCAAAACATTCTGGAAACAAGTCTTGTGACAGGAAGTCACACTGCGAGGACAGCCAAGGCTTGTTTTAACCGGAATCGGATCCCTACAATAGAGTGGCCGTGAAGTAGTCCAGATTTGTCACCGATTAAGACCCTATGGTGGAAAATGAAGAAAATACTGCGCAAGTGTCCAGCAAGGTCTAAAAGCGATCTAACGGAAAAAGATAAATCTGTCTGGGACTCAATAACTGCATAACAATGTGAAGAATTGGTAGCAACGATGCCACGAAGAATAAAGGCCGTGATCTATGCTAAAGGTGACGTCACTGAGTGGTAGACGAACTACTTTGCGCCGTTGAATGCGATGGACGAAGTTTATTGTGTGGATGGTTCCCTAAGGATTTATTATATTTTATTTCAATAGGGAAATATTTTGTAATTTTTTAAACCTGAAAATAAACTTCATTAAATATTCAAAGCCACTGAGTATTTATTAAACTAATAAAGTTAAATGCTTCATTTCAGTCCTGGCTTTCGGCTGCCCAGGTTAGGAATAAAATAATGTTATTGTTAAAATTATTATACATAATATATAAAATACAGATGCTATAAAGCAATATTATTGTAAACTGCAAGGTAGGCCGGAGGACAGTGATTGCTGCACACACATTGCCAAAATCATATGGTACCTTGGCTGGGCAAGGTATGAAAACAGTGTTGTAAACCTGCCCTGTCATTAGATAAAGTACTTCTCATGTATGAGTCAGAATAAATACATAAAAAAAATATTTCCTTTATTTATTTTCTATCTTTTTCATATTCTTCGCTTCCAAACTTATTTTGAGCTTACAAAATCTAACTTTTGATTATTCCACTAAATAATTCTTAATATTAAAAGTGCCCAACATCTTTCACATACTATATTATATTGTCTAGGTAAAATAAGGTACTGGAATTATGATGTTAAGAATTATTTAGTGGAATAATCAAAAGTTTGATTTTGTAAGCTCAAAATACGTTTGGAAGTGAAGAATATTAAAAAGTTTGAAAATAAATATTTTTTAAATGTATTTATTCTGATTCATATATAAACCTTGCCCAGCCAAGGTATGAAACAATGTTGCAACACCTGCCCAGTCATTAGAGAATGCACTTCTCATCTAAACATTGCTGAACTCAAACAATAAGCTAAGGACAAAACCTAAGGCTTAGTAAGCTTTCTTAACGACGATGTCAATAGGTTTGTCAAATATAACTTTTGAATCAAATGTAACACCCAAATCCATTATTAAATATACTCTATTTAATGAAATATTGTTAATATTGCAGGCATAAATAATAATATTTGTCTATATATTTTTCTATATTTTAATAAAGAACAGATTTTATTTTAAATAAATTAGACTTGTTACATTTATTTTAAACACAGTAGTCAAAAAAATGCTACTGTGTTTAAAATAAATCTAACAAGTTTAATTTATTATATACACACTAGTCATAAAAGTAATTTATATCGTATTGTAGATTTAATGAGTCACTTAAACTATTAATTGGTCATAGAATTTTCATGTCATCGGCATATAATAAGATGTTTAAATGGGCAAAGATTTTATTAATGTTATTAATGAAAATCGAAAACAATAACAGACCTAGGAAGGATCCCGGAAGTAATCAGTTTTGTTTGTGTGTAACTATGTATCACTACAATTTGACTGCGGTTACACACATGAGGCCAATCAGAAGTTTCCACTCGAACCAATCTGTTGCAACTTCCGTATAAGTATGACATGATCTATACGGTGAAAACATTTTGAGTTGTCAGTGTAAATAATTTCAACTTGTGGGGGCCTAGCCGTGTTGTCAGTCACGTATTCAGTATAGAGTATAAGGTTTGACTCCGTAGATTTACCTTCAAGAAACCTGCGTTGCTCACTCATAAATGAATGTTGAAGCGACGAATACACCTCAGTATAACTCATTTTCTCAAAAACCTTGGATATCGGTCTATAATTAACTATGTAATTTCTAGAGCCTTTTCTATTTATCGGTGTAATAAACGCTGTTTTCAATAGAGAAGCACATGACCGAAGTCAACGGAGCGTCTGTACAGATGGGTGTACTGAGCGTGTGACAGAGAAAGGCTGCAACACATTTTATAAGGAAAATGTGATCAGATCCAGCAGTTTATTAAATGTCCAGAGTACTTAAAAATTCTAAAACTTGATCAGGTGCAATTTCAATGCAAATAATATCAGAGACTGCATAGCAATCATGACTCTGGGAGTGAGCAGGTGTTGCTGGTTGGCAGAATGCCGACTGTAAGAAATCGCTAAACATACCACAGACTTCTCTACCTGAGTAAGCAGTTTTAGCGACGTAATTCATTACTGACAGGAATGAGTTGATTTGTTCTTGCGAGTAATGTTATGTTCAATATGGTTTTATAAAACTATTATACGTTTCACGTTCCACTAATTTAGCCTGTTAAGTAGAATAATAAAACTGTGTAATAAATTCTTATAATTGACATATTTTTTATGAAATGAATATTTTTCTTTAATGATTTTTACCAATGGAGTTTTATACCAAGGTGGGCTATTTCCTATTGAAAGAGATTCCTATCGTCAAGTGTCAGTGTGTTCAAAGTTTGAGTCCAGTTAATTTCGTTAAATTTGTTATTATACAATTAGAGTCAGCCTGATTAAACAAGTAGGTGGCACGGGGCTTGGAGCGAGAAATACCCTCTTAAATACGTTTTGTTAGTATTTATTAAAAAATTATATTGACATAAATTACAAAATGTCAAAAAAATTCGTTAGAAAATCTCGTTGAATATAGGTCAGCACGATGTACGTTACGTCTTAAGATTTAATAATTTAGGTTATCCCATCAATTCAAGTACATTAAAGTCCTCTGCAACTTCATACTTGTCGAAATTTCATCACTATTTCCGACAGTGATTCTAAAAAAATTACTAGTGGCAAGTTCTGTGAGAGCCTACTTGAGAGAAATATTATTCTTACTCCCTAAATCTTCTGCTGTGGAACACCAGCCGTCGCGCGATGAAGCGGCCAGCTGACTGATATAATAATAATAATAAATCCCCAGACAAACACAGCAACTGTATGGCCCCAAAGTAAAGAGAAGCTTGTGGTCATATTGTGGGATCAGGGATAGGATCCCATACACGATCATAGATGTGTGATAGTGTAATACCCCTCTAAGTCCTGTTTAGTTGAATGTATAATTCTGCCACCCGCCTACGGCGTGTGCACTGACTGACTGCCTCGTGCGTGTCAAATAGGCAATGTAAGTGCTTGTGTTTCAATTTGAATGTTTCAAGTTTCAAAATCAAATGTTAGGCTTTACAAAGTACTTTCAGGTAATGTAAATTATACTCAAAATTAAAAGAAAATCACACCAACCAATAACAACACACACATTTTATTTATCAGTCGAATCATTAATTACTAAAATTAATAATTTTGCAGTTCAATTTTAAAGTAATTCTTCTAGTTTGACGTCTAGAGCTGTCAGGATGGACTCTGTGGTGTACGGCAGCGCTGGAACAAGAGGTTAAAGGTTACACTTTATTCTCTATGCAAGCAACTACGTGCCTAAATACATCAACTGCAGAACAATCGCAACTCTCCCGCCGGTGCCGGACAATGACGAATTTTCGATTCTGGTGTTTAACTTATAGATAGTGCTATAGTTTATATGTAGCTATACGCAAAGTTACTTAGTCACTTGTGTACGAAGAGTATGAAGAAAACTGGAAAGTTAATAGAACAAAAGAAAAATGGAATGTTAATAGAACAAAAGACAGGTTATTGGTGTACTTTGCCATAGCACGATTCCGGAAACTGTGCAAGTGGCGTTACAGTGTGACGATGAATTTTCGAGCGCTGACAGGCTAAACAGGCTTGCGTCCATATTGAGATATCTTTGTTCATGCTTGGCCAGAAGTATTTTTCGGTTATTAATTTTCTTGTTGTACGAACACCTGGATGATTAATTCCGTGTAATGCATTGTATGCAGTTAGACGAAAAGCTTGAGGTAAGTATGGACGTGGGTTGCTTGTTGAACTTTCACATTGTATCGGATGCGTCGAGCCTGGCAGAGATATTTGACTGAAACGAAGATTTGGTTTTTGTTTCAGTAATTTTAACTCTTCATCTTCAGCTTGTTTTTGAGATAGTTCTTCGAAGTTAATCACTGAAGGACAGTCGATAGCTGATATACGAGAAAGTGCGTCAGCTACTATGTTTTCTTTGCCGTGTATATATGCGATTTTTGTGCAAAATTGACTAATATAGTGCAATTGTCTCTCTCTTCTTGGTGTGTCGCTCGATGTAGCTGATTTTTGCATGGCGTATGTAAGTGGCTTGTGATCGGTTAATATGATGACGTCATTGCCTTCGATTAATCTTCTGAAGTGTTTGACAGCCATGTAGATCGCTAGTAATTCGCGATCGTACACGCTATATCGCTTTTGTGTATCGCTTAACTTTTTTGAAAAAAACGATAATGGCTTCCAGGAATTATCAATCTTTTGGTGCAGTGCGGCGCCCACGCTGACATCAGATGCGTCGGTCATGATAGATAGTGTAGCGCCTGGTACAGGATGCGTAAGCATGGTGACATTCGAGATGCTTTGACGGCATTTCTCAAATGCTTCGGTTGCGGCTTCTGTCCATATAATCGGCGTCTTGTCATTCTTCTTTTTATTGTGAAGCATTTTGTTGAGTTCGATTTGAAGTTTTGCTTGATTAGGGAGACAGTCATGATAGAAGTTAAGCATGCCGAGAAATCGACGAAGATCTTGGATATTCACTGGCTTCGGATAGTTAAGTATAGCTTGTACTTTTTCTACTGTTGGTTTGATTCCGTCGCTTGTGACTTCATAGCCGAGAAAATCGAGTTTGGTCTCGCCAAATATGCATTTTTCAATGTTGATTCCAATGCCGTAGTCGCTGAGTCGCTTAAGTACGACACGGAGGTGCTCGGCGTGTTTCTTTTCGTCTTCCGAGTACAAAATAAGGTCATCTGCGAAGCAGAAACAGCAGTAATCGAGGCCTAGGAGTACCTCATGCATAAATCTTTGAAATGTTTGCGGCGCGTTCCTTAGCCCGAAAGGCATTCGTTTAAATTCGAATAAACCGAAGGGAGTTGTTATAGCGGTCTTCTCTACGTCTTCTTTTTTCATAGGGACCCAGAAGAACGCTTTCTTCAAATCAATTTTTGAAAATACCTTCTTGCCGTGTATCTGATAGGTAAAATCTTGAATGCGCGGAAATGGGTAACGATCCGGCAAGGTAACTGCGTTTAAACGGCGATAGTCTCCGCACACTCTTAATGCTCCGTCTTTCTTTTTAATAATGTGCATGGGACTCGCCCATGGACTTTTTGAAGGCTGACAGATGCCCATCTCCATCATGGCTTGAAATTCTGCTTTAGCGGCTTTGAATTTGTCAGGCGGCAACGGGCGGGGGCGTGAAAACAGCGGCGGTCCGGTTGTATCAATGTGATGCTGTACATTGTGTTTGATAGGTGTTTTCGGCGTCAGTGGTTTCAGTAATTCGGAGAATTCTTGCAGTATGTTGTAGTATTTGTGGTTGTGATCAAGAACAGATATTGTTGTAAGTTGATCCGTTAAGAAATCTGTTGTGTTGATTGATAATTCAGTTAGGTTATCAACCAATCGCTTGCGGTGTAGGTCTACCAATAGTTGATGGTAGCGAAGAAAGTCGGCACCTAATATCGAAGTCTTGACGTCGGCTACGATGAAATTCCACTTAAAGTCTCTCCTAAGGCCTAAGTTCAACTTCAGCGTCTTCTCACCGTAGGTTTTGATCGGTGTATTATTTGCGGCGAACAGTTGATAAGTCGAAGTAGTCGGTATTCGCTTGTTTTTTACGGCTAGTACCGATACGTCTGCGCCGGTATCGACCAGAAAGAGTTCTTGAGTGTTGAAATCTCTAACGCATAGGCGGTTACTTCGCTTCGTTCCACCGACTTCCGCCACAGTCGATGTAGTCTTTAGTTTCCCTGTCTCTTTGTGCTTTTCATGCATTGGGGTTCACACCTCTTCGCTCTTTCACCGAATTTCCGATGATAGTAACAGACCCAATCGATATCACCGGGTTTTTTTCCGTCGTACGTTCTTGATCTCGATCTTGATCTTGCGCGATCGTAATGTTGACGACGGTAAGGACGGCGATGCGCATGAGTCGTGGCTTGTCGAAGTTCTGCGATTTCAATTGATAATTTCTCCATTTGCTTCGTTAATGTTTGAAAAAACACGTCTTGAGCTGATGTTGATGATGATGGTGCTTCGATGCTGACTGCCGCGATAGATCTGCCCGTGTGTTCCATCATCTTATCTGCCATGTTTGCCAGAGTATCTAAACTTGATTCCGTGCTTACAGATAGCACAGCTCTTACTTGCGGTGGTAGGTGTCCCATCCATAGTACCTTTAGTGCGTCATCCCGCACCTTGTCTCCAGCCAGGTCTCGCATGACTCTTAGCAACTGCGACGGTTTCTGATCTCCCAGCTCGAGTCCACTGAGTAACTTTTGAAATTGTTGCGACTCTGATTCTTCATACACCGAAAGTAATCTGTTTTTCAGTGCTAGGTACTTTCCCGTTTGCGGCGGTTTGCAGATAATATCACTTATTTGTTCGATGTCGATTCTTTCTAGTACTGGAATCACGAGGTTAAACTTCTGTTCGTCGCCTGTTTTGTATGGTGCTACGACGGCTTCAAATTGTGCAAACCAAAGCTTGGGTTGCGCGCGCCAAAAGGGTGGTATTCTGGCCTGCAGCGAAATAGTTGCGACTTCAGGTTTGGTACTAGGGCTTGCTGCTGCGTCTTCAAATTGCTCCATATTTGTATCAGGATCACGTCGGGGTCACCACGGTTAGGTCTGTTAGGTCTTCTAGTTGGAGATAATTGATACACAAGTAGTCAGGGAACAATTGAGTGCTTTATTATTATTATTTTTTTTTTGGTTCCCCTCCACAGGAAGGGCAGGAGGACATAAAAAATGCTCTGACGCATACTCCGCGCGCGCGATCGGAGTTAAGTGGGACTCGTCCCGACGCCTACCAGAACCATACCCACTAAAAAACCCCCTGTCGGCTCGTGCATTTTTGCCACTCAGCCTTCATCTGAGCGACGGCCAATCGGAGAAAGAGGCCGCGCTAGCGGGGCCCTTAAGGGGTCACCCGCTGGGATTTACATAGCACTGAAGGTGCTCAAAAAAGAAAAGTAAATAAATAAAAAAACATTAAAAATTGACAAATAAAATTGCATTAATTCGGATTTACGTTAGAATTAGAATTTGCGGCCTGAAGGGCCTCTAGATCTAAAGTTAACTGCATGCGTTCGCTCGTGTGCGCGTTTCTCGGTCTAGCGATTTTGTAAATCTAACAATCGAACAAGATGATTGGTATGGGATTCGGCGCGTTTGAAGAACGATTCTGAGAGTGTTTTGAGGTGCTGTTGCACTGTAGGCAGTTCAAGATCTCTGTGCAGGTCCGCGTTACGCACGTACCAAGGTGCATTTGTGGCCCTGCGGCAGAAGAGATTTTGAACGACCTGCAGCTTATACAGGACGGAGGGTTTGGCGTGGGCAAAGACTGGCGAAGCATATGACATGACGGGTCTAACGCAGACCTTATAAAGCGTACGTTTATTTCTAAAAGACATTTTACTTTTTCTTCCTATCATACTATATAGACGGCTTAAGTAAAAATGCGCGAGTTTCGTTACTCTATCGACGTGTGGCTTGACAGAAAGCGTCTGATCTAAGGTGACGCCTAAGTATTTGACAGTGCGCTTCCAGGGGATGGGAATACCTAACATACGAATGTGCGGATCGTTGTGGCGATTACGACGTTTGTGGTCGAATTGAATAGCAGAACTTTTTTCTGGGTTGACATCGATACGCCATTTTTGAAACCAAACACCGAGGGCGTTTACGGCCTTATGGAGTCTGGTGATGTTATACGGGATCGCTTGACTTTTAGTGTAAAGGGCGGTGTCGTCTGCAAAGAGGGCGAGTTCGACGCCTTTCGGCGGGATGGGGATGTCGTTAGTGTACACGGTGTACAGCAGAGGGGCGAGGACTGAGCCTTGCGGGACTCCAGCCTTTATGGGACGAGGCGCGGAGAGCGTGCCTTCATGTTTGAATCGAAAAGTACGGTCTTTAAGAAACGACTCCATTAATCTGACTAGGCGAGCCGGTAAGCCTATTTTATAGAGTTTAAAAACGAGACCGCTGTGCCAGACTTTGTCGAAAGCCTTGGCTACGTCAAAGAGAACCGCGATTGTTTTTTTACGACGCTGAGAGAATCCTTCGAGTATGTACTCGACGATTCGATGGACTTGCTGAGGGCAGGCATGCTTAGCGCGAAAGCCGAACTGGTGGGGAATTATGAGAGGGTCGCCATCCGTTGGAAACAGATGGTTCCGCATTCGAGAGAGTATGACTCTTTCGAGAAGTTTAGACATTGCCTTGAGGAGGCTGATGGGTCTGTGATTAGCCGGGACATTCAGAGGTTTACCCGGCTTGGGAATGCCTATGACTGTCGCTTCTTTCCAGGCTTTTGGAAAGTAGCTATGGTCGAAGCAGGCATTGAAGATGATAGCTAACAAGGTAAGCACCTGCTCAGGCAGGTGCTTAAGTGCGTGGTTGGAAATTCCATCCGCACCCGGAGCCTTTTTGGACTTTTGCTTTCTAATGAGAAGCAAGATTTCATCATTAGAGACTGTGACGGGGTCGTCGGTGATAGGGAGAGATTCTCTGCGGAGAACTTCGTCCTCCACCGCCTGGATGTGGGAGGGATCCGCGGGTTGCGTGCTGGGCGAACATTGTGCCGCTATGCTGTCGGCGAAGCATTCGGCTTTCTCTTCGACTTCGAAAGCAATGGTGCCGTCGGGACGAGTGAGAGGAGGAACGTGAGAGGCGGTGTCTACGCGTAAGGCTCGGGCCATTCGATAATATGCTTGGTGGGACGGGGAGATATTCTCCATGAGATCGTTAAACTGAGTATCACGGAGTTCCGCGAGGCGAGACCTAACTTTACGTTGAAGCTGATTCGCAGCTGTTCTGTATGCTGGCGTGGGATATTTCTTTGGTCTCCGGAGAGCCGCGTTCTTGGCTTTAATGAGATTGCTAACGGCTAGGGGAAGCGCGGGTTTGCTTTGCTTAGCAACCTTTTCGTTTTCGTTGATGGCTGTGTTAATAGCATCAGTTAGAGTATTGACTAATGAATCTATTTTATCCGGACTATCTAATTGGTCGGGCGAAATCGCGAGCGGAGAGTTAGGGGCCTCTAAGGCTGAAACTAACGTATTTTTAAAGACTTTCCAATTGGTAAAGGTCTTAGGAGGTGTGACGTTAACGTTAGGCGTACCTAGCACGAGGGAGACGGGGCGATGGTCGGAGCCTAGGTCATCGAGCGGTTCGATAGACCTAAGATCAAGATTGATTCGCTTGATGATTGCAAAGTCGAGGATGTCAGGAGAGTAGGTCGGGTTGTTGGGATAGTGAGTGGGAGTGATGGGGGATATGACGTCTAAGTCAAGGGAGTTGGTGATGTCGAGGAGAGCGATACCGCTGGTGTTGGTTGATAGGCACGTCCAGTCAGTATGTTTGGAGTTAAAGTCTCCGAACATAATGACTGAATGGCCGAGGGCGAGAATGGCCTCAAAGTCGCTGCGGATTGGATTGGAGCCACACGGTATGTAGACTGAAGCTATGATGATGGTCGGATGACCAGTCATAGCCAATCTACACACCGTGGCCTCCATGTTGAGGAGAGGAGGGGTAGGGAGAGGACAGCAATGGAAGCCTCTTTTGTAATATATGGCGGTGCCGTCGTAACCGTCGGAGTTGGGCCTATCGTTGCGAGTAAACGCGTACTTAGGAATAGCATATCCCCTGGAGCGTTTTGGAGTAAGCCATGTCTCCTGGAGAAGGAATAGGTCAGGTTCTTTGTTCTGAAGGAACCGTTTAATCTCGGGAAGGTTAGTGCTAAGACTACGAGCGTTAAAAGATACTAGGGATAAGCCCTTGGGTTTAATACGACTGGACGCGGGATTCGCGGATCTAGACATTATAATTTACTTATTTACGAATTTATGCAAAAATAAAATTTATAATGAACTTAAGAGCGAGTGATGCTCGGCTAACGCAAATAAACGCTCTTGAGGAGAGCGGGCGGCTCGCAGTTTGCGTGCGAGTATGGAAATTTCATTAATGTCTACGTTTTGGATGACGTCGAATACGGTCTTCATGTCCTCAGCCAACGACGACTGAGGTGCAGAAGATGGAGCGGGACGCGGCCATACGGAAGCTACGGGAGCTGGGATGGGTCGGGAAGGTGCAGGCGGGACGGCCGGACGCTGCCTCCAAGACAGAGCCGGAGTAGGCGTCGGCTGAACGGGCTTTGCTTCCGGGGGACCCCGGTTGCGCAGCGGCGGGAGGTTAGAAGGAGTGAGTGGTGGCGCCGGTTTAGGCGCGACCCTCTTGACGGTGGAGCGCGGAGCGCGCGGGCAACCCCTGTAGTTAGCTGTGTGGCCGGACTGGCCGCACAGCACACAGGCAGGGGGGGAAGTGGATTCGGGAGTGCGAGTGCACTCCTTAGTGAAGTGGGGATCCAGGCACTTAACGCACCTGGGGGGAGCTGAACAGTTAGCCGCTGCGTGGCCATATAGCTGGCAGCGGTGGCACTGCCCAGGGTGACCGCGGGGGTTGGAACGCTCGACGGAGATGTTCGAGAGTCCGCAGATTGTGCGAGCCTCTTTGAAAATCTCCTTCGAGTTGGGAGTATTTGACAGGATTACTAAAGCTAAAGGAAAACGCCTACCGCGGTTGGAGTGCATCTTGTGCACTGCTGTGACCGGGAAACCCTGAGACTTAAGGTCCTCGAGAATGTCTTCGTTGCTGAGTTCGAACGGGACGCCCCGTAGTACTGCGCGGATCTTACGCTCCTCCGGGAGGGCGTAGGTGTGATACGCGATTTTATTTAGCGAAAGTAGCCTGGTAAACGCGCGGAAGTCGTCGACGGTCGCTACTTGGATTTTGATTGTATCGCCAGCGTTGGCGGCTTTTAAGTAATTAATTTTGTGCTCTCTGCACAAGTTAGAGACCGTAGTCCAGCGCGCTTTTTCTCGGAGGAATACGGGCGGAGGGAGCTGAGGCTTCGGCGGGACGGGAGCGCAGCGCGTCGCTGGCTTCGATGTGACCGACGGAGACGTGGTTACTACGAGCGATTTTAACGGCGCGGGGGCTGGTGTTGAAGACACCGGGGAGGGCTCGGGTATTGAAGATACCGAAGCTTTCTTAGAGCGCTTCTTGGAGCGCTTGGCGACGAGTTGAAACGCGGGCTCAGGAGAGCCGGTTAAGGTGACGGCATCTGACGACGTATCAGACGCGGGTTCGGAGTCGCTCCCGGGAGCGGTACGCTTACGACGCGACGCTTGAGAGGATGCGACCGATTCGCAGTCCATCTCGGACGAGGCGGGAGACGCGGGAGAGCTGAAGACCTGACGGGTCTGGACGTCGGAGGCCTGAGGGGCCGGGGTTGAGGCCTGAGGGGCCGGGGACGCGATAGATGCCTGTAAGGCCTGCGTTAGTATGTCATCGGGTATGCTGACGCCGGACGCGGCGAGCACCTGGGCGAATGACCTAAGAGCGTTAACAAGGTCCATTGGAGGGCTTGGGATAATATGAAATATATAAATATATAATGTATGCCTAGGTTCCCTAGCGCCTATTTATATAACAAATGCCTAGAATTCCTAAATAAAAACCTAGCGAACCCTAGCGGCAAACCTCCCTACCAGCGGTAGGGGGGCTGGGGAGAATAAATTAAAACTAACCGTAGTACGCCGAAGGCCGCTACCTAGAAACCTAAAAAAGGGTACGCAGGTAAAGAGTTGACCGCGTTAGGGTCAACCTTTACCGACAGAAAGGACAAATACACACACGAAAAACACACAGATATGATAAAAATATGAAATAGGAGAAAAATAAATAAAATAGAGAAGAGAAATAAAATAAAAATAAAAAGGACTGGTTCAGTACAAATTCGTTGTCACCGTTAAGTATCCTTTGCACTGAAACCAGACTACTTACGCTGGGCACAACACTGCACTCAGCACAAGCACAACACAACTTAGCACAGCACTTTGAAGACTAAGGGGCTTAGTCGCAAAGAAAAAACACACTTCGATAGCACTCAGAGGGAGTAGTAAAACCCTGAAAACCGTAGCACGGAACCAACTCGCTAAACTGTGACGTCAGTAGACTGAGCGCCACGGAATGGCGGGAAGGGACCGATCAACGGAGAACTGGGTCTTGCACGTCCGCACCGAGTGGCGATCGGAGCGAGAATGAGCTTTATAATGGTTATTTACGTATAATATACAATTTAGCTGCATACTGGTAGTACCAGGTCAAAATAGTGTACGTCTTACTTCGCTGACCAATCACAACACGGGAGAAATGTTCATACAAAAATGTTTTGCGTGGATAATGCACGAAATTATAAATAGGACCCACACGCAGCGCGCGCGCTTCAGTACGCGTCGAGCGGTCGCGCACATCGGTCGACTCAGGAGCTGCTCACGCGATGCTATTGATGTCCCACAGTATGCGGCGAGCGGCGGTGCAAGCTGGTCGTCTTGAGAGCTCTGTGCAACGATATCCCACAGATATATCACGCTATCTGCAAAAAATCCTGGTAGTCTTCTACCTACGTTTATATGTTTATTATTATAAACTATAATTTCACTTTGTTGAAAAGAGGCAGAAAACATGTGTTATCTATAATAGATATATCACGTTGTCCGCATGCATTCCTGGTAGTCTTCTACCTGATGTTTATTATTAAAAACTAAAATTTCGCTTTGTCGAAAAGATGCAGAAAATACGTGTAATCTATAATAGATATATCACGTTATCCACATAAATTCCTGGTAGTTTTTCACTACAATCAATAGCCCGGGGGAGCCCGGTTGTGCAGCGGCGGTAAGAGAGGAGGGGCTGAGCAATACGCCGCTGCGTGACCGTAAAGCTGGCAGCGGTGGCATTGCCCCGGATGACCGCGGTGATGTGGGGCCTCAAGGCAGATGTTTGAGAGGCGACAGATGGGGCGCGATTCTCTGAAAATCTCCCTCGATTTGGAAGTGCTGGAGGGCTAGAGGAAAACGCTTGCCCCTGTTGCTGTGCATTTAATGCACGGCTTCAGCCGGGAAGCCCTGGAATTTGAGGTCCTCCGGATGTCTTCGTTCGCTAGCTCAAACGGGACGCCGAGCGGTTAGACGCGCGAATGCAATGATTTTCAGATCAAAATACCCAGTCCATCGCGCCTTTTCGTTGAGGAATACGGGTAGGTACGCATAAACACCACATCACTGAAAAGGACACCGAGGGCGCTGACGAGCGCCTCGGCGAAGGTCTTCGTAAAGTTTACCAAGCTAAAGTTTACAAGCTAAAATCCACATCTCTAAATCCGGCCCTGCTTTCAAGCATTTCACAAATTAATCCTATCCACTACAAAAAGAGCTACTCCTTGATTTTGAGGATGGTAATACCAACCCTATCTAAGACTAATTTATTTCTGTTTCAGATACAACAATAAAAATGAATCCATCCCCTAACCCTCCCTTGGGCACTGCTGCTGAGCCACTACTAACCTTATAGACTAACGTACCAGCAAAAACTGCTCGTCTTGCATCCGGCCGTCCCACTGCGAACTCTGCGACTCGAGGAACGGACGAAGCTCGCTTTACTCCGTTCACACGACGTACTGCATTACTAGTGAATAAAACCCACGCAGCCCTCGTGCGAGAAGTCCCGTTTTCCTTCGGGAAAACCCGTTTTCCTTCGGGAAAAGGGTAAATGGACTGAGGTTTCGACATTGTGCAATGAGCACAAGATTCATTACACCCGAGCGGCCAACTCGGGTGAATCTATTAAAATCTTAGTCTCGTCGATAGACGACTTCCGTGCTTTAACAAAGCTCCTCACCGATAAGCAATATGCTTATCATACTTATGCTCTGTCAGAAGAGCGTAAGATCAGAGCGGTACTCAGGGGAGTCCCGTTCGAATTATCGAACGAGGCTATCCTGGAGGATCTGCCGTCCCAAGGCTTCCCAGCACTCGCGGTGCATAAAATGCACAGCAAGTACGGGAGGCAACACCCTCTCGCTTTGGTGGTTCTCACCAACGTCCCCAAGTCCAGGGAGATCCTCAAAGGGGTTAGCACTATGTGCGGCCTCTCTGGAATCCTCGATCGAGGCGCCTCATCGCCGCGGTCATCCCGGCCAGTGCCATCGGTGCCAGTTGTACGGGCACGCGGCGGCCAACTGCCGCACACCGCCCAGGTGCGTCAAGTGCCTGGTCCCGCACTTCACTAAGGAGTGCAATCGCACTCCTGAAACTCCCTCTCCTCCCGATTGCGTGCTTTGTGGCCAGTCCGGCCACACCGCAAATTACAGGGGCTGCCCTCGTGCACCCCGTTGTATGCGCTCCAATTCCAAGAGGGCGGCACCCAAACAGGCGCCGCGCCTTTCTCAAGAAAACTTTCCGCCGCTGCGTAGTGGGGTTCCTCCGGCTGCTCAGCCTACACAGTCCAGGCCTGCCCCAGAAAACTGGAGGCAGCGCCCCGCATCGAATCCCATCCCGGCTCCTCGCCCATACAAACCCACTCCTCAATCCTCCGTAGCAGACGATATGCGTATCGTCTGCGACGCTATAAAAAATGTCGATGTTAGTGAAATCGCAGTCTTAGCCCGTAAACTTAGGGCTTCACGTACTCCGACAGAGCGTTTGCTAGCTCTGGCGGAGCATAGTTCCCTTCTCAATTCATTGTAGGTTCATTTAAATGAATTGATCCCTAAATCATGCTTCGGCCGACCTCTGCCCAGCCCCGGCTTCACCGGAGGCTGCCCAGAACGGCCACCAACTCATGTCCCTTTGAGCACCTTCAGTGCAACTTTCACTACAGGCGGAAGACCCGCTAGCGGGTCTCCGCCAGCGCGCCCAACTTCCCGACGGGTGTCGCTTCCGATGAAGGCTAACGGTAATAACTACAGCCAACAGGTGGTTTTTAGTGGGTAGGTGCCATTCTGGTGAGTCCCACATAACCCCCCCCGCAGAGGAATTTACCTGCGGGCGGGTATGCATGACGCATCTTCCACCTCCCTCCCGCGAGGGTGCCTCGGCAGCAAAAAAAAAAAACGTGCGAGAAGCGCCGCTCAAGAAGCCGGCCATTCAGTTGGTAAACAAGTACCGGCTCCGGATACCGATGTATATAACAACAGTGCTGCCGTCCGTGGTGGCTCGTCTCGTTTCTCAGTCGAGCAGTTGGGTTTGAAAATGAGTTCTGCTAACGCAGTTCAACAAGCCATAGTGAAGTCACTTCTGTAGGATAGCACGCTTTCTCTCGTAATTCGTTAAATCAATAAGAATTAGGCTCTGTGACACACTTCTAATATCTAAGCTTACTTATGCCATTGCATTCTTGAGAGAACCCTAAACCTAATACGGAGACTTCATAATGCATGTGTGCGCTTTTGTTTTCAAAGGAGAAACCCATCTTCCCATACACGCCTGGGTCCAGGGCTTTCGTTGAGTTAACTTTGTTGAGTTAAATTTAAAGCTACAGATAGATACAATATCAACAACATAATAAAGAAAATTTCAGAACATTTGCAATCTAAAAACAGAATTATAAATACTTGAAATATGGTAAAAAAATTAACAGTTGAGGTAAGGCTACAAGTTTTTTTGAGAATTATAACTAATGAACACAGTTAATTAACATACATTTGTTAGTTTAAATAAGGTAAATATATAATTCTCAAGAAAATATACGCTTGGTACACATCCAGTTAATTATATTGCAAAGTGGAGACCCAATTGTAAGGCTTAGTTCAAAAAGGATATAATTTTCCTTTCCCTAATAAATAAAAATAAAGAAGAATGGTTAAAATTGATTGAATGGTTTGAGATCGTTCACTCAATTAGGAATTGTAAGTTTCATATGTACGCAGATGATCTACAGATTTATTCACCTTGTGAACCTAATGAGACACTGATGGCAGTTAACAGGTTAAATGAGGACCTAGAGCGAATTAATACATGGGCTAATCTTAACTGCCTCATTTTGAATCCATCTAAGTCTAAATTTCTCATTCTAGGTTCTGATGCTCAAGTTTCTAAAATAAATGCATCCCATGTTGCTATAAAAATTGGAAACGTAGTTCTCGAGCAAGTTCCTGAGGCATGGAATCTTGGTATACTTATGGACAGTGGGCTAAGATTTCATAAACATGTCCTAGAAATAGTCAGAAATTGCTTTTACAGGCTCAAGGTGCTGTATCGGGTTCGAGACTATTTGGATGTTAACGTAAGGGTAAAGCTCTGTGAAGCTTTAATACTATCCAAACTTAACTATGCAGATGCTGTAATAGGTGAGTGCCTTTTTGGCTACACCAAGAAATTGATACAGCGTGTGCAAAATGCCTGTGCCCGATTCAGTTTTCCGATACCTCGCAGATCTCATGTGACTCCATTTCTAAATCAGGGAAATCTTTTAAACATGCAATCTAGACGCTCACTTCATCTTGCTTCTCTGTTATTTGGTATTGTCAAGACCGGATCACCCACTTATTTATTTGAAAAGCTTGTATTTTCACATCGCCAAGCCAGAATACCTTCTCGCCTTGTTTGCCCTAAACACCGCACTGCAGCATTTCGTGGCAGTTTCAAATACTCTGCCACGAAATGCTGGAATAACATACCACCACCTCTAAAACACTGTCGCTCTGTTTGTACTTTCAAATTGAATTACAAAAAACATCTGTTATATGTACAAAAATTAAATATTTAAAATATATATAATTGAATTGGTGTTTGATGCAGGTAGGGTGGAAGGGCAAGATAATTTTGAGGGGATTTCCCTCTGTACTGTCTGTGACTGTACTCTTCGATGCCTATCATTTGATTATTGGTTGGAGTTTCATAGGGTACCTATTTGCAACATATAAATCATGTTATTTGGTATATACAGCTTAGTCTAATTTATATTACACACGTAAAATATATATCAAGGATATTTAAGTAATCATTTATTTTTTGTATTATTACTATATATGCGTGTAATAGTGTGTATGTAACTTTCTACAAATAAACATTATTGTGTATGGGACGTGCGCAGCAGGCTACTCTCAGTCAAGGCGTTTGCGGAAGATCAGCGTCTTGGTGTGTCCGCACTCCACGACTTGTGCTGAGTGAATGCCTTTTCGGTGCTACTTAAGTAATATTTTTATTTTATGTAACCATTGTTTCTTTTATTTTAATATGTAGTGACACCGAATAAATGTAATTTTCATTTCATTTTCATTTTCAATTGGTTTTAGAGAGTGGGGATCATTTTGGAAGTCGGCATTCTGACTCGAGGCTAGCTAGCGAGGAGATTAGCTTGAATTATCCTAAAAAGTGTATTCATTCTGTAGTAGATTGTAAGGCGAAAGTCTGCCAATAAATTGTTAAACAGTGCTCTGGAGTTTTAATTCTACAATTCAGAAGTGGTAAGTACACGCAAAATTTTCTTGAATTTTTTTTTTTTTTTTGGGTTGTTTCTTGAAAACCTGACGTTGCATGATTTATAGTTTAGTTATTATGTGAAGTACTTTATTTTATTCTAGAAAGATTATATTTATTTTGCTTCGAGTAACGTGTTAAGAAACAAAGTTAAAGTTATCTGATGGTGATACTATTATATTTATCTACCCACCAACAGTTTTTAAGTGAAAGTTATGTAACGGTGATACTATGATATGTAACTACCCACAAATTTTTAAATAACTGTTATGTAATGGTGACACTATTATGTATAAAGCTTTTAAGTAAATTGCGAATAATGATCCCTGCAGGGTTTAGTGAACTTAATCCGCTTTAAAATTGTATGAACATACTTTGGTGTCCTTGAAATAGGTCATTAAGGTCATTAATGGGCTCGATATGTACTGTTTATGGGTGATCTATAGGGGGGGCATTTTTCCATTATTTTTGAGCTACGACGCACCGTTTACGAGATAATGGCACCCAAAGTATTCGAGTATAAAGTAGTAGTGCAAAGTAATTTTATTTTTTTATTTTATCGCCGCATTTGTGTGGACAATATAAGCTACCCTAAGATCTTATTTTAAAATTAATCCTTCTTATTACGAAAATGCACCCTGTCTGGGGCTGTTGATTCATTAATGTCGTGTTTGTGAGTTTCAGAAAAGTAAAATGCCAAATCAAGATAGACGTCTTGAGACCCCTAGACCCGTAAAGTCTCGGTCTCGGCAGCCAACTGGAGATCGCGAGGCTAGGCGCAGTGGCAGCAGAAGTCGCCGCGATAGCCAGGATGTTCGTCACAGCAGACTGCGAGATCGCTCTGGGCCACGTGATCATAGCATGCTTGATACTATGAAGAGAGAACTAGAGCGGGAGAAAGCAAGGTTGCGAGATATGGAGGATTACTTGGAACGTGAACGAGATCGAAGACGGCGTACTGTGAGTAACCAACATTCACTTCATAGCCCACGGGGTTCCGATATGGTTTATGATGGAAATACTCGACGGAGGTCTGCGAGTCCTCAGGTTGATTGCGGGGGTGACGAACCTTCATGCAAAAGACGTTATGTTAGGGGGGAAAGAGCATCACGCAAGTCGACAAGTCCAGCATTCTCAGCAAATGACGTCTTAACCCTTCTTAATTCGATAAAAACTGTAAAATCACAGCCATCGACGGCCAGCGCTTTAGTGAATGACCGCGATGACAAAAACATATTACCTGATTTTAACCCATCTTCTAAAAACCAGCGAATGGATATTTGGCTAAAAAAGGTGAACGAATGCGCTACCGTCTATGGCTGGGATGAGAAAACGACTACACATTTCACTATGCAAAAACTCCAGGGTTTGGCCAAAACATGGTACGAGAGCTTGCCTTCTATTCTCTTCGATTGGGGCGAATGGCAAATAAAATTATTAAGTGCATTTCCAAGTGAGCAGAATTATGGCCAAGCCCTGGAGGACATGTTGAGACGAAGGAGTAAATTTAATGAACCGATAGAGGTTTATTACTACGAAAAATTAGCACTTTTGAATCAATGTAACATCTCAGGTAAAAATGCTGTAGACTGTCTCATTCATGGTTTAAATGATAAAACGATTAAATCCGGGGCTGTAACCTTGCGTTGTACTGAACCTGAACAATTATTACAATATTTAATGAGCAGTAAGGACAGTTCGCAACACGCAGATCGCCCCAATATGAAATATAAGCTAGGATCGGAATCTGTGAATTTCGCAAATCATTCCGGCAACTTAAACAGGTATAATTATAAGGGTAGCATTCGTCAAAGTAATAACATATTTTGTTACAATTGTAAGGAAAAGGGTCACCCATTTCTTAAATGTCCCAAACCCATCTTAAAATGCGCTAAATGCAACAATTTAGGACACACGGTCGAAAATTGCTATGCAAAAAGTATATCTGAAAAGGATAAGCAGGGCGACACGATACGTAAAACTCTTTGCATATTAGGGCATTCACCAAATTCTAAATTTTATAAACAAATTTAGCTAAATAATGTATTGATAAAGGGCTTTATAGACTTTGGTAGTGAAGTCTCTTTGCTTAAGAAGTCACTTGCTGATGATTTGAGACTAAACTACGGTGGCTGCCCTATTGGTGTTAAGGGGTTTGGTAATGAGCTAGTTTATACCTTGGGTGGGACGCACGTAGATCTAAATTTGGATGGAGTGTGTGCAAGAGTGAATTGTCAGGTTGTAGAGGATAAATATTTAGATACTCCCATTTTAATAGGTCAAAGTTTTACTGAACTTCCCCATATTTCCGTTCATAAGTCCGCCACAGAATTAAATTTTTACAACGTTAATAGAGAGATGCCTTTTTTTGAATCAAACGATAATAGCTGTGAGGTTACGTATAACATAGTATGTAATGCCGATGTGCAAATTTTTGGTTTAGCGTGTGTCAAGTCGTTAGTGACCCCAAAGCTGGAGGGTGTGCTTTACTTAGATACTAAGGTTATTGGGAAGCCTACTCAACAATTTTTATTACAAGGTGGTTTATATCAGGTGACCAACGGGGTGATTGGCGTGTATGTCTCACCAATATCATCGGGATGTTATATCAGAAAAGGCATGGTTATGGGTCGCGGAGTTCAGGTTAATTTCGTTAATAAAATCACTGGTGTAAATGATGGGGTTAAAAAAAAAATTATGATGTTAGCCGAGTAGATATGCAACAGGTTCAGATTGGAGAAAATATTGACGAGAATCACAAAATGCAGCTTTTTAATTTACTGAGAAAATATCAACATTGTTTTGCGTCAAACTGGAAGGATTTAGGATGTACTAATGTTACGGAAATGACTATTGAACTTAACAATAAGAAACCTGTTGTATATCGACCTTATAGGCTTTCACATAAAGAACGCGAGGATGTAAGGAATATGATCGGTGAGATGTTAGACGCTGGTGTTATCCGTGAGTCTGTGTCAGAGTACTCTAGCCCTATAATCTTAGTAAAGAAGAAAGACGGAAAGATGAGGATGTGTGTAGACTATAGAATGCTAAATGCAGTCACAGTTAAAGAACGTTATCCAATGCCAAACATTGAAGACGAGATAGCGCGGTTATCTGGGCAAGCATTCTTTATTACCCTGGACCTTACTTCAGGTTACTATCAGGTCCCTATTGCGGAAAAATCGCGGCATTTCACGTCGTTTGTCACGCCAGACGGCCAATATGAATTTGATAGGATGCCGTTTGGCCTGGCAAACGCTCCAGCGGTGTTCCAGAGAATGATGAATAGAGTGTTGGGATCTATGCGGTTTTAGGGAGCAACGGCGTACATTGATGACGTGTTGATAAGTGGTAGGAGTGTTGAAGAATGCTTGACTAGGTTTGAACAAGTTTTAAAATTAATTGAAACTGCTAAACTAACGCTGAATCTCTCTAAATGTGAGTTTCTACTTGATCACATTAATTACTTAGGTTATCAAATCAGCGCAGCTGGAGTGCGTTCTGGCATCAAAAAAATTCAATGCGTAGTAGATTTCCCACGACCTATAGATCAGCATACTGTGCGTCAGTTTCTGGGTTTGGTAGGCTATTTCCGAAAATTTATAGGCAATTTTGCCACCGTTGCACATCCGCTAACAACATTACTCGCTAAAGATGCTAAATGGGCATGGTCTGCAGATCAAGAAAGCGCTTTTCAAACATTGAAGAGTAAGTTGGTAGAACGACCAATATTGGCAATATATGATCCTTCTTCAGAAATCGAGCTGCATACTGATGCAAGCAAAGTTGGCATAGGTGGGGTCTTACTACAGCGCACTTCTAATACAGGACAGTTCAGACCAGTTGCTTTTTATAGCAGAAAAACATCTCCAGAAGAAAAACATTTCCATGCCTATGAGCTGGAGACACTAGCTGTTATAGGATCCTTAAAGAAATTTAGAGTTTACTTATTGGGACGTACGTTTAAGATAGTTACGGATTGTAGCGCGCTGCGGTCAACATTTTCAAAAAGAGATATCATACCCAGGGTGGCAAGATGGTGGCTTTTAGTTCAAGAATTTAATTGTTCAATAGAATATCGTCCTGGCTCAAAAATGACCCACGTAGACGCACTTTCTCGTAACCCGGTACTAGACGGTAGTGACGAAGCCAGGGCTTTAGAGCAATACCCCTGTGTAATGACTATCAATAATGACGACTGGTTACTAACATTGCAGTTAGGAGATACCGAGCTTTGTAGAATAAGGGATATACTTTCTTCGGCTGTAGACACAGACAAACTAAAATATATACAGGACCACTTTTTAATCAAGGATAATAGGCTTTATAGGTACTTAAAAGGAGATAAATCAGACATTAGGTGGGCTGTGCCAAAGGGTGCAAGATGGCAATTGTGCAAATTAAACCATGATGACATTGGACATTTTGGACCTGAGAAAACATTAGAACGCGTGAAGAAAACATATTGGTTCCCAAAAATGTCTAAGTTTGTAAAAAAATATGTCAAAGCTTGTATAAAGTGTGCATACGCAAAATCTGGATATAATTCTAAAGAAGGTCTTTTACATCCAATAGAAAAAATTTGTGACCCATTTCATACATTGCACATTGATCACCTTGGGCCCTTTGTCAAATCAAAACGAGGAAACACGCACATTTTAGTTATTGTAGACGGCTTTACAAAATTTGCATTAGTCAAGCCAGTTCGTAATACTAAAACTAAATCTGCGCTAACTATCCTAGAAGATTTATTTTATACCTTTCGAATCCCAAATCGTATCATTAGCGACCGCGGTACATGCTTTACTTCTCGTGCTTTCGAGAGATTTTGCCTGGACAAAGGAGTGAAGCATGTTCTGAACACAGTGGCAAGTCCTAGATCGAATGGACAGGTAGAGCGGTATAATCGCTCTATTTTGGATTCTTTGACCGCTCTGAACCTAAATGGTGATGAAAAGGATTGGGATCTACTAGTAGGACAGGTACAATGGGGTCTAAATAATACGTATCAAAAAACTATAGGTAGGACGCCTGCCGAGGTCATGTTTGGGACAAATATGAATGCAGAGTTGGACCCGCACCTCAACGACCTTCGGCAGGAAACTCAAGAGGAAACAAATTTAGGTACAATTAGAAAGGAAGTTAAAGTTAGAATAGATTCAGAGCAACAAAAGCAAAAGAAAACATATGATAAGGGAAAACGTAATGCTAGACAATACAAGCCAGGTGAATTAGTAAAAATAACTAAAACTGACTTTAAGAATGATGGTAAAAGTAAAAAGCTTCTGCCATCATATATTGGGCCGTACCGTGTTGAGACAGTTCTGGGTAATGACAGATATAGGTTGACAGCTATTCCTGGTTTAACTGGAACTAAAAATAAAAAGCAAACAACTGTTGCTGCCGACAGAATGTTGCCTTGGGTCAATGTGGCCGCATTAGAAGTAAACAGCGCTTCATCCGAATCTGAATCGGAACAATCGGATAGCGAAAACTGATTGTTAATCATGGTTGTATAATTATAGATTTATTATATTCTATATTCATTTATTTAAAAAAAAATGTATAATGATAACATATATTCAGGCTTTCATTTTGTTTTATATAATATACGATGTGATAGTTTAAGTTACAATATTATTTACTTTCAATTTACATATGTAAAATTCTGAAAACAATACAAAGTAAGTCTAATATGAAACAAACAAAAAAAAAATGTAATTATTATGATTAGTATAGTTGTGCTGTATGAAATACAAATTTGTATTTTAAAATTAAAACTATTATGCTATTTTCTGTGATTGGGTTCGGAGTTTAAGGAGCGGAGTTTGAAGTTCGGTGATTTTGTATAAATATGGAGTTCGGTGATTTTGTACATATACGGAGTTCAGAGTTCGGTGATTTCGTATAAATACGGAGTTCGGTGATTTTGTATAAATACGGAGTTCGGTGATTTTGTATAAATACGGAGTTCGGTGATTTTGTATAAATACTGAGTTCGGTGATTTTGTATAAATACTGAGTTCGGTGATTTTGTATATAGCTTATAAAATGTAAGGAAATAATATTAAGTCATTTGTGTCTAATTTTATATAATGTACAATTTTATGTGTTTTTATTAACATTCGATTCAAAATATATATAAAGATTGTATTAGTGAATTAAGAATGTTGAATAAAAATGAAATATGAAAATATGTCAATAAGTGAGAGAGTGAGATTGCCAATTCTGTAACTTGTAAAACTTTATTTAAATTAGTGTGCACGAGGACATGCACAGGGTCAGGATGGGCGAATGTAAGGCTTAGTTCAAAAAGGATATAATTTTCCTTTCCCTAATAAATAAAAATAAAGAAGAATGGTTAAAATTAATTGAATGGTTTGAGATCGTTCACTCAATTGGTTTTAGAGAGTGGGGATCATTTTGGAAGTCGGCATTCTGACTCGAGGCTAGCTAGCGAGGAGATTAGCTTGAATTATCCTAAAAAGTGTATTCATTCTGTAGTAGATTGTAAGGCGAAAGTCTGCCAATAAATTGTTAAACAGTGCTCTGGAGTTTTAATTCTACACAATTGAAACACTTATTTCCTTTAATTATTTTTATTCATCTTCAATAATAATGAATACATCATCCAAGAACTGTGCAGGTCGATTAATATTATCCTGGTACCTAGCCCAGCTAATCACAGACATTGTATGAGCGCAGCAGCCTACTGTTCTTTTTCCGACTCATACAATTACAACAATACCGAACAATAGATTCCCTACCTCTGCGAGAACTGTCAACTAAAATATATATAAAATAAGTTTGTCGACTTAGATTTCTTGAATGTTAGTAAAAATCACAGAAACACTGAAAAACACACTGAAGAGCACTCGTGGCGCACGGACAGAAACGAAACGAATGACTGTTGGAGATTTAACATTTTATAAGTATATGACAAACTTATTGCTGTGATGCCAAAATAAAAATGAAAAATCCAACATATTCTTAAAATGTTTTTTTATTGATAACTTCGTAAAATGTGTAAAAATGTTTCAATATTCGTGTGAAATAATCAAAAAAGTATTAAGCATTTATATTTTTTGATGAATTCCTGATATTTCCAAAACAATAATCAGAATAATGTGAAGACGCCGTAATCATAGTACATTCATTTCAATTTATTTTGTTTCACAGATCTAATATTTTTGTAGCTTTTGCAAATACAGAATAATTTTATTTATTTTTTATATATTTTTTATTATATTTTATTGGTGCCGGTGGTGGAGTGCTTGCACACATACAAACTTGTAAACACGATCACTTTTTCATTCAATTATTCACGTATACTGACTCTGTAACTATCATAGACACATAATCTCTCTAACACACACATAATCTCTCACATACCACTCACACATACTGAATTGCGTATAACTTTGTATTATTTTCTATGTATTATCAGAGACTAGTAAATAACTATAGACTAACCATGTCTAAAAAAATTTTGTGACTTGAAAAATAGTTGTTTTTAAGATAGAGAGATGGCGTTAGTTGTATTAAATTTAAAGTTATTTAAATTTACTCAAAAAAATGCGTAAAAAAACTTAAGATGGAGCTGTTTACAAAATCATTTGATATTTCATTGCAAGTACTATCCATAGGTATCAGGCGACAACAGACGTTGCCAGCTAGTGCATTATAATATTATTTGATGCTATGTTGCCGCTCTTATAATTCAGTAACAGAAAACTTTACACCACCCCGGATATTATTTGTAGTGTAACTGGGTTAGTGTATTGCCAGTATATAATTTTTGCCACAAAAATACAGCATTCATCTCCACAGTTTGTTCTTATCTGCCTTAACATAATAAAACGATATTCAGTGCATTTAATTAATAGGTATATAATATTTTACTTTATTTCTTGATATCGATAACAATTATGTCTTAATAAGTGCATAATTTTTATTTATAATGCATATAACTCATAACTATTTTGCAGTAGTAAAATAAATATTTTCTTGCTGGATTATTATTTAAAAAAATGTTCTTTATCCATCAACTTTTTTTGTTCTTTTTATGACAATATTTGATTTGTTTGACAATTTGAATTCTTTGTCGTTTATTGTTGTTGCTATGGGTGTGTGTTTGTTTTGGAACTTTTCCCTGCATTTCTTTGAATTCACAATATTTCTGCTCGCCTACTGTGACTCGTGCAAATTTTATAGACCTTGGTTAAGTTTACGTTTTGGCTGCTACATATATGTTAAATATGTATAACATGTGCGTTTATCACAACTGTGATAATAAAAGTTTTTAAAATTGGGTATTATGGCAATTAAAATACGGAGGATGGTAGTGCCCAGGCGTCTCTGAACAAAATAAACTTATACCAGTATGTTTATGGTCTTTTGTAGTTGTTATTTTATCATCTATAAAGTAAGAATAAATTACTATCTACCTATTCTTATTGTAGTAAAATTATCAAAATCCATGATATTAAATGATGACATTTTCCAATTTCAAGAAAGAAATAAATCCTACTTGCTAAGGTTTCAGGTTATTTAACAACGCCATCTAGCAGTTTTAGTCCGTACAAATATTTTGCATTACGTTTCTTGTCAATAATTCATATAAAAATTAAAAACGACAAGGTTGGTCCAAGCTATTTGAGAGCGACATCTAGTAATAGCTTGGATTTTGAGCCTTTTCCGAGTCATGAATTTTTGTATGGAGATGGTCAGTCTATAGTTATTTACTAGTCTCTGGTATTATTAACTTTGTATTATGATAATTCTTGATAACTTTTAATGTAAAGTCTATTTGAAACTAGTTTTAACCTACTCGTAACAGTATAGATAAAAACATTGTGAACCTGTCATGGGTAGTATGTATCTATGTATTTAAATTAATTGTAATATTTCAAAGTGCTGTTGGTTCTGTAATAAAAAAATAAAATAAAATAAAACAAATAAAAAAATCGTGAGTACTCTGCTCACCATCAGTACTGTTATGGATTACACGTTATATATTAGGCAAATCTACCCTCGGCAGCACTCGTCCCTACTGACAACTTCACTCCCGGACATTTGGTTCAGGCCAACCTGTTGTACTCTACATTTCGAACGTGGAGCTGGTATACTGGCCAGCTGCGTTCCCGCTTGAATCCTTTATTACTAATTTAAAAAACACAACTCTGCAAAGAAGTGACTAGTGACAAATACCAAAATAAACAACAGCAGGTTCATCCCATCTTCTCCGCGCACTTCGCAGTTGGCATCGCTTGTTTCACTTGTTCGACGAAGAAGATTGAAACGGGATGCCGATTACCACGTGATGTCTTCTGTCCGAAACTTCCAAATTTTAGAACAAAAATGGGTTATGTTATCTGTGTTTCTAATCACCGGTTTTCTTGATGCAGCAGCATAACCACTTGATGCAGCTGCACAGAAGCGCCGCTCCAAGCACCGCGCCCACGCACGGCGACTCCTCCAGCGGTTTGAAGAAATCCTTGAGCATCGCACATTTCTGGATGAAAACGGAGAAGAGCCCTGCATTTAATTTTATGTATTTTGTTTGTTCAACCTGGAGACGAACACCGCAGGACAAAACCTACCCCAACACAGCTCGATCTTGTGGGTCGGTATTCATATTTGAAAACATTAATAAATTATGAAAATGTACTTAAATCTGGTATAAGATAATTATGCAAATGTTATTTAATCTACTTACTAGGCGTAGTAAAGTTTTGCAAGTTTTTGGTGCTAATTGTGTTAAATAATGACATAATAAGTTTAAATAATCTACATATCTGCTTTGAATTTGCCAAATCAAGGAAAAATTCTACCAAACTTGAATATCCTTGCAAACAGTACTAAGTGTTTTTTGAAAATATGGCTTATTAAAAGTTGTAATTTAAAACAGTTATTATTTAACCCCACAGTGTATATTCGACGGACGAAAACGGAAAATTGTTTAGGAGAGCCCAAAAACTGTTTAACGAAATTCAAAAATATTCATAACTTTTGTTCTATAAGCATGACAAAAATAATTTTTGGACAGTTAGTGTAAAAAAATAATCAGTTCTTCTTATTTACGCAAATATAGTTGAAAGTTGTTATTTATGGCAGTTTTGTTTGTTGCGCCAATTGCTAATTTTTTTTCAGGCAACAAAAAAGCTGTAAATGCAATTTCAAATGTATGAAAGTTTATTAGGTTATCTATTTTATAGAATGTCAAAATAATTTAATTGATACTGCAACATCTAAGCAAACCGTATTAATGTAGGAAATGGACCAAACAATTCTTTTGTCGTTTTTAATATTGATTTTAATACATTTTTTTTTATTGCGTGAAAACAAAAGAGGTCTAAGTTTAAATTTAAAAATAAATGGGTTATAAAATAAATGGCCTAGTTTAAAATAAAATAAAATTAAAACAACAAAAGTGTATTTTTTTAGTTTAACATTATTGTTTTTCAAAGGAAAAATAATGCAAACATTACTTAAGATAAAAAATTTAAACATCATCTATGTCAGTGTCTGGTAAACTGTCAACTGTTTTAGCACTAGCTTTAAACTTTAAATATTCATCCGCAAATCGTCTAGGAATAGCTTGTTTCTCGACCAGTTTTTTCAAGTCTTGATATTTTTTGGTACTGATTGGTATTTTACATGAATATAATTCAGTTTTTAAAAATGCACGTGAAATATCATCAACCTGAATTTCTGTGGTTTCTGCAGTCGGTAATATTGATTTTTTTATGAAAATTGTGTCCATCTTTCTCTTTTTTACGGTAACTATGGAAATTGTTGAAATTTGTAATTTTTGGTGCTTTTTAAAAGTATGGTCTAATACGTTGTCGAAACCCAAGAAATCAGAGCCATTTAATGAAGTAACATTGTAGGGTTCTGGGTTTTTGCGAGCCAATTCTATAATTGTGGGCCATTGTGATGGTGCCCAAACGATAGTTTTCCTTACCGACGATTCAATAGTGGCATGCATACTGTCAACTGGCATGTAAGTATGCCCTGGAATTAAATAATTTATTTGAATCAATTCAAGATTCTTACTGTTGCTTAAAGCATATCGGAACATGGCCAGAACTGTTTTGTTCTTATTTTGGCCATAAGCAGAATCACAATAAAATATAATTTTATTTACTGTTCCTCGTTCATCGACACTCTTAATATAATTAAATAAACATGTGGCTATTTCATTTACCCCTCTACGGGCATCCACTTCTGTCCATACGTAACAGAAGCCTTTTTGCGTACCACTCTCGTAAACCGTAAAATTATAACAAGCAATCTTGCGACTGTAGTATAAAATTATGCTTTCTCCATGTGGCGTATTTAGAACCTTTTGCAAATCGAAGCTTGCACATACAACATTTTTGTTTTTAATATTTAAGCTCTGATGGAATTTGAACCGTTTATATGACTCTTCTTTTTCTTTTTCATGCTTTATGAGTTTATTCATTTCAGTTTCATTTAGAACATCAAAAGTTTTTGCTGAAGTACACAAAACGCATTTGTCCTTTTTTGGTACATGAAATCCTATATTGAATGTTTTTTTGAACCATATTGAAAAAACTTTAAATGACATTATCTTTCTACCATCTTCAAAGTGATTTTGATATATGCGATATAAATTTGTAATATTCTTAAATTCCTCTGGCAAATACAATTTTTGAGAATCTCTTCTGCAATAATGAGAAGGTAGCAGAGGCAAAGACAGCATGAATTGTTTGCCGTTTTCGAGTACTTCATTAGGTGTTTTATTATGGTGTCCAACTTTTCCACGCATATCCTCTTTTGCAAATCCATCAATGGTTGAATTAATTGTATATAGAATAAACTTCTGAGTGATATCAAAAGTGTTTATCAAAAATTTCTGACAAACTCGCCGTCTTCCTTCACCCTCATTAATAAAATACTCGTAGGCACAAGATCTATTAGTTTATGCATTTTTATCAGCCCTCTTTGTACGTTTTTTTATGGCACATTGAGAGATCCAGTCTTTACGCCTTTGATGGGTGCCTAGGGCCCAAAAATATTTAAAAAGACTTTCACGGCGCTCCTCAAGAATATTTCCACATTTGTTATGACAATTTTTATTAATACATGGATTGGGCTTCATACTCTTACCTTTGACAAGTCCACCGTCTATCTTTACATAAGATTCACCTCTCTTCTTTTTTTTTGTATTTTCTTCATTAATCTGAGCTTTACTTTTCCTTTTCAAAGCTTGAAGTTGTTCGATCTCTTCTGATGTTTCCTTTTCTTTTTTTGTAACTTTGGTAGACTTCTTTTTTGACTATTTTTGCTTTTTTATTTTATTCCTTTTTTTCCGCTGTAAGTCAGCAAATAATGCGTATTTAAATAAATAGTAGAAATATAACTTCTGTTAAAACGTCCTTTTATTTAAGTGTGTTGTGTATGTAGGTGTGTACATGTCAATACAATAAAAACATTTTTACCTTCATCTCCGCTACAAGAAGATTCTTCCGATATTTCATAACTGGAACTTTCAGAAGAAAATGCTTCATTCAATAATATTGTATCTGAGTCATCATCAGCGAAATCCAGGTATGATTTATTAAAGATTAATTTTCTTTTAGATTTTCTTACGTTCCTTCGGTTTGAATCCGTATCTGGTCTTGATTGTACACAGTCAGAGTTAATTTTGTATTGATTACTTTTGCTTTGGTCATCAATAACCGAATCAATATTCATGTTTAATGGTGAATTACTTTGCTCTTTGGTAAACAATACTTCATTAGACTGTTTCAGATCTGACAATGGAGCAGTAGATTCTTCCATAGCAAATGAAGAATCAAAACGTTTCATTGCAACCATAGCTATGTCGGACTGTTCCAAAAGGATGTAAATAGGGATTCAAAATAAAAAGCATACCTTAAATGGAGTTAAATGTCGTGAGTAACAAAATGTCGGGCAGCGAAAAGGGTGTAAGCGGTATCATCTGCAAAGAGGGCGAGTTCGACGCCTTTCCGCGGGATGAGGATGTCGTTAGTGTACACGGTGTACAGCAGAGGGGCGAGGACTGAGCCTTGCGGGACTCCAGCCTTTATGGGACGAGGCGCGGAGAGCGTGCCTTCATGTTTGAATCGAAACGTACGGTCTTTAAGAAACGACGCGATTAATCTGACTCGGCGAACCGGAAGTCCTATTTTATACAGTTTAAAAACGAGACCGCTGTGCCAGACTTTATCGAAAGCCTTGGCTACGTCAAAGAGAACCGCGATTGTTTTTTTACGACGCGGATAGAATCCTTCGAATATGTACTCGACGATTCGATGGACTTGCTGAGGGCAGGAGTGCTTAGCGCGAAAGCCGAACTGGTGGGGAATAATGAGAGGGTCGCCATCCGTTGGAAACAGATGGTTCCGCATTCGAGAGAGTATGACTCTTTCGAGAAGTTTAGACATTGCCTTGAGGAGGCTGATGGGTCTGTGATTAGCCGGGACGTTCAGAGGTTTACCCGGCTTGGGAATGCCTATGACTGTCGCTTCTTTCCAGGCTTTTGGAAAGTAGCTATGGTCAAAGCAGGCATTGAAGATGATAGCTAACAAGGTAAGCACCTGCTGTGGCAGGTACTTAAGTGCGTGGTTGGAAATTCCATCCGCACCCGGAGCCTTTTTGGACTTTTGCTTTCTAATGAGAAGCAAGATTTCATCATTAGAGACTGTGACGGGGTCGTCGGTGATAGGGAGAGATTCTCTGCGGAGAACTTCGTCCTCCACCGCCTGGATGTGGGAGGGATCCGCGGTTTGCGTGCTGGGTGAACATTGTGCCGCTATGCTGTCGGCGAAGCATTCGGCTTTCTCTTCGACTTCGAAGGCAATGGTGCCGTCGGGACGAGTGAGAGGAGGAACGTGAGAGGCGGTGTCTACGCGTAAGGCTCGGGCCATTCGATAATACGCTTGGTGGGATGGGGAGATATTCTCCATGAGATCGTTAAACTGAGTGTCACGGAGTTCCGCGAGGCGAGACCTAACTTTACGTTGAAGCTGATTCGCAGCTGTTCTATATGCGGGCGTGGGATATTTCTTGGCTCTCCGGAGAGCCGCGTTCTTAGCTTTAATGAGATTGCTAACGGCTAAGGGAAGCGCGGGTTTGCCTTGCTTAGCAATAATTACGTTGTCGCTGATGGCTGAGTTGATAGCATCAGTGAGAGTATTGACTACTGAATCTATTTTAATCGGGCTATCTAATTGGTCGGGCGAAATCGCGAGCGGAGAGTTCGGTAGTAGAAAAAACTAACGTATTTTTAAAGCCTTTCCAGTTGGTAAAGGTCTTAGGAGATGTGACGTTATCGTTAGGCGCACCTAGCACGAGGGAGACGGGGCGGTGGTCGGAGCCTAGGTCATCGAGCGGTTCGATGGACCTGAGATCAAGATTGATTCGCTTGATAATTGCAAAGTCGAGGATGTCAGTAGAATAGGTCGGGTTGTTGGGATAGTGAGTGGGAGTGATGGGGATATGACGTCTAAGTCAAGGGAGTTAGTGATGTCGAGGAGAACGATACCGCTGGTGTTGGTCGATAGGCACGTCCAGTCAGTATGTTTGGAGTTAAAGTCTCCGAACATAATGACTGAATGGCCGAGGGCGAGAATGGCCTCAAAGTCGCTGCGGATTGGTCTGGAGCCACATGGTATGTAGATTGAAGCTATGATGATGGTCGGATGACCAGTCATAGCCAATCTACACACAGTGGCTTCCATGTTGAGGAGAGGAGGGGTAGGGAGAGGACAGCAATGGAAGCCTCTTTTGTAATATATAGCGGTGCCGCCGAAACCGTCGGCGTTGGGCCTATCGTTACGTGTAAACGCGTACTTAGGAATAGCGTATCCCTTGGAGCGGTTTGGAGTAAGCCATGTCTCCTGGAGAAGGAATAAGTCAGGTTCTTTGTTCTGAAGGAACAGTTTAATATCGGGAAGGTTGGTGCTAAGGCTAGGAGCGTTAAAAGATACTAGGGCTAAGCCCTTGGGTTTAATACGACTGGACGCGGGATTCGCGGGTCTAGACATCATAATTTACTTATTTACGAATTTATACAAAAATAAAGAATTTATAACGAACTTAGAAGCGAGTGATGCTCAGCTTACGCAAATAAACGCTCTTGAGGAGAGCGGGCGGCTCGCAGTTTGCGTGCGAGTATGGAAATTTCGTTAATATCGACGTTTTGAATGACGTCGAACACAGTCTTCATGTCCTCAGCCAACGACGACTGAGGTGAAGATGACAAAGCGGGACGCGGCCCTACGGAAGCTACGGGAGCTGGGATGGGTCGGGAAGGTGCAGGCGGGTCGGCCGGACGCTGCCTCCAAGACAGAGCCAGAGTTGGCGTCGGCTGAACGGGCTTTGCTTCCGGGGGACCCCGGTTGCGCAGCGGCAGGAAGTTAGCGGGAGTGAGCGGTGGCGCCGGTTTAGGCGAGACCCTCTCGGCGGTGGAGCGCGGAGCGCGCGGGCAACCCCTGTAGTTAGCTGTACGGCCGGACTGGCCGCACAGCACACAGGCAGGGGGGGAAGAGGATTCGGGAGTGCGAGTGCACTCCTTAGTGATGTGAGGATCCAGGCACTTTACGCACCTGGGGGGAGCTGAACAGTTAGCCGCTGCGTGGCAGCGGTGGCACTGCCCAGGGTGACTGCGGGGGATGGGACGCTCGACGGAGATGTTCGAGAGTCCGCAAATTGTGCGAGCCTCTCTGAAAATCTCCTTCGAGTTGGGAGTGTTGGCAAGGATTACAAGAGCTAAGGGAAAACGCCTACCGCGGTTGGAGTGCATCTTGTGCACTGCTACAGCCGGGAAGCCCTGAGACTTAAGGTCCTCGAGAATGTCTTCATTACTGAGTTCAAACGGGACGCCCCGTAGTACTGCGCGGATCTTACGCTCCTCATTTGTTCGAATGCTACGGTCTTTGTCTTCTTGGATATAAATTATTGAACATGAACGAAATCTAAATCGTACTTGGCTAAATTAAATATATCTCAAAAAGTGCTTTTGTATCTTCTCTAAGCATTCCGTGTATGTCGCTTTAAGTAAACGGCTAGCCCTTTGGTTGAATGGATTTATTCAGCTTACTGGCTGGCTGCCATGTCTAATAGTTAATCATTGAGCAAGGAATATAAAACTGTTTTGTTGATATCCCGCGATTAGCGCGAGCCGAGCGAACAAAGTGCGCGTGGTGTGGTAACATCCGGAGAAGCACTACACATTACGAAACATGATGACTAGAAATAAAGCATACAACGTTCAACCAAACAGCTAGCGCGTTTAGTTAAATGTCTTACTCAACCGTCTGCCTGCGACATATACACTGTTCATAGGATTTCAGTCCTGAGCCTGTAGGATGTCAACCTGAACTCAGGAGCCCCGTCTGCCTGCGACATATACACTGTTCATAGGATTTCAGTCCTGAGCCTGTAGGATGTCAACCTGAACTTAGGAGCAATGTAGCACCTGAAGGGTTTTATATCTGATGAGGCCCTAACTAGAAACCCAAGTGCACGCGATGCCCCCCAACGACGGATGCCACTCTGGTTAATTACGTATTGTCAGCATAAATTATAATTCTCGAATAACAAAAACAAATACTCATGACGTTAATAGATAGTGAAAGCAATAATGACCCTATTAAAGGTAGTTTAAAAAAAGTGAATCCACTGAGAACAGCTGTCCGTCATGTATTGTTAAATTATTTGTCAAGCATAGATGTCAGATGATCAGAGGAGGACCGAAGTAAATTACCTCGAATGGCATAAATATATAATATAAATAACCTCCCAACCGGCCATGGTCATTTCTTTTGAAGCATTTTACGTTTGCGTTCATTGCCAAGAGTTCAAGTATGTTTACATATAAATAACGCCTCTGATTTTAATTTCACAAAGTTTTTGAAAAAAAAGTAATAATAAAAAGTTTGAAATATATGATCTGAGAAGTCTATGGGTTAAGCTGTTATTTAAATGTTAGGTACTTACTCCTGCTGCTACACTTAAACACGGAGTCGCTGTACAGTATGCGACATCTTCTGGTATGTGGTTAATTTCGGCTGGAACCTGGAGAGCCATGCTGGTCGTCGCGACGGCTCCTCTCGCCGAGATACTAGGAACTAAGTTTTTGGCGTGAGTTTAGAAATAAACTGGATTGGACGCATGAATAGCAATGAGAGACACCTCTTTTCCTGCTCACCCTTTTCCTTCGGCGGGGGCGTGAGGTTCAGTTCCCGAAGAGTACATACAGACGAAAACTAAGTCAGCATGTTTTCGTTTACTTGCTTTTTAATTCTTATTTCAAAAAATTACCTTCCTAATTACGAATCAAATACAGTGGTCGATAACGAAGCTTAGACACATTTTCAATTTGAAAAATCACAATGATCTCCACCTATCCACCAAATATCTATTGTAGCAGTTACATATGATCATTGGAACATTTCAATAATTTAAAATCGTTCATTTCGAATTGTTTATTTTCAAAAAGTCTATGTGATTTCTTTGTACATTTTTTTCATAATATGTATAAGCACAAATGAATATTGCTGTGTACAAAAGCTAGTCCAGAAATCCATCGTGAAATCATTTATGTAGGTAAAAGGAAAATCAATGTATCCTTGTATTCCCGTTGAAACCGATGTATACGAGACGCAAGCGGCATCTATCGTCCAAGCAACTGCATTATGTTTCATGCGTTGCAACATTAACAAAAAATACAAAATAACAGATTTTTTATTAATTCAATAACATATACATACACTCAAATATAACTTAGACTATTTTGTTTGTTAATGTTCGAGTTAATGGCTCTTCACAAGAAGTTGTGACTGTTCTCGCGCTTCTTGCTTCTTTACTTCAACTGCCGTCGAAGATTCCTGAAATAAATAACAAACAGTAGGTTGCTGTGACCACGGAACTAACACTCACTACTGGAAAGTCCACTTCTACTCGAAACGCGCGCCGAGAGAGACAGAAAACTAATTCTAATGCTAGCTTTACATTCTCGACAAACCTCGACAATATAATTATAATAATTTTTAAAATAAATCATATAGTTAAACGCGTGGATTAGCTGTATGCCAAGACGTAGCGAGCATGCGAAATGACGCTTTAAAAGCATTTATGTTATGAAGTAATATGCATACTTAGAATGATAAAAGAAAGATGTCAAACCACGTCGAGAACCTATATTTAATCTGGTCTGACGATACGTCAAAACTAGTACTTCCAATTCCAAAAATGATTGATAAAATTTCAAAACTTTGTACTACTGCAATGACAATAGCCATTGATCAAAAATGAATTTCAGTAGCGTACACAGTAAACAAGACACTGCTGCCCGATTTTTCTTTTAAAATAACGTTCAAAAATGAAACTCTTTCTAGTCGCAGAAGCAAAATAAATATTTTAAACATAGAAATGAATTAAATAATACCTAATTTTATTTCCTAGAAACGAAATTCTTAAATAGGTCTTTTTTGTTAAGGTGTGTTAGTTTTCAGAAATAGATAAATAATGTGTAATTTAAATAAACATCATATCAAATCATAAAAAAGGAAAATTACATTATGTATTTAATGGATTTATAATTAAGAATATAACTATATCCTATTCGGGAACACAATTTAACGAGTTAACTAATAACGGGTTTCTAGTAGTAACTAAATCGGCAAATTAATTTTGTATAAAGTTACAGATATAATAATTTAAATCAATATATAAAATTAAAAAAAGGAAAATGATGTAATATATTGAATGGTTTATTATCTACGAGTGGTCTCCGGCGATGCGCGCGATCCGGTCACTGATGCCTGGACCAAAGAATATGACTCCAGAAGCTAAAAATGCTTTTATATACGGGTTCTGAAATCTGTGAATCCTGACAAACATTTTTTTGGATATTGATTGTTAATAAATATCCAACTCCGAGAATGTCATCGCGCGTAAAATGCTTTGATAAAAACACGCAACTGATCAGATATTTGTATAGATTTTTTTATTTAACATGGGAATTGCATGATGATTGCATAACGTGCAATTAAACATGAGCCGTTCATGCTGTTAGAGGATTTGGATCCTCTAAGAGGTAATAACTATAAACATTCACACTATATAGTGAGTGGCATCCACGTCATCGCGCCCCATTGCGCCTTTCGCTGTAGTTGCTCTACACTGCGGCACACAAACTAAGTAGGGGGCGCGATTTCACGAAGACGCTCACTGCACTTAACTAGACTGTTGCGAAAGAACTTAAAAGATATTTATAAAATAGCAAGCAATGATCCTCATAGCGTTGTCCGCAGTTTTAGTCCTTACAAAAACTACTATCAGTGTGAGGAACAGCTGATGTCATTAATAAATTCTTGGCTGTTCCCCCAGTTCACTACACAAGTTAAGTTTGTTCGAGAATTCTCTGACGTACCTTATCCGGCGTGTACCAGTACAACACGGCAGCGTATACGGCGCAGCTGGCGGCCAACATCAGCAAGCATTGGTCCAACGACGCCCACCAAGCCACCAAGCTGCCGGCTACACCACCTGAACCAATGAACACATTTTTTTTTAAAACCTGCCAAAAAATTTTTGAATTCAAATATCAGAAAAAGAGCAGAGTTAAATACAAAGGACATAATTCATTTTAGGCTAGTGTGTGATATTGTATTGGATTTAGCTATTTATATTGCTACAATTTTTTTTCTGGCAAAACTGAATACAGCTACTGTTCCGTCCTGCTACTACGCTACAATTTACTACGGTTACATTTAATCTATTTTTCACACAGACCTACAATAATTGAATTATTAAAATCAATAATCGCATAAAATTTGGGATATACTGTCTTAAAATCCATTAAAGCGTTATAAGTTTGACGACTCCTTTTGAATGGTTTCTTCTTATTTTAAATTGTTTCGCCAAGAAAACTATAGAGCTATGCGAAGATGTCCAACCTGTGACGGTAGCAGCGCTGGCGGCGCCGTGCAGCAAGGCGGCTCGGCGCGCCGCGCTCGCGTCCCGGCCCTGGCGCAGGTGCGCTGCTGGTTACATGTGGGAGTATCAGTGTCTGCACCAGCAAGTACGTGACATATCAAAGAAGCAAGAAGTGTTTGTGCTACTGTAGGAACTTATATAGGTGTAGGTAGCTAATATACTAATGATTTAAATTCATGACAAAATCGAATAGCAGCGTTTGCAACGTTCTAGCTGAGTCAGAACCTGAAGCAAGTGAATTAGTTGCTTAAATTTAAAAACTTTTACCAAAGACCGAATCAGAGAAAAGTTGTATCATTTCCTTATTCCTTCAGAAACATCCTGTATGTCTGGTCAATTTTGCTTGTACACATATATATTTGCGATGTTAGTTCTATAGTTTTATAGGATAGCTGGGAATTTTAATACAATCCCAATTCAATAAAAATATAATAATTCACGCTATTTCCTCTTATTTTTGTTTAAGTCTCTGTGATCATGGCGCTCGCTAATATTTTGTGATATTTGAGTCCTAATTGTTATGTCTTTGATCGTTGTAGGAATCCCCTAAATCATTAAACTACACGAAAGAAAAGTTTTATGAAAATAAGTTCAAATATACTTTGAACCATCAAATTAGCTGAATCAGTCGATAAAACTAAAAAAAATAAATTAGGAAAAATATTGCTCTTTTTGGTTTTATCCAATTCTGCAACATACGTTGTCACTAGTCCGTTAGTTTAAAACAATTCTTCTCCCCACAGCAATTATGAGCACGCTTGCATATGTTTTATAAATATATGGACCCAGACAAGCCCAGAATAAACATACATATATAAGTACAAACAACCATGACCCAAGAATAAACACCTGTGTTCATCACAGAAATTATTGCCCCGGCCAAGACTCGTACCTGGGACCACTCAGCCGTCAATATTACATACCTATAAGTCATCATGAGTATGCTATAATACAAAATTTACCCTTTCAAGCGATAGGTTACCTTACCTTATATAGATAGCATTGATAACATAGCATGGATTTTCTAACCTTCCTGTTTGTCAAATGAAGTATCGTCCCTCGATATGTTTCCCTCAGGTTCTTTCCGCTGGCGCTCTTCATTTTCATTACAATCATCTCCATGCTTGATATCAATTTCAAACCCATTAAATGAGAAAGCTCGGCATTTATTACCGAGACTAGGATTTGAATTCTGATCTTCAGTACTGTCATGTTGATGCACAGTATCTCTTTCTACAATATCATTATTATAACACAATTCGTGGTACTTCTCAATCTTGTTCTTCTCTTCGATATCGTTAAGAACGTCTCTGTCTTCTGAAGAAATGTATGGTTCATCTCGAATTTCATCAAATTCGTTTGGTTCTATAACAGCTGGGAACAACGCAGCATCAACTGTTCCGATACCGAAGCCAAGTAAAAATTGCGTCACGCATACTTGCCAAACCTGTGGAGACACATTCTTTTATATATTGAATTAGAAACGCAAATTGACCCAAATAGAATATTTTGGATATTTAAGAAGTTATATCAAATCGTCTTATTAGTTGGTCGGCAGCTGGTTAGCTTTTGAAATAAACATATGAACAAGATATACAACTTGGTTAAAAAGCAACATCTACCCTGTATAAAGTTCTGTCAAGTCAAGTTCCGTTTCCGGTTGAGGGGGGTTTGTGAGGGATACTTATATCAGAAGTTTAGTTTCACAAGGACTCAAGACGAAAGGCAATTTACTCGTCATGAGATTGGATCTCAGCCAGCCAATTCGACTGGATTGGAAATCAGCAACACTACTAGTTGGAAAGAAGTACAAGGTGTATCTGAGTCAAGGTAGTGCCTCGGCCAAGGCGACAAAAGTTCTGGGCTTCTGTATTCCCTACTAGGACTATCGTCACCTCATCATAGCTCCGGATCACACTGAAAGCTTTTGTCAAAGCCATAGGTATGGCTTATGTTATTTTTGAGTAATGTAACTTTATATTGGTAAAAATCGAGCTTTAAAAGCGATAATCATAGGTTATACAAAACATTTTTCCAACTTTCATCTAATGCATATTTTCATAACAATAACTATTTATTTAAAAACACCCTTTACCTACAAAAACAAACTACCCTTATCTGATTTGGCCATTCAGTGAAACTAAAAGCTACTAAAGTATATTATTGGAGCGAAGCTCCTTATGGACTCAAAATGTATAATCGTTCACCGCGAACTCCTCTCACACCGTTTGACCGATTGAAACCAGATTTTGCACACAAGTCTAGAGTGACCATAGCAAGGTCAGTACGAAAAAATTTTTTCGATATCATGTACAATTGAGAAAAAATCAATAATTAATAATTAATTAATTAATAAAATTAATAGTTATTTTAAACATAATACTTACGGTGATTCATGTTTAATTTGCAATATCCGTATTTATTATTAAGTAAGTATTATACGTATTATATTACGTACGTATAGTACGTTTATAATTAAGCAAATAAAAGGTCCCTGTTCTTTTAAAATAATAGTTTTAGACTTTTAGTGTGCAGAAATCCGTTATGGCACATTGTTACTATTCTTCCTGTCTGCAATCATTATATTAGTCACAATAATTGGAGCGAAGCTCCTTATGGACTCAAAATGTATAATCGTTCACCGCGAACTCCTCTCACACCGTTTGACCGATTGAAACCAGATTTTGCACACAAGTCTAGAGTGACCATAGCAAGGTCAGTACGAAAAAATTTTTTCGATATCATGTACAATTGAGAAAAAATCACCGCAAAACTTTTACATTGAAATAGCATTTTAAAATTTTGTAAACAAACAATTGGCGCCAAAATTGAATTTTTGATCAGAAAAATACAATTACGAACATTCACAATACGGGGAACGGCTTTTCGTTTGTCCGTTCGAATCTCGAAATTTAAAAGTCGTTTTCTCGAGTTCTCGCCCATAATTTTTCAAATTTTCTTTTTAATTACTAAAATATAGTCGAAGGCCTACCCAGCGATACCAAAATTGTTAGTATTAAAATTCTGATTAAAAAGATATTGACGTTTCTTTTTTTACATTGACATTCCATATAAAAAAATATATGTTTAGATTGACAATTTTTTGGATTTTCTCGCCGTTTTTGATTTTTTGTTCAATTCAAATACACTTTTCAGAGGAAAGGAGGAAAACAAACATTGATTGTATCAAAAAATAGTTAACATCCCATTCTTATTTTAGACATGCCTCCTACTCGCAGACGCCCTAATATCGGACGCCGAACAGCCAACGCTCGTAGGCTTACTCGTCCTCTGAATACATCCAGTCAAGCCAACAGACCTATAACTGCTAATCAAATCAGGAGGCGAACCGTGAATCCACTTGCAGTAAAATTCCAAAACGCTCTAAGTAAATTGAAATATCGTGCTTGTGAGCGATGTTATAAGTTGGATTTCGTGGCGTTGACCTCTCAGACATATAAATGTAGCGCTTGTCAAAAGAACGTCACTAAATTTTTTGCAGTCAATCGTATGTTGCCGTCAGTGGTTCCTGAAGAACTTTTGGATCTTTCACATACTGAGCAGATGTTGATTGCTAGAGTCCACCCGGTAATGAAAATCTACCAAGTCCGCGCATATGGTGCTGGTGGTCAATATCACTACTCTGGAAACATAATTAATGTTCATCAAGACTGTTTAGGCAATAAGGTTGATATTAATTTTAGCTTTTAAATTTGTTTATTATATTGGAATTAAGAGAAACGAACGGCTGTCTTGGAGTAGTTTATTAAGGCGACTAGTTAATTTTTGAACGTAACATGATAGAATGTAATTTGCGTAAACATAACCGCCCACCAAAGGACTATATGAGTCCTTTCAAAACAAGTTACAATACAACTTCATAATAATAGTTTAATTTCCAAAACAAGTTCATTTAAAGTTACATATAAATTAAACGAAAGCTAAGTAAATTTTGTCTAATCAAATGAATTTAGTGGGCTCAATAACATGCAATGAAAAAGTCAGAAAAAATACATAATTAAGTTAATTATTGTTTGTCTATAGGTAAAGCGCAGAGTTTAGTTATAGATCTTTTTGTAACATTGTCACCACTTTTGACGCTGTAGACTCTTGTAAAACCATCGGGGCCGGGGTGTTTATCTATAATGCGACCCAATGACCATTTGCCAGGGGGCAAATTATCTTGCTTGATAAGTACGATATCACCTGGTTGAAATTCCGTTTCACGTCTTAACCACTTTGGTCTCTGTTGCAGTCGTGTGAGATACTCATTTTGCCATCTGCACCAGAAGTCATTTAAAATCTTTTGCGTGATTTGCCATCGTGTCAGGTTGTTGATCTTAACATCTTTTATATTTGGATGTGGTACAGTTACTGGAGCTTCACCAATTAAAAAATGACCAGGCGTTAATGGTTGTAATGTGTCTTCGTCCAGTGGGCATAAAGGTCTAGAATTTAAGCAGGCTTCTATTTCACACAGCACGGTCGTCATTTCTTCGAAGGTCAGGTGGGTGTTGAGAATTCTCTTAAGGTGAAATTTCATGGATTTTACTCCTGCTTCCCACAGTCCTCCGAAGGTTGGTGAATAGGCAGGAATAAAGTGCCACTGTGTACCGTCATTTGCCAAACTCTCAGCGACCTCTCCATCAAACTGAAGGCGCGCTTCTTTCCAGGTTTCGAAGAGCTCTTTGTTTGCACCGATAAAATTTCGTCCTTGGTCGCTATATAAGTTGCTGCATTTTCCCCGACGTGCACAAAATCTTTTAAATGCGTTGATAAATGCTGCCGAACTTAAGTCACCAACTAGTTCTAAGTGGCATGCTTTGGTTGACATACAAATAAAAATAGCAATGTATGACTTGTTGGTTTTAGCTCCTCTGCCTTTGCTCATGAGCACTTGGATCGGACCGGCAAAGTCTACACCGGAATTTAGAAACGGTCGAGCTGGAGTCACACGGACGGCAGGTAAATCACCCATTACTTGTGTTCTCGTCTTGGCGTTGTGTTTTGCACACGTCAAACATCGATGTACGTGTAGTTTTGCTGCGGATTTTACTCTTAGTATCCAATACTTTGATTTTAGATAAGTCATCATGAGTTGGACTCCACCATGTAGGGTTTTAATGTGGGCATCCGCGATTAGTAATGATGTTAATTTGCTATGTCTTCCTATTATAATTGGATGTTTAGTTTCGTCTTCTACTTGTGCGTTTCTCAGTCTTCCTCCTACTTTTAGTATTCCCTTTTCATCAATATATGGATCTAATGACTTTAGTCTGCTTGTTTTCTTTACGTAACCTTTACTTCTTAAACTTTCAATTTCTTCTGCAAATTCATCTTGGGCTGATTTTATACATAGTTCTAAAGCTTCTTCTAATTCTTCTGTTTTGATTGTACCGTCTATATTTTCTTTTAATTGTTTATACTTTAAAAATCTTTTACAATATGTGATTGTTCTTAGTAATTCTATTAATGAATCAAAATTTTCAAATTTTAGTTTTTTATCTTCTTTATCAATTTCAGTTGTCATTTTTAAAGTTTGTAGTTTGTCTTTCTTTCTTTCTATATTTGTTGGTATAACGTTAGGTCTCGTGAACTGTATCTTCTCTGTGGATAACCATTCCGGTCCCTTCCACCACAGGTTGCAATTCTTTAAATTTTCAACTAGCGTACCTCTAGATGCAATGTCTGCTGGGTTGTCATGAGATTGGACGTGGTGCCATTGGTTGCTGTTAACGATTGATGTGATTTCGACAACACGATTTGCCACGAATGGTTTCCATTTCCTGGGATCTCCAAATAACCAGGATATAACTATGGAAGAATCGGTCCAGGCGTAGATCTGTGCTGCCGGTATTCGCATAGCTTGTTTTACTAGTTTCAGTAACTGTGCCAGTATCAGCGCACCACATAGCTCTAATCGAGGCAAAGAAATGGTTTTTAGTGGCGCTACTCTCGTTTTGGCTGCGATAAGGTAAGTCTTAATTGATCCATCTTCTTTTTTGACACGGCAGTATACTACAGCAGCGTAGGCTTGTATGGATGCGTCACTGAATCCATGTATTTCTATAGAATCCTTGTCTGAATTTATTGTTTCCATCCATCTGTCTATTCGGATCTCATTGACATTTTCTAAATCAGCTCGTATCTTAGTCCATTTGTCTGCAAGTGTTGCGTCTAAAGGTTGGTCCCATTCAACCTTTTCAAGCCACAGCTGTTGTATTAGCATCTTCGTCATAACAATGCAGGGCGCAATCCATCCAAGTGGATCAAAGAGTTTTTGTATTTCAGAGAGGATGCTTCGTTTGGTGATTGCTTCTCCGATAGCAGGTAAGTGAAGTTGGTATTCGAATTGATCTGTCCCTAGGTTCCATTGTATTCCAAGAGCTTTTACTGTTCCATCGACCTTTAGTTCTAGGTGCGCGTTGGATGATCTTTCGTTTGGATTTAAAGATTGCATAAATTCTTTATTGTTTGATGACCATTTTTTTAATTCAAAGCCACCACTACGTAAAAGTTCTTTCAGGTTCTTACTAATATGAATTGCTTGTTCTACAGTGTCACAGCCGGACATCAGATCGTCTACGTAGAAATCTTCTCTAAGAACTCTTGCAGCTTCTGGGCACCTATGACCTTCATCATCGGCTAACTGCATAAGTGTCTTCACCGCCAGGTATGGTGCTGATGCTGTTCCGAAAGTCACTGTTAGAAGTCTAAAATGTTTAATTTCTTCAGTCGGACCATCTCTCCAAATAATTCTGTGTAAATCTGTATCTTCTTTATTTAGGAGGATCATTCTGAACATTTTCTCTATATCAGCGACGAAGCAGACAGCGTGAGTGCGCCATCTGATAAGAAGGGTTCGGAGGTCATCTTGGAGAACTGGTCCTAATAAAAGTTCATCATTGAGAGAGATGCCGTTTGAACCTTTGCATGAGGCGTCGAATACAACCCGCGTTTTTGTGGTTTCTTTATCAGATCGTATCACAGCATGGTGGGGTAAGTATACTGATTTATTTTTTATTTCTTTTTCAGGTACTTCTTCAATGTGTTTAAGTTGCTTGTATTCATCGATAACTTTTGTATATTCATTTTTAAATTCTTCGTTTTGTTTGAATCTTCTTTCTAGCTGTGTAAATCGACGAAGTGCTACTTCTTTTGTGTTTCCTTCAACTGATTTAATTTCTTCTGTATTAAATGGTAGCTTTACTACATACCTTCCTTCTTTAGTTCTTTTGTGTGTTTTTCTGTATATTTCTTCGCATAATTGTTCTTTACTTGTATGTATTCTTTTTGTTTCAGTGTCAACTTCCCAAATAGTTTTCAGTAATTCTTCTGTGTTAACTTCTGTCATAGTCGTAAAGGACCTTTCTCGCTTGCTTATCTTCATGTTTACTTGTCCCATCACGATCCAGCCCAGGTAAGTATTTTGTGCACATGGAGTACCTGGTGGACCTTTGACTAGCCCTTTTTGTAGCATAGCTGCGTATTCGTTGACACCAAGAAGTAGATCTACAGCACCAGTTGTATAAAAGTTTGGATCTGCTAAACTGAGGTTTGCAAGGTGTTGCCAGGTATTCTCTACTTTAGTTTCAGAAGGTAGATTCGTAGTCAAATGCTTGGACATCACGTAGGCTTTTATTGGTAAGTTGAAATCTGACTCCCATCGTGATAAAACTTGAACATTGACCTCTTGCTTTACGCGTACCTTCATAGATTCCATTCCGGAGACAATAAGATTAACTGGCGTTCTCTCAAGTTTAAGGATCTGAGTCGCCTTTTCACTTAAAAAACATGCTTGAGATCCTGAGTCTATTAATGCCTTCAAAACAGTAGTGTGTCCATTTTCACTCTTCAAAATAACTACTGCAGTGGCCAATAAAGCAATCTTCTGTTCAGCGTTGTAGTATGACGCAATCATAGTATGTACTTGCTTCTCTCCCGCATCTGCTTGAGTTGACATCGCCGGTTGCATGTTGTGATCTACTTGTGATACCGGCGACGTGTCCATATTTTTCTGTTGATGCAGAAGTGTATGATGACGCCGTTTGCATATGTGACAGGACATGGGTACTTTACACTTAAATACAGCATGACCCGTCGCTAAACAATTAAAACAGAGTTTGTTTTTCTTAACGTATTCACTTCTCTCAATCACTGGCATTTTATTAAATTCTTTGCAATGGCATAGTGTATGTGCATCTTTACATAAAAAACAAGTCTTTTGGTTTGTTGTTGAAAAATGTAGCACGCGTTCTTTAACAACTCTAGTACTATTTGTATACGCAGAAGTAATAAGTTCGAGTGTTCGAAACTTGGATTCTAAAAATTTCTTTAATTCTTTCCAAGTAGACAACTTTTCTGAGTTTTCAGTGTAAGCGGCTTGCTCCCACTCCTTGTGTGACTCCGGGTCCAACTTCTGTACAACCAGAAATATTATTAATGGATCCCAAGAATCGGTGTTTACTTCAAGGTTATGTAAGCTATTCATTATTTCACTTGTTGTGTCTAATAAAGATTTAATCTGCAAAGCTGTCTGGCTGGTACACTTCTTTTGTCCGAACAATCTCTTCAATAAGGCGTTCACTATTAATCGCTTATTACCAAAACGGTGACATAAAGTTCCCCATGCTTGTATATAGTTCGCACTTGTAATTTGTATAAATTTTAGTAATAAAGCGGCTTCACCTGCAAGACTTGTCTTTAAATAGTGCAGCTTTTGTACGTCGGATAATGTAGTGTTATCATGTACTAAGGATACATATAAATCTTTAAATGTCGGCCACTCTTCATAATTTCCCGAAAAAGTTGGTAACTGGATGCGAGGTAAGTAAGCTAGTGTATGTACTTGGTCTTCATGCGACGCTTCTTGTTTACTTAATTCCGAAGACTTCGTCGTGACCGCGGATAACATGTCTTTCAAGTCACCCATGATGCATAAATACAAGTCTTCATGTATATAATATTCTTCATTTACAAAGTACGGTAAAATTCCCCGTTGCTCTCGCGTAGTACATACCACTAGATCATGGTGAGCCTTCTTAAAAGTAGTCCAATATTCTTCTATACATTGTATACGTGATTGTAAGTATCCTCGTGTAAACCTTTGTTTAGGGCATTTTTTAAGGTTTATTTGTGCCTTTTTAAGTATTGCGGCAGTATCTTCTAAAACACCAACTATTTGTTCTGCACTAGTCATTATTTTTCACTAAAATGTTCAAGTTGTATAATTCACTAAAGTTTATCAAGTTCAATTGCACTAAAAAAAAACACAAATTACGTAAACAGTTCACTTTACTATTCAAATAAAAATGTTTTGCTAAAAAACTATGCCGAAATCTGCTAATTACTCTGGAATGCAGTCCTCTATTGTCTTCAATTCACGGAATCGCTCGGTGTCGGCCGTTAAGGATCCGGCTCGATTTTGACCATTATGTTTAGGCAATAAGGTTGATATTAATTTTAGCTTTTAAATTTGTTTATTATATTGGAATTAAGAGAAACGAACGGCTGTCTTGGAGTAGTTTATTAAGGCGACTAGTTAATTTTTGAACGTAACATGATAGAATGTAATTTGCGTAAACAAAGACATTTCACACATCGCCCGTCTTTTACCCTATTCACCGCGCAATCTGAGTGTTGACAACACTCAGATTGTTGTCCAGCGAGAAGGTGTTAGTGGACATCGTGATTTTCGAGTCAGACGGCTTAAAGTCTTGAACGCCTTCCGTTGGCTGCAAAGAAATAATCCGTATTATTCAGATGTTGAGATAAGTCAAGACATTGTCGACCAGCTACCAGAAGACGGCTCTATAGCTGAACAAATAAGTTACATTAATAACGATGGCATAATATCTGAAAGCATTGAAGAGGACAATATACAAGAAACGGTAGTTCCATCTGCTATCAGACAATTGCAGGAAGAATCGGTTCTCCAAACGCTGCAATGGCCAGCTGGTGGTACAACTCCAATCAACGAGTTTCAGACTGCTGGTTACATTACAATGACATTCCCACATTTGTTTCCGGATGGAAGAGCGGACTATGTTGACTTTGAAAGGACACAAAAAATATCTTTCAAAGAATGGTCGATATATTTGATGAGATTCGCCGACAAGCGTTTTGCAAAGGATCCGCGATTTCGTTTTTTCTGCTTAAACACCCAACAACGTCATGATGCCCTCACACGTAGTGCTATTTTTGCACGTAAAAATGATTTCAACGGAAACATAGCACAACTCAGACTTGAAGTTCAACGTAACCCTTCGATAATCCAACGCTGATTGAGTTGGGGCTCGAAAATTCGTGGATCAAATGCTTATTGGTTTCAGCGACGTAATGAGCTTTTAGCTATGGTTAACCAACTAGGTCTTCCAACGCTGTTCCTAACTCTGAGTTCTGCTGATCTTTGGTGGCCATGCTTGCAGGAATACTTTGGTTTGTCAAACGATTTCGTAGCTGGTCTAACAGAAAGAGAATTGTCGAGAGTCATGCAAAAGCTTCTCAACGAAAACCCACTAATTGCAAACGAATATTTTGCAACTCGTGTTTCGGAATTCATGAAAGTATTGAAGACTGAACTACGAATCACTGAATTCTGGTATCGCTTTGAATGGCAACACAGAGGTAGCCCTCACGTTCATATGGTTTTGTGGCTACAAGGGGCACCAGACGTTTTGAAATTTGATCAAGCGAGTGCTGCGCAGCTAGGATCGTACAAAGCCTTTTATGATATAGTTGTGTCAGCTGTCAATCCAAGTCCAAACGAACCGCCTGCTGAAATTCATCCTTCTCGTTTGAAATGTACGGAAATCGTTCTGAACGACACGAGTCAATACGCGCAAGCAGTCAATCGATTTCAGCGTCATACAAGATGTTCTGCTTATTGTCTCAAAACACGTTCAGGACAACAAGTTTGTCGTTTTAACTTTCCTAAAGACTTGTGTATGGAATCGAAATTGGAGAAAGACGAACGTGGAGTATGGATGTATACTCCCAAACGTAATGATCGACTGGTTGATGAGCATAATCCATTCGTAACGCAAATTTGGAGAGCTAACACAGATTGCAAAGTTATTACGTCGGAATACGCAATAATAAATTACCTTGCTAAGTATGCTGCAAAAGGTGAACCTTCTTCTCAAGACTTTCGTGAAATATTCAGTTCGATACTCGACAATTGCGCACCTTTAGATCCTGCCAAGAAAGCTTTTTCAAAACTTCTCATCAAGTTAGTTGGCCAGCGAGATATTTCGTCTTGTGAAGTGATGCACCACATTTTGGGTGAACCGCTTTTCCATTCCAGTCGCCAGTTCGTAAAGGTTTTCATAAGCACTATGGAATACGTTCGGGTAGCTGACACAGGCGATGGTGACGATACTCCTGCAGATTCGTCAATGCAAACCCAATACAGTGCTCGACCTATTGAATTGGAAAATATGAATTTTAAGTCTTTCGCAATTCGATATCACTTTGTTCGTAATAGGCTTGTCCAATTCAAGAAAGAGCAAGTCCTCCAAGTTCTGCCTTATGTGACTTTCGGGAAGAACACTGAAATGGACGAGATTTACTGTAAGCAGAAACTCCTCTTGAATATACCATGGCGAGACCAAAATTCGTTGAGAACTCACACAACTTGGAGAGAGTCATACATTAACAGTGACCTGAGTATGTGGGAATTGCCCGAGTTAGTAGAGGAAGAGTCGGAGGATCATGCCCAGCGCGTTAACGAACCTCACGAATGGATGACACTAGCGGCTGCCCTGCCAAATCAGCCGATATCAGATGTGAGTTTAGGTTACCGTGATATTGACAGACAGTTTGACTGTACTCAACAATCGACAAATATCCTCAAATTCTAGAGAATTTAGATTTCGTGAAAGTTTCTAAGTTGGCAGAAGAAGATAATTTCTCTCGATCTAATGATGCATTTGAACTGACATCCGAACAAAATCAAATAGTTGAACATTTGTTGAACCAACTGAATGACCCAAATATCGGTAGATTGTCTATCGTGCAAGGTAGCGCTGGGACTGGCAAGTCGTGCGTCATCAGGAAAATGGTGAACGTTGTCGAAAGAAATCACGGCAATGGAAGTGTGTTGCTTATGGCTCCTACTGGCGTCGCTGCAAGCAATATTGGAGGACGTACGATACATTCTGCTCTTCACATGAAAGTTTCAAAAAAACAAGAATTAGACGAATTGACAGGAGAAACAAAACGCAACTTTGAACAAGAGCTGATGCAAGTAAAAGTTGTGATATGTGATGAGATGTCTATGATTGGACTTGCAATGTTAGCTGCGATTGATAATCGTCTGAAACAAGGATTTGGGAGACAAGAAAACTTTGATGGCGTTATTTTCTACATGTTCGGTGATATATTTCAACTTCCACCAATATTCGACACGTCGATGCTTGGAAAACCCAAACCAACCAATACTCTTGCTGTTTATGGCAAATTTTTGTTCAATCAATTCACGAGATTCTTTGAGTTGAAAACTATAATGAGACAAAGTGGGCCGGAGCAGCAAGTTTTTAGAAACGTTTTATGTAACATTGCAAATGGTAATATCACTGACACTGATTACGAGTTTCTTCATGCTCGATTTTCGTCGAACATCAATGTTACTTCGGATTTAATTTCGTTCGTAATACGTTTAATTTCGAACAAAGAGGCGATTGCAATATACAACGAATCACGTTTACGTAACCTTGGCGTACCAGTAGCAATAATTGCTGCAAAACATAACAATTCAACAGCACTGCAAGCTACAGCCGATGAAGCCCAAGGTTTGCCATCGATATTGAACCTTGCAACTGGATGTCGTGTAATGCTCACACATAACTTGTGGGTATCGAAAGGATTATGCAATGGATCTATCGGAACTGTACGAGACATCATTTATAATAGGACAGCACACGAGAATTACTATGACGACTTTCCGATTTGTGTTTTAGTTGATTTTGATGGATACTCGGGACCAAAATTATATGACAACTCAGTACCAATTTTACCGCAGACTGTCGCGTTCAAAAAAGGGAATACAACGTGCACCCGCAAACAGTTTCCACTTGACGTTTCATTTGCAATCACAGTCCACAAAAGCCAAGGGGTAACAGTCGAGAAAACTGCTTTCTGCGTCGACGTTGGTAAAACTGAGTTTAGTCTTGGGTTAACTTATGTTGCGATGTCGCGCGTGAAAACCGTTGATGGTTTAGTGATTGATCCGCCGTTTCCTAAAACACGCTTGCTTGGAATAAACAAAAGTGCTGCATGGAAAGGTAAACGAGAAGAAATCGCTCGTCTCCGCAATTTGAATGCATACGAAATATTTGAAAGTTGATTCAATCTGTAATAAAGTGTTATAACAAATGAGATTTGGCGATTGTTTTTTGGTAACTTATAACACTTAGATTTTTGTTATAGGATTTGTATTGACACACATAGGCTCTAATGTTTGTTTTGAATTCTCGCAGCGATTTCTAACCTTAATTCCTTCCACGCAATACCTAAAAGAAACCGTTTCTAACAGTCAGACTAAATGCAGATGTGATTAAAACTAGACACTGTTAACCATCTCTGAGATACGCGGTCATCATCAGCTGACCATATGATTTTTCGTAAATGTTTGTATCGAATTATTTCATTTAAAGCTAACCCAAAAAAGTCCGTTAGACTAAAACAATTGATAAGGAAAATATCGCTTCGCTCCGATTATGGCATGGTTAGGTCCGGAGGACCAACGCATTCCGACCTAGTGTCTAGAAACCCAGCGTGGCTTCACCCGCTGAGTTCTCGATCCCGCGGGCGCTTCTGGGCTAAATAAAGTTCATGTTACTTTTGAGTTCTGTAGCATTCTGAAGGTCAAAGTTGTTTAAGCGTATCGATTGCATGCAAACAAACAAATCTCTCCTCGTAATAATAATAGTATAAATAGTCCATATATAGTGAACGTTAACTTATCAAATGTGAGGAATGAAAAGGATGTAATCGTCATAGACACATCGTCTACATGCAGCACCACCTACCGCTCGTGTGTGCGGCAGCAGAAGCGCCGCCAGTGCCAACATGAGCATGCCGAGCGTGGGACTGCCGACCGCCGCCACGCCGCCCAGCATGTAGCCGACACTGTCCAGCGACAGCGATACGCCGCGCTGCCAGCGCTGCGATGATCACAGAGGGGATTTATGTATGTCAAAATGGACAACCGATGGACAAAGAATTTCTACCAATAGTTCAAATTCAAAACTGATTGTAACCTTCGGCTTTGCCTGCGTGGTCAAAGAAGAATCATAGTGAGTTTTTTCATAATGAGTTTAGATAATCTGCTGCGGTCAAAATGAGCCTTTATCATTTTCTGGTTCCCCAACTTTCATACACAAAAACCACGTGAATCCGTCGCTATGTTTTGACGTTAAAGATAGTTGCAGACAAAACATAACGGCTAAGTTCATAAACCCACAGTGTTCACAAACTGGCACAATTACCGCTTGCAGCAAATGTTTGTTAATTGCAGCCTTAGCGTCACAATCAATTCAATCGATTTGAAATATTACGGAAAATTATAATGTGTTTGTTCCAATCGATTCTGAGTAAAAAACTTTAAAGGACCATTTAAGGTATTTTTTTTAAATTAATGAATTAATTAATTGTGATATGTAATCATGTTTTACAGAGCCAACAGCCCATAAGTCTAATTTACAATTCTTTATACTTAATTGCTTAAACTGCCTGCCAGTAACAGGCTCACAATCTTTAAAGTTATCCGATAGAGCAGAATATGTCGTGAACTTTCTACATTTTTAGGATCGAGAATATTAGTTAATTAGTTAATTTAAAAATGGCAATCCACCGCGATTGGTGTGGCGGGCTATTTTGTCAGTGTCGCGTATTGTGTTGGAACACAGTACAAAAAATAAAATAAAAAGTTGCTCCGCCGGGCATGGAGATTGAAAACATTACATTAAAAAAAAACAAATGACAGAGGGAAACACAACAAAGAAAGTTGAGATAGATTATGACAATAGTTTACAAATAATAACAGTACGCGAATATGTGTATATGTGTGTAATTATGTATGTGTGTATATGAAATTATTATATGTATGTTTGTTAAGTTTACGTTCAAGTATTACACCGGTAGTACTTTTGATTTGCAGAGAATTCAGCAATAACAGAATTTGTAAATGATTGCTTTGAGATGTTATATGTCACGAATGAAATTTGTATTGTAGCAGCTAAGTATTTGGCAAATTACCGAGTTTTTGGCATAATTTGAATATAAGTACTAGAATTGACAAAAATCGCCAAAAACTTTTAGTTTTCGATAGCGCTAGAAACTTTTACTAAGATAAACTTAAAACAATAATGTATTTTCTGTCCATAGGTAAGTAGCTTACCTTAGCGTGGAGATGCACTTGTATCCAGTTGGGCAGCGTGGGCTCCAATGTAGCGACCAGGGCGGTCGACAGGAACACGGCGCCGGCCGCGGTCAGCACCGAGCAGCAGTACGGCAGAACCGGGGGCGCAAGGGGAGGCGCGGAGGGCCGGAGCTGTGGCGCGGAAGAAAATAATCGACGTCAAGTATTCATATAAAAATTACAAAAACGAACTATAACGTAATTTTTTAAATTATAATAACCATTGGCTTTTGCTGATTTTATAGTACTAAAGGTAGGTTCTCTACTTACATTGCTATATTCCTCATATCCCAGGTGTTTGTATTGCAAGACTTGTTGAATTAAGTATAATTATTCGTTAAAGATTGAAATCTTACTATTTTATTGTGATGTCATTTATATCGACACGCATAACGCGAGCTCTGCTTGCCTCGGCGCCACACAGTTGGTGCGCTGGTCTGGGGTTAGTTTATGAACGTTCCTCTAGATGCAACCGTTCAATCTGATGGAACGACTTGGCATGCTATATTAGTACAAAATGCAATGTAGGGCCGATTCATATGGAGTGTTTCTACCAAACATTGCCCAGCGCCATTACTCACAAACTAAACATATATTATAATGTGAAATAAAGAAACATCCTTCATTTAAAGCTTATTTTTAGATATAACAAATAGTACGTATTTTGACTCCTTCTAACTAATTTCAAAAAGTTTGTACAGCGGAACTGGCACCACTTGTCACACTTCAACAACACGCTGTGAGAAATAGTTTGTACAGCGGAACTGGCACCACTTGTCACACTTCAACAACACGCTGTGAGAAATAGTTTGTACAGCGGAACTGGCACCACTTGTCACACTTCAACAACACGCTGTGAGAAATAGTTTGTACAGCGGAACTGGCACCACTTGTCACACTTCAACAACACGCTGTGAGAAATAGTCTGAGCTTATGGTTGCCGTAAAATGTAAAATACTAATGCTTCGTTTTAAGCTTTCTATTCTATTCTATAACATCTTATTAACGACGCGTGTATCTTTCTTGTTTATATTCTTTTTATAACCAAACAAAAATGTTAAGAAGCGGCTTGACTTGACTGAGAAGGATTTGACTGTAGCAGATTTATGTCTCAAGTACCTCATGTATGACGTCTACTATGTTCCGCTATTTTTAATTAATCAAGGAATGGGCTAGTTCAGACATCGTGGTACAATCAGAGCTTTGTTTTTTATAGTTTGTATAAATCTCCATGTCATCTGATGGGAAGTGTCGACGAAAGCTAGGATGTTACATACTGTACGCACCGCACATCATATTACAATCAGCACTTTACTTTATTGACTTCATTTTAAATCAATCAATCTAGGTCAGTTCGTCATCGGCTAACAAGACAGTCGCGCGTACTCATCCAATTTCTTATGTTACCAATTTAATTGCTGCAGTTTAAGTAAATCAGTTTTAATAGATTTTAATATCAGACAGATTTTTTACATTTTAACTATAAATGTTTCGGTGTAAATCGAACACATATACTATCGAAAGGATGTTGGATAACATTCTAGCCTTCATCGCGTTCGAATGCATGGAAGTGTGCATGCATGCAGGATAGTTACCGAGGTCCGCAGCGAGCGCCGCGGCGATCAGTGAAAACGGCAGGAACTGTCCGCCCAGCGCGCCGAGCGCGTAGCCGGCGACCACGCCTGCCACGTCCAGTAAACAATTATTCGAATAAACTGTGACACGTATTAATGATACTTATTTAGGTTTTTCTTAACACATTGTTATATACTGGTCGTAGATGAATTTAGGAAATAGTCGTTTTATGTAACGCTAGACACCCAGTCCGTTCTCTTGGCTCGCGCACATCTACAGGTTTTCAAAGGATAGCAACAACTCTGTAAGGAATCTACACATTACGTTGTGGATAGATCGTTGTCTAAATAGGAATGGCACGGGGATCACTTATAGCCTAATTTTGAAACTACACATTGTATTAAATGGCCACGGAAAGAGCTTGTTAGACGTGTGGCTTCCTCGCGGTGCTTTCCTTCGTCGTTACAGCGGTCAGCCCAATGTGCCAAAGTTACGACCGCGCTGGAACTTACCGACTCGAAGCTTACACTTATCGTTTTTAAAGCTTTCTTAACTTGGACCTTGTGAGTATGATACAGCCTTAAGGTTGATTTTTGCTACCCAATATGGTATTGCTATAAATTCTTCTGTGTGGAATGAGTGCTATAGCTTGTGTGAGCCATTTAGCGAAGTGGATGAGCATATTTTGCGATAAGCCATATAGAGAAGCCAGCACCATAACTATTGTGATATCCACTCTATATTTTATCAGATCTTTTGAGGTATCACAGGTTAAACGGCGTCTAGTCCACCTGTATTACCTCGCCCTGAGACATATCTACATTGTCACCCAGGACGCGCCATACAGGTAATGAAAGCTTCTGAAGGTATTCTGCTCCGTACCTTGTGCTAGTGCAGGCAGCAGCTTCCTCAGGCAGTCCCTGCGACGCGCCGCGAGTGCCATGCCACCGACGTTGAGGCAGGCGGCGCCTGCGCCTTGCACCACTCGCGCTACGAGGATGAAGATCGCGGCCGGCAGACCGCGCAGGCCGATAGAGCAGAGGAGTACTGGTGGAGAGAGTGGGTAAGTTGGATTTTGGTATTGGTAGGGTTTTGAGGGTGTTCGTCGTTAAGGTAGTCGGGGGTAGGGAGACTTGCCGAGCTAACAGATGCGGAAAAGTATAATTTTGTATAGACATAAAGAGAATTTCAAAATTTATTTTGAAAAAATTATATCCGTGAACATTCTTGCCAGTTCTTCTTCACGAAGGTTTTTCCGAACTGGTGGTAGAGTCATGCTTTATTTGACGTCAATAAGAACAAGTCATTGTCAATGTTGAGAAATAAATATTAAAATTTTAATTTGATTTTTTGGTACTCTTGTTATTAACTGGGTTCTATTAAATTGTTTTTGGATCTTTCCACATTCTTTAACAAAAGGTCATCGCGTCAAATAGACGAAAAGAGATGTTTTGTTTATTATTTATTAATTTAAGAAAGGTTGACATGCCTGGACGGATAAAATAAATATTAAAAGATTATTTAAATAGTCCTAAGCTAACACGTGGGTTTGAACGTGCTCGATGTGCCTGTAGTCGCAGTTACCTAAGGTCCGTGAGTGCCGGAACCACTTCGCAGCAGTTCGTGCTTCATGCACAAGAAGGAGACAGGTCGCAGGTACTACGGGCGGATCGCAGACAGCAGCTCACACTTGTGCAGCGACTATTTACAAAAGCTCGTTCTCGGCTGTCGGTGAAGTGCCAATTACTAGACTAGTTAAGTTACATTTTTATGCGAGGAACATTACTTATTATAACCAAAACAGGAGGGGCCCCGTACTAAATAAATTTTTTTTTAAAGTTATGTTGCCAAGTTGCTTGAATTTGATTTTATATGTGTAACAGAAAGTTGGTTAACGCCGGACTCTTTCGACCGTAAATATTTTGAAAGTAGATATCGGGTGGTGGTGGCAGTGCGCGCCGAACTGCGTCCGCTGCGCCGCGTCTGGCCGCACCCGCCAGGCGCCACCGCTGACGATGTGTGGGCTTTTTTTGATCTAATCGCACATACTGTCTCAGATCATCTAGATGATATATTTTAAATAACAAGTGATTTCATTATTTGGGAAGCTGAATGGACTTTGTCTTGTGGACCTTATCCTATTGTCAAATTTTGTGGCAATTTCGCTGTACACATTCTATCTTAATTCTTTGTTTTTACTAAATGCTTTTAAAAGTGCCATTTTAGCTATTTTAAAACCTAATTGTTCGGTTGGGTGGGACGGAATATCGTATTCCCTGTTGATGGCCAGTCGATCAGTTGTTCTTCCAGTAATTACATTCATATGTAATTTGGCATTGGGAACATGTAATTTTCCCGACGCCTTTAAAAAGGCCCTCCTTCATCTCATTCATAAAAGCAGAGATACCAAATCAGTCAACAACTGTACATACCGCACTCTCCAAGGTCTTGGAGAAGTTATGAACCAAAAGTTATTTTCACTCCTTAATGCTCACAACACGATCGCACAAAATCAATTTATTAAATGAGGGTAAATCAACAGAAGCTGCTATAGTTGAGTTGACAAGTTGTGTTGTTAGAGCACTGAATAAAAAAAACTAATGCCTTGCAATTTTTCTTGATCTCTCCAAGGCTTTCGACACTGTGTCAGTGACGGAACTACTGTTGAAAATGGAAATTCTAGGTATCAGAGGTCAAACCTTGTAACTTTTTAAGTCATATTTAACAAATCGTACTTAAAGAGTCAATATTGATGATAAAACCAGTGGGGAGCTACCAATCCAATAAGGATGCCGCACGGTAGTTATCTAGGTCATACATTGTTCAAAATCTACATCAATGATCTTTGTCAAATGACCATACCAAATTGCAACATCATATCTTACGCTGACGAAACAGTCTTGATTATACAGGGCAAGAACTGCACACCAGTTAAGCGACTTTGTGAAAATGTTCTAGCGCGTGTCACTCACTAGCTAAATTATAAAACAAAACTTAGTACGTTCCTGTTTCAATTAGATCTTCTGACGCAGCTCCACCTCATTTCCATCTTACTGCAAAGAGATGTGATACCAACTCTAACAATTCTGTAAATATACGTGTCCTGTTGGTAGAACAGAATGTGTAAAGTACCTCGGTGTATATGTAGATGAAGCATTGAACTGGCATAAACATATTGACGTTATTTGTTTGAGAGTGAGAAAAATTGTATCAGTTATGAAGAAACTCAGACATTCAGCAGACAAATCCATATTAAAACTGGTATACGTAGCTTTGTGCAAGTCTGTTATTTCTTACTGCATTCTAGCTTGGAGTGGAGCAGATAAAACTTACATGCCTCAACTGGAAAGGACACAGCGAGCGGTATCCAAGGTCATGTCCAGTAAGTGTTCGTCATTTGTATATACAACTACACAAGCACAGACTAGTACGACACGTGAATAAAAACCTATCTAGCTAAACAATGTGGATTCACATTAATTTGCCGGCAGGCGTTTCGTTTTCTCAATTACTTACATTTACAATAACGTTGAACAGATGCTCAGAATATTAAACCGAAAATATGTACAACCTAAAAACAGTACTTAAAGATGGCGGCTTAAGTTAAACCAGAGACTAGTAAATAACTATAGACTAACCATGTCTAACAAAATTTTGTGACTTGAAAAATAGTTGTTTTTAAGATAGAGAGATGGCGTAAGTTGTATTAGATTTACAAGTTATTTAAATTTAGTCAAAATAATGCGTAAAAAAACTTAAGATGGAGCTGTTTACAAAATCATTTGATATTTCATTGCAAGTACTATCCGTAGGTATCAGGCGACAACAGACGTTGCCAGCTAGTGCATTATATTATTTGATGCTATGTTGCCGCTCTTATAATTCAGTAACAGAAATCTTTACACCACCCCGGATATTATTTGTAGTGTAACTGGATTACTGTATTGCCAGGATATAATTTTTCCCACAAAAATACAGCATTCATCTCCACAGTTTGTTCTTATCTGCCTTAATATAATAAAACGAATTTCAGTGCATTTAATTAATAGGTTTTTTATATTTTAATTTATTTCTTGATATCGATAAAAATTATGTCTTAATAAGTGCTTAATTTTTATTTATAATGCATATAACTCATAACTATTTTGCAGTAGTTAAAAAAATATTTTCTTGCTGGATGGATTTTGAAATATTTTGTAAATATTGTATTTAGACACTTATAACTTAAATCAACTTTTTTTGTTCTTTTTATGACATTTTATTTGTTTGACAATTTGAATTCTTTGTCGTTTATTGTTGTTGCTATGGGTGTGTGTTTGTTTTGGAACTTTTCCCTGCATTTCTTTGAATTCACAATTTTTCTGCTCGCCTACGGTGACTCGTGCCGATCAAAGAAAATAATTTCGCACATAAATCCAAACAAATAAAAAGCACAAAATAAAATATTTGACTATAAAGCTGACATAAATATATTTTTGTGATATTATTTAATATGTTATGATTTTGACACTTTTTAAAGTAATTAATACAACTGAATATTTATGTCATCTATTTTAAATCATAAAGGTTCCCTCAAGTATTTCTTTTTCCATAATGATTCACCTATAGTTCGAGAACCTTGTCTCTATCGGTAAAGATGCACGCAGTTACATATTCTTTGATTTGCTTTTATGTCTTTTATATATTTATATACATAATTTGGTTCTGACTTTCTTTTTAGTAATTATTATAAAATGTTATAAAAATTAAGGTATAGTCATTTTTTGCGTAAAGTACTGAAATCAAAAGCTTATTGAGGGCCTGGAATGAACTCAACTATTTACTTGCTAAGGTTTCAGGTTATTTGACAACGCCATCTAGCAGTTTTAGTCCGTATTAATATACAAACAAATATTTTGCATTACGTTACTCGTCAATAATTCATATAAAAATTAAAGACGACAAGGTTGGTCTAAGCTATTTGAGAGCGACATCTAGTAATAGCTTGGATTTTGAGCTTTTTCCGAGTCACGAATTTTTGTATGGAGATGGTCAGTCTATAGTTATTTACTAGTCTCTGGTTAAACTATCAAAACGCGGAATACTTCGTCAGTACGGGTGAACACTGAACTAAGGGTTTCCTCACCTGCGCTTATTTATCGCAGTGTTTACTTCTTTACAAAATATACATTTGACATACTAAAGGCAATTTTACCATACCAGACGACACTTCTACCATTTATACTAAACCAATTAATTTTACCTTCTTCAATTAAATATTGTTTTTCTTACCTTAAATTTTTTTCAGTTAATAAAAGTGTGGTATTTAACTGTCAAACAAAAAATTTGCGATTTTTACATTAAAAAATCCCTTTTTTCAATCAAAGATACTGATTGTACGTCAAAATTGGCAGCTCAAACTAATGTGATTTTGGCAACAATTAAAGTACATGACACAACTCTATTTATTATTTATTTATTTAAATGTTAAGCTTTTTATTTTTGGCCTGCATAGCCTGCATACATTGTTTTGTTACCATTGTAAGTATTCCGTATGTACGGCCGAGTTAATTTGATGTACAATCAGTATTTTTGGTGTAAAAATAATATTTTTGTAAAACAAACAGCTCTATAGGTGCGCATTTGAGAAAAACATATTAAAGGCTGTTGTTATATATTTTCGAATTATTTATATTTCTAGTTTTGATAAACAATTAGTTTATTTGCAGTACAATAATTTATTAAAGTTTAAATGTTAAACATAAATTGATAGTTTATAATTTATTTGATGTACACTTAAAAATAACCCTTTATAAATTAAAAAGTGGCGCTTGTATTTGTTCAACTCTTATTTCCAACTTATTTCACACTCATTGTTATTATGGATTATTAATAGTCTTCAAAAATGATTATAAATTCGACACAAATTGAACTATGAATTATATATCGCATGAAGAATGGCTGGATGTCACAATACAGGTCTCCGCCTAGCATAGAATCCAAACGCTTCCTATTTTTATTTTTGGTAAAAAAAACAGCCTAGCTCCTTGATCCTAATTACAACCTCAACTAGTATAGAAAATAAGTATGACAGTTTGTAAAACTTTTTATTTTAATACTGTAAAATGGCTATGTAATTAAGAAATAAATTATTGTTATTATTATTATTAATTTCCATCAGTGTAACGGTATTACTAAATTACATAACAATGTTTTGAACTTAACTTTCTCAAGTTACAACAGCACGTGCCGTGTAGGCTGCGACCCTCCTCTGACCACTGAACAGGTCTATTATAGAGCTTTACTGATTGATTTACCCATAAATTACCCACTCCAACTTCAGCAGGCAACTACATCAAATCAAATCAATCAAATCAAATAAATTTATTTGCGAAAAAATGTGTACAAATAGTTTTTAATTAAAATTGACAGTTCTACATTTTATACTATTAAACAGCGTGCAAATATTTATAAGAACTTAATTACAAAATGATTTACTATTAAATAATATCAAAATAGTATTTACAAATATTAATATTTAAATGTTTTAAAAATATTACAAACCATTATGATTCCTAAACTTTTACATATAGATTCATATAGTATGCAAAGAAACATATAACTGTCTTTTCTATTTAAAACCATTTCATTTCTTGTTTATGAGGTACAAACAGGAAATGAAATGATGAATGTATTTAAATTTTAGAAAAATTTACTTGCCTACTTTAATAAAATTATTAATTAATTTACTTGCCCAGCCAGTGTAGGCAGCAACAAACTTTGTTTTGTTCATTTTATTCACAATGCCAAGGTTGGAAATTACCAGGCAGATGCTGTGCACACTGATTTTACCAAGGCTTTTGATAAGTTATGTCATACTACAATGTTCCAAAAGCTTTGGCTACTAGGTATAAACGTAACTAAACTTTTCCATTGGGTAGAATGTTACGTCGAAAACATAAGTCAAGCTGTCGTACTGAAGGGTCATACTTCTGTTTGAAGTGAAAATAATCTTATACTTAACCCCACATTATGTAGCATTATTAGTTATTCCCAAAAAAAAAAACATTATTTATTCTTACAAACTCTATGATACAACTCGCAGTAGAGTTAGTGAGACGTGACCTTGGTGTTACTGTAGGTACTATGGTAATAAATTGACATTTGCTTCCCGCATCGAGAAAGTTTAGGAAAAGTGCAGCAAACAATTAGGTTTAATTCTACCTATTGGGAAACCTTTTAAAATAGCATTGACGTATAAGATATTGTACAAGAGCTATGTCAGAAGTTATGTGGAATTTGCTAGTTCTGTTTGGTGTCCATATTGATTAGAAATAATACAAAAAGGATATTTTAGGTCAGTTTTGAAATTCTTTTTCTATATTTTTTTGTGAGTAAGAGACTGTTTATATCCTTACCACGAATACATGAAAATATTCATGGACTAACCCACTACAATTTTTTTCAGTCGTAGGCTCCGTATCTTCTGATGTAGACTCTTGGTGTTTATAACTAAAGTCGTCTGAGTTTTTTGCCATTGCCATGTGATTTTGTATATTATTCTATGTGCTATTATGTGAAATAAATATGTTGACTTCGAGTCGGACTCACTCAGAGTAGCAGCAAGCAGCATGGCGGTGCCCAGGCTGAGCGCGCGCTGCGGGCCGGCGGCAGCGACGACGCGGGCGGCGCGTGCGCACGTCGCCAGCTGCATGCCCGCCTTCGCGCCCAGGCACACGCCGCTCACCGCTGCCCAGCGAGCTGTGCCGGGATGAAGGAGAGTACAATTACTGTTTAATGTTTTGGATATATTTTTTTATCTTAAGGTTTATTGGTATTTCACGGAGTTCATGCAAATTTGCCTGGGGCCTTAACTATGCAACACAAATAAGCATACACAGCAAAATACCGCAACCTAAATTGTACGTGAGTATTGTAGGCTGTTTGGCGTTTCACAGTTGATCCTCAGACAAACACACATATACATATAATAACAATAAACATGCATTGTTCGGACTAGTAGTGCCATCTGTAATCGAATAGCTGCAGCTGCTATTTGGAGTGGGGATAGCATCCGATAACGCAACCTGCAGCTAACTTCGCTCCAAAGAACTTCAAGGGACACACTCGTTCTAATAACTTAAGCTTCTACACTCTACACGTTCCTATTGTAATTATCAATCTGCATGTAATGCATTAATTAAAGATACGTTTCATTATTTAAACAATAAATAATATAACTGAAGAGACCTGATCACCTGACCCTGCGATACCTATCAAGTAGGTAAACATCGAAGGCTACCGTTCGATAGCAGTTCTAACATACATATGTAAATATCATCAACCATGACCCGAGAACAAACACACAAATGCATCTCCCAGCCAGGTTCGAACCTGCGATCATGAGCGTATGAGGCGTACTACTTCTCACTACACTACTCGGCCGTCGAACTTGCTGAGTTTGTTTTACTTCATACTCTCCAAAAACCTATATTGAATATCAATTCATGCAGTTTTTGGTAACCGCATGTTTAAATTATTCACCAAGTAATATACCAACAACTATTTTTTCATTTTTGAAGTATTGATGTATGAACTATTTTTTCATTGATATTATCCATTTTTGAAGCCGGTTAAAAAATAACGAGCTATTCTCACCGGACTTGTCGGCCCCCTCCGGCGACTCGATGTCTGGCTGCAGCCACGGCGCGATCATGGGCACTGAAAGTTAACAAATCGGTTGAAATATAGGTATATATGCCTTAATATAATCCACTGCAGCCTGTATTACGTCACTGCATAGACAGCAGCATCCGCAATACGTCGTTTAATAATAAAAAATTGAGACGACCGGGTTGGTGATCAATAAATCCGTGTCTGTACGTCAAAGAAACGCATCGTGCGCAAGAACTTGGTCTGTCTGCGGAGGTAACATGGCGAAATTTGCGCCAAAATTTGGATTTTCATCCATATAAAGTTCAATTAACTTAAGAGCTTAAACCCAATGGCCACAGGTAGCGCCGTGCATTCGCTGATTGGGCGTTAGAGCACTTGGCGGTTGATCCTAAAATAGTTTTTGTAAATAATGTGAACAAACAGTATGTTAATAAATATATATTTAAAATAATAATAATTTTTATTTACTTATCCTACAAACTCCTAATTTGTGGTCACCTCGACCGTAGTATTTCTTCGCAGGAGTTAGATTATTATTTAAAGAAAAATGGTACATTTGTTTATAATGTTCGCTGAAGCAAGATTTAGTTAAAAAAAATTACTAAAGACTAGACTATAGCAATTGTCTATTTAAGTACCAAATTTTATGTATATTGATTTATTTTTATGACAAACGTTTCAATTGAGGGACCACCTTTAATCGACTTTTAAATGGCTTCTTTTACAAACTAAAGATTTAATTTACAATGGTTCAAGTTCTTTTACTAACTCTCAGTCGTACCTATATTTTAAATTTGATTGTTGTTCTCACTTAATGTAAACTTATCGCGATCAATTGAGGGACCACCTTCGGCATGCTAAGTCTTCTTATTGAGTTAACGGGATGGAGTGACATTCAATAAAAATAATTTTACAAATCTTTTACAAAGCATAGCCATTTACAGCAGTTGTAAATTTTAAGTGGAATATTATTATTAAATATGGATACCTGTCGCTCACGACTGAGGGTCCACATCTAACCGAATGAAAAATTTTTTGAATCGAAAATCGTACACATCATCTATCAAGAAAGTCTATTAAGAAAATGTTGCCTTCGAAACATTTTCTTCAGTTTCCTCGCGATGTTTTCCTTCATCCCCAGAGTATATGGTTGAGGAGGGCGATGGCTGGATCAAGCGATCATGCTTACACTTACCGGGATCACGGCGTAAGCGACTACTTCTGACATAACCAGTATACTACTATAACTTTTGCAACCTCTTCATACAGTAATAACTAATTTTGTGTATTGTTTGTGTGAAGGCTGTTGACCTCGTAGAGTCCTAGTACCGCCATTAGTAATTTTCCGGTGAAAAGGACAACCTTTTTCAGTATTAAGAAGCAGTAAACTTTAAGTCCTATTTGGGGAGTGATTTTTGAGAATTATCATGTGCTGATATCGTTTGTATAACACCTATTTTAATTAAAAACAGAATAATTCTTTTAAATAAGTTAATATATTTAAATAAGACTTAGTAAGAAAATAAATTATGAAAAACTTGGAAATTGTGTACTGCACCTTTTCTGTCAACTAATTCCGATGCTGGTCTCCTCCCACTTTGAGTAACATCATCAAATCTAAGAGGAGCATGTATTTTCGGGGTCTAATTGTTTATTAAAATCTGATTCAATGCTCATATTGCCTACATACTTGACTAAATATTTCATATTTGCTATTACAGCCAAGAAGCAATGCAATGCAAATTTCTGATCAACTGTCTGTAAAAAATATACTTTGATATCTTAAAACATAATATCACGTCAAACAAACGCTGCCACATTGTCCATATGCTTATTTCAGTTTTCCTTTTAACTAACAATAGTAATAAAACTTAGAAGACCAATTAAACCAATTTGTAACAGCATATCGACTTGAAGCTTTGATCTTTGGTCACACATTGGATAATTTATTTAATTGATCTCATATTAGGTCATAGATTTTTTGTTTAAGAAGTGGTTTAAAAGTATTCCGAGCTATGAGGGGTACTTAGTATCAAAACATCACGCCGCTAGAGTGCGCCACTTACCCACAACAGTCAGCAGCGCGTTGTCCAGGAAGAACGAGAGGAATATCAAGTAGAACGACGCCTTGTCTTCGCGCTGCCCTCGCATGTTGTTGAGCCGCGGCACTATGATTAGGTGCGAAAATCAAATTGTTCACTTCAATATTTTGTATGTATCATTTTGGACAACGTGCTGTTTTAATAAATAAAAGTAACAGACTTAATGAAGATATAAACTGTTTTCGTCCCAGCGAAGTAAGTAGATAAAAAAATCTTAAATGTGACTAAACTTTTTATCTTAAATTAAATCTCGTCTCTATCACCGTATCTTTTACTAAACAAAACAATAAATAAAGATTCTTATTTTTCACAGAGACAGGTGTTTACTACCAAAAACAATACCTACATCTTTCGTTAAACTACGTAACGCTATTAGTTAAACCAATGCGGACGTCCGAATTCCGTCAACTCTTTGCCGAAGCTAAAACCCGACTTAGTCGAAGAGATACTTCACACAGTAACCCGTGTCAATTAGGAAGACGCTCGCTACGGAGGCTGGGTGGGAGGGTCGAGGGGAAAAGTGCTGCCACAGCTGCGTGTGCGAACTGATAGGTACTCGAGCGTATGCACATTGGAAATTGTCGTCTGAATAGGGGACGGACTTTATCGATAAGTCTTCATTTTTTAATTGTTATATGTTTTGTTGTCAAGTTTTTATGGCAAGTACTACTCGAGACATAGCGATTAAGACGAACAATAAAAATTGGGAATTTAGTCAGGTAAATAAATACATACTGGCACAAAATACTGAAATAAGTAATTTTAGTGCTGCTGTCCGTACTCGAAGTACATGACGTAACGTTTGACAGTCTTCTAGTTGGCGTGGTCGAGTACTAAATTTTGTTTAGAACAATATTAATGTGTTTTTATTCTGAGAAAACAACTCACAGTCCGGCGTTCAGTAAAAGGTGGCTGTGCGTTCTATGCGTAAATTAAGTGTGACAGTCTAGCGCTTACCATATGTTTTAGCTTCAGTTTCTGATACGTCTCTCAGCTACTCGGCTTGCTCACAATTTAAAACAGTAAGTTTTAAATTGAGTTTAACAACTGTCTAAGAATTGTTTCTAATTGTTCGATTTACACCGAAACTTTTATAATTTAAATGATAAAAATCTGATAGTCTGGTATTAAAATTTATTAAAACTGATTTACTTAAACTGATACAATTAAACTGTTTAAATGTGGAAATGGATGAGTACGCGCGACTGTCTTGTTAGCCGATGACGAACTGACCTAGATTTATTGATTTAAAATGAAGTGAATAAAGTAAAGTGCTGATCTTAATATTATGTGCGGTGCGTAGCCCGTACATGCTCCCGGGCGGCAAAGAAGAGATTAGAAAGCAATGAACTAAGACTAAACAAGATGATTAACAAGACTGTGACTAAACCTAATGTTAGTAAATAGAAGTTTGTTTTTTAAATATGTAAAGTATATTTTATTTATGACAAATCGGGAATAGCATAAACTGATCGCAATACAGGAGAGGTACTACGATTCTGATGCACTCGCGCACTACACTGATTTTCACTGTCACTGCACTGCACATTGCTAGTTCTGGTTGTTGCATGCCTGGGGGTGGCGAGGCGAGGGACAGGTGCCGCGGCAAGCGCGATTGCGCCTGCGCAGCTGCCTTCGCCCTCCGCCGAGGCTGCTACTCCTGCTGCTCTGGCTGCTTGCTGGCGACGTCTGCTTATTTGTCTCCATACGTAAATAAGGGCAACTGCTGTTATTACAGCAAAGAGTATGTATATTGCTGTGTAATGGTGTATATCATGGTAGTTGACGTCATAAACCAGGGGGTTACTTTTCTTGATTTCCTCTAACTTGTTTTGTATATTCAAGAGAGTTCTCTGACTTTCTCTTTTTTCAATGCTGTCATTTAGTATGGAATCGCTAGGTATGGTCAAGTTGATAAGGCTGTTAATTGGAGAAATATCTGGCAATATAATATCTGGAGCCGTGATAATTCGACTTGTTTCTGGACTATGAGTATATACAATGAAATCACTTGTTTTGATAACGCAAGCTTGCCCGACGGTCAATAACCCAGCGCGTGACAATTGTATTGCGGTAATCTGATCCTTGCACAGTAACTTAAGGCGACACGTATCGCAGCAAAAATAGAAGTAATTATTTATATTGTTTAGTTCAGACCACTTGTTGTTACAATGTACTTGATTAATTTCGCATGACCTTGTTCCAGGTTTGGTTGTGCAGAAGCTTTGATCGTCTTTCATTTGGAGAACAGGCTTTTTAAGATGACATAATATTAACTCTGGTTTTTGATGAATGCATGACTTCATATCATTTTCTGACAATAATATTAAAGAATCTCGTTTTAAATTGACTGCAACATATTCGGCTATTGGTACAATACTAGTGAGACTGCCGTTAATTACTTGGGGAACCGGAATCGTTCTTGATATTTCATAGACGTCGCGACCTATTAGTGGGATCTTAAGTTCTATAATGAGGTACTTCTGTGTCATTCTTGCTCGAACTTGTAGAAGATTATAAATGTGTGATAACTCGAAAGTGTCGATTGGTGAGGACAGATCTTTTGGTAATCGGGCTGAAATAGTACTCAGTTCACGCTTTAGCTGATCAGGAGTTAATAAATGTAGATTGAATTTCCCATTATAGATGTTTGTTAAAGTATGTAGTAATAACTCTTGAATATTTTTTAAACTGTACAAAATATTATTCGCAATAAGTGCTGATGAAAGAAAATCCGTGGTGAGCGTTATTTCCGAGTTGACTGTTTCTAAGTAGTATTTTATTTCATTCATTCTTTTATTAACTGTTTTATGATGTTTTTCCATTATATTTTCCATGTTTTTCATAAAATTAAACTCTGCTTCCACTATTGAAGTTTGGTTCTTCCACAAAGATGCCAAATGATTTTCATTCGTCCTGATAACATCTATGTCCTTTTCATATTTTTCCGCAAAGCGTTCATCCAATACACCAAAAAGAGAGTTTGCCACGTAACCGACACCGTTAATTAGCCCGCGCCGGCGCCTAGTATGTTGATAGTTATTAATGATAAACTTATTATAAACATTGAGCTCGTCGGCACCGTGTCGAAGTTGTAATATGATTCCATTACAATGTGATTGTTCTTTTATTTTTAAACATATGTTTTCTAAGTATTTGATGTATTTGATAAGGACGGCATTCCCAGCTTGATAGGGCTGTGTGTCATAGTAGACGACGAGGCGCCAGTCGTCTCGTATTAAATTCATGTTTGTAATATGATCGAAATAAATTCCGTTATTATTTTCTAATGAAGTTATATTGTAAGCAGGGGCTGACTGAGATGTTGGGATAAATATTGTTAAGAATAGTAACATAGACAAAGCGATAGATGAAAAACTGAACTTGTTTACAGGTTTTCGCTGTCTTTTATTTTGTTGGTAGGGAGTCTCGCTGGGCGAATCTTGTTGAAGTTGGCTACTTTCGTCAGTTTTTCTGTTAATAGGCAGTGCTGCTAGTTTTACGATTGGGCGCTTGATAAATCCGTTTTTTGTTTTCAAGGTTACTACTCTAACGTAACCATCGGTACCTGGATGTAATTCGACCACTCTACCTAAAGCCCACTTGCCAGGTGGTAGGTTATCATCCTTGATAATTACAATATCGTTAATTTGAAAATTATGTTGTGGTGTTCTCCATTTACTCCTTGCTGATAAATGGGTAAGGTATTCACTACGCCAACGACTCCATATATCGGTGAATAATTTCTGTGTAAGTTGCCATCTTGTTCGTAAATCTTTTTCAGTTTCATATAGGGTTAGATAAGGACCGCTGGCTAGGAAATGCGAAGGGGTAAGAAAATTTAGGTCGTCCGGGTCTTCGGTGAGTGTGCAGAGCGGCCTTGAATTGAGACATGCCTCTAGTTGAGCTAATAAGGTAATGTATTCCTCGAATGTGAGGCGCTGTTCACCTACGACACGTTTTAAATGATATTTTAAACTTTTCACGGCAGCTTCCCAGATCCCACCGGCTGACGGCCAAGAGGGCGCGTTGAAGTGCCAACTGATCTTCATCTCTGATAATTCTGCCATAAATTCTTCATTGAACGTCGCTTGAATTTCATTATATTCCTGTTGTAAGATCTTATTAGCTCCTATAAAATTAGTGCCTTGATCGCTATAAATGTGTGCCGGTAGACCTCTTCTAGCAGACATTCGGCGAAGTGCTGCCAAGAAGGATGATGACGTGAGGTCAGATACTAGTTCAAGGTGCACGGCCTTGGTTGCCATGCAAACAAATACGGCAACATAACCCTTAGTGGTTTTAATACCACGAACCTTGTTGGCCTTTATAAAAACGTGCCCCGTATAATCTAGTCCCGTATGGTAGAATGGGCGCGAAGGGTTAGTCCTTGATATTGGTAGGTCACCCATTATTTGATAGTGCTGCAAAGGGTTATGTTTCCTACACCTTACACATTGGCGCAACCTCTTTTTTATGGCTCTGATGCCACCGATTATCCAATATTTCTGTCGAATGAACGCTGTTGTGAGCCTCGCCCCTCCATGATAGACGAGCTCATGTGACTGATCGATGATAAGGTCTGTTAGTCTGCTTTTGTTTGGTATGATCATAGGGTGTTTCATGTCATGATCTATGTTTGCGTGTTTCAACCTTCCCCCGACGCGTAATAAGCCAGTTTCATCTAGAATAGGATTCAAACTAAAAATCTTGCTGTTATTTTTTATTTTCAAATTTTGTTTTAAACTGATTATTTCTTCCGTAAATTCCCTGTGCTGTGTATCTTTAATTAGCATTTCTCTCGCATGCTTTAATTCTGTTAAAGTTAAATACGCTTGTTTTTCTTTCCTATTAATAAATCTAAGAATCCATGCTAACACTCGTACAGTTTTGTTTAATGAGCTAAACTTGCATATTAAGCACTCTATAATATCGCTGTTGTGTGTATATTGCGTAATGTTAACTTGTTTGTTTTCCTTGATTTCTTGATCAGTTATATGTTGAAAAACTTCCTTGTTTTCAGTTGGATTATATGTTAATAGCCACTCCGGCCCCTGCCACCACATGGTATGAGCGTTCAACTGAGTAACTGTCAAACCGCGACTTGCACAATCTGCCGGGTTTTCTTTAGATTTTATATAATGCCAGCAATCGGGAGCCATTTCTGATGTAATTTTTTTAACACGATTCGGTACAAAGGGCTTCCACTTCTCACTGTTTCCACTGATCCAGCTCAAAGTAACCAATGAGTCAACCCAGCCGAAAGTTTTGATGTTATACATATTTAAACAAAGCTTGACTTTTGTCATCAATTTGGAGAGTAGGAGTGCGCCACACAATTCTAGTTTTGGAACTGACTTTTCTTTAATTAATGGAACCAACTTTGATTTTCCAGCTACTATTACAATGGAGGAAACGCCTTGTTTGTTTGTTGTCTTGCAGTATACAACACACGCGTATGCCTTGTTACTGGCGTCGCAGAAACCATGGAGCTCTATATCTCCCCCTTCTTCTGTTTTCAGCCATCTTGGTATAAGACACTGATTTATGTTTTTAAGATCTAGTTTCATTTTACACCATTCATCCCATGTTTTAGCAGGTACTTGTTCATCCCACTGTATATTTTCTTGCCAAACTTCTTGAAACAATATTTTAAGTTTTGTCGTGACTGGTAGGAGCCATCCTAGAGGATCGTATAATTTAGAGATTTCTGATAAAAGGGCTCGTTTGGTTCGTTTTGATGACGACTGAGTAAAGCCTGTTGATTGAAAGGTAAATGTATCTTCTCCAGGATTCCATCGTAGCCCAAGGGTTTTCGTTGACTCCGCTTGTTTGAAGTCAAAGCTGTCTTGAATGCTGTCATTGTTTAAATTGTCCACCAACTCAGGTAAGTTCGATTTCCATTTTCTTAGATTAAATCCACCTGCTTTTAATAAACTGATCATATCCTGTTTGAGTTCCTTTGCGGCTTCTGGTGTATGGGACCCATGGAGAAGATCATCCATGTAAAACGACTTCTCAAGGACTTCCGGTGCTAAACTGCCTAGATAATTTGACCTTTCATCGTGCGCTAATTGTTTCAAAGTCATCATAGCGAGAAAAGGTGCTGCCTTAGTTCCGTATGTGACCGTAGCTAACTGATATTCTTTTAAACTGTCTGTATTTTCTGACCTCCAAATTATTTTCTGTAAATTTTGATCTTGTGAGTGTAGCCAAATTTCCCTAAACATTTTTTCTATGTCGGCAGTATATGCATATTTAAATTGACGCCATGTTATTATGAGACTTTGAAGGTCTTGTTGTAAATTTGGACCCCTATACATGACCTCATTTAAACTGTAGCCGCTTGATGTTTTAGCTGAAGCATTAAACACAACGCGTAATTTTGTTGTTGTCGATTCGTCACGTGTAACTGCGAAATGAGGTAAATAACATTGGTGTTTCAAATTACAGACGTCAGCTGTAGGTATCATGTGACCCAGCGTAATATATTCTTTAATAAATAACTTGTAATTGTTGGCAAATTGTTCTTGTCTTGCAAATTTGTTTTCTACTTGATAAAATTGCGCAATAGCTTTATTTTTCGAAAATCCCAACCTTTCTGAATAATCTGGTTTTAATGGCAATCTAACTTCATATTTACCATCCTCCCGCCTTGTTGTGGTGGATTTGTAAAAGTTTATGCATTTCTGATCTTCTGACGTCATATCCGATCTTTCTGATATATCTTCAATCTCCCAAAAACGACTGATGTGTTCTATGTTATGCAGTACGACATTACAATGAAAAGTTTTAGCATAGCCGCTAAGAATCCAACCCAACTGTGTTTGTTGCGCTGTAGGGAGGGTTGAGTTTGATCTACATATGCCATTCATTAAAATATTCGAATAGACATCTGCTCCGAGTAAAACGTCAATTGACCTACTGATATAAAATTTAGGATCTGCTAATTTGATATTTTGTAAAAATGGCCAATTTGGTTTAGTAAAGGAATAAGTAGGTAAGTTTTTCATTAAACTTTTCATGATAAAGGCTTCTGTTTGGAAAGTAAATTCGCTGACTGATGACATACAATTTATAGTAATTACTCCCTTACAACTGTTTTCTTTATCTCCGATCCCTGATATGATTCCTTTGCACCTCTGTCGCTGTATTTTAAGAAGCTGGGCTGCGTTTTCTGTAATTAAGGATGTTTGCGAGCCTTGATCGAGGAGGGCGCGCATCTCGTGGTATGTACCATCTGCCGCTTGTACCTTGATAACAGCAGTGGCAAGCAATATTTCAGAAGGCTCTTGCTGTAAGGTCAGGTTTGAGCTGCTTTGCACGTGCCGCGAGGTTGTCGGCACGCTGGAATTAGAACGCTCATCCGGTGTCAAGTTACGTGTAAACGCTTCGTGTAGCAGTGTGTTATGTTCTTTTTTGCAATCGCGGCATCTATTACTTGATAAACATGGTTTTCCAGCATGATTATTCAAACAATTAACACAAATATTTAATTTTGTTACGGTTTTTTTTCTTATGTGGCTTGGCATCTCTAAAAACTTTTTGCAAAAATATATTCCATGATCGAAACTATTGCAAACCGTGCACTTATATTTTGTAGTTTTAGTTTCTTGGTTCTGTGAATTTGTTTGTGTACTAGAAAATGAATTTTTGTAGAAGTTTGGCTTTTGGTAGTTTTGGTTACTTGGATATTTTGTATGTTGATACATGTTGGTACTGTGATAATTTGATTTGGGTGAATAAGATTCTTGTTTTCTGCGTGCGGATTCTAATGTCGTAAATTTGATTTCGAGGAAGTCCAAAAATTCTTTTAAAATAGGCAAATCACGTGGGTTGGCTAATGATTCCACGTAATCGTTGTAGGTAACGCTGTCTAGTTTTTGCGTCAACAAATGCACCAACAAGGGGTCCCAGGTCTTGATATCGATCCCCAAGTTTTTAATAGCATTTAAGCACTCCATTGATGTGTCATGAATACGCTTGATATGATTCAATGACTGTTGTTGCATGATGGGAATACTTAAAATCATGTTAATATGAGATGTAATTATAAGTTTTTTGTTATTGTACCTATTATTTAAGATGTCCCAACACACAGTATAATTGTCTGAGCTGATCTGGAGATGCTGAATCAACCTTTCTGCTTCACCCTTGACTTTCCCTTTCAGATGTTGCATTCGTTGTGCGTTGGACAGAGACGGATTGCTGTGGATTGCTTCTGTAAATAAGTCCTTAAATGACAACCACTGACTGTAATTACCGGTAAACATTGGAATGTCTAGTTTAGGGGTTGAGTGTTCTCTATGTGCTGTTGACCACAACTTTGTATTGATATCCTTCTTCAATCTGTTAAATGTCTGTTCATGTCTGGTAAAAGTAACCTCATATTCTAGATTTTCTTCCTCTAACACACTATCAATTTCCCAATGTAGGGAGTCGATTGCTGCCCATCTTGATTGTAAAGCTTTCAGCGTATCCTCAAGCTCCCACTTTTCTCTTATTGATTCTAAATCTATATTTTTCACTGTTCTGACGAAAGCCTTGAAATGTGCTGTCTGCTTACGTAACATTTCGTCTAACTTACTATTATTACCCTGATCAATACGAATCCTGCTAATGTTTCCCATTTCCTCTTCCACCATCTTGCTACCTGTTAACAATGGCTGGTCTATAGATGCTGTCGCCCTAGGCTCTTCTTGCTCTCCCTGAAGCTGCTTGCGTTTTGCTAGTAAATCATAAAAGTGTTGCTCAAAGGTACTCTTAATCGACTTGTAATAGGTTTTTGTTTTTTCGTAACAATTCTCCACAAAATAAGTATGATTTCTGCTCTCTTCAGTACAAATACGATCATGATTATATTCATACTCCGTCCAGTAATTCTCCAAAGTTTCTAAACGACGTTTATAATAGTCGAGAGTCTTTCTTTCAGCGCTATCTTTTTTGAAATTAGTGTACAACTTAACCATACTTTCGTAAATGACAGATTGCGATTCAAATAAACCTTCCATGATGTTGAATAAAATTGGTCAATATAAAACGGAATGATCTTACTTGCTATCGCTCTTAAAGAGTTACTCCTGGCAACTCTCCTTCCGAGGAATGTACTGCTCTGTCGGCAGTTTACGAGCGCCTTGTTAGCCCGCAAACCACCTTTGACTGCTTGGTTCCCTGTGCGCCTTGTTTGCACAGGAAGCGACGAGAGCCTTATGTATGAACTTGTTTTCACACAAAGGATCCAAAAACTCCGAAAATGAACTTGTATTATCACTTGATACTACAACCGAAATCACTAACACGTGTCACTTCTGGCTGAACTCGCGTCAGAGGTCTCGTCTGTACGTAGGCTCGAAGGACCAATGTTCGATTTACACCGAAACTTTTATAATTTAAATGATAAAAATCTGATAGTCTGGTATAAAAATTTATTAAAACTGATTTACTTAAACTGATACAATTAAACTGTTTAAATGTGGAAATGGATGAGTACGCGCGACTGTCTTGTTAGCCGATGACGAACTGACCTAGATTTATTGATTTAAAATGAAGTGAATAAAGTAAAGTGCTGATCTTAATATTATGTGCGGTGCGTAGCCCGTACACTGATATTATTAATATAAATCAAGTAGAAACGCGAGGCTTAATATAAAAAATAAAAATAAACCTGTCTTCTGCATTTCTACTTTTTATATTTGCACAGTAAAAATGACAAAGTATAATAAAATATCAAAACCACAAATTACAACCTATTGGAGTTACATTGTATAACATTCATTCCATTCGCATAAACTCTTAAGAACTTATAAATCCCCTTTTTTGCAGCAGTCCGTTAGCCGGCTGAGGCTGGTGTCCCTGCAGTGGCATCAAAAGTGTCAAACTGGTTAGAAACATCGACACTACACATCCCATCCCTACTCTATAATATAATCTGATCAATTCGTGGTCGCGTCTGAGGTCCGCTCCGTATTACGCGCTCGTTGGCATTTAATGGAATACAGCCCATAGAGCTGCTTAGTTAGGTATTAGACGTTTTTCATTCACAGATTCAAAAAAAGGTGTTTGTTCTTAACCTGCAATCATTTGCCGAATAAAACGGTATAAATACTCAAATAGGGTGTGCACACGAAACTGCCTTAGGTAATGTTAATGTGTGCCTGCTTGTCGAAGCTGCATAAGGCAAAAATTGTATTAATCGAAAATCGGCGGTAAGGAACTGATATATGATTGAAATTCAAATATCTAACTTTCTTGAACTAAATCGGGGCATCTTTTTGTTCTGTTCAATCTATGCATCCAACGTCTGCAAACGAGCTGGCGATCTACATGATGGATCACTGTGACCACTAGGAATGTTTCCTGAACTCGAACGGTTTCTTTTTCGCGGATGATATGAATGTTTAAGATAAAATTCTCCAGTGTCGTCCTCGTCCGCAGCCACCTCGAATGCGCCTCTCAGATTTGGAACCCACAATATAGTTACTATGTATCCCGCATTGAGAGCCTTTGTTTTATTTATGCCTTTAATTATTTTAACAATCCCCCAAGAATATGTTCCCCGTATTCTGCTCGAGCAGAATGTCAGTGAAAGCAAAAATTATTTATGAAAACAAAAGCACTTGAAATAATATTTGTAAATTTACTTGACTGTTGTATTCTTCGTCTGTTACAGAACCTAATCATAAAATGTTGTACTGTTTCCACGGATGTTTCTATGTAGGTTCGTTTACATCTCCACAGTGTACAAGTGAACTGTGAATCTTCCTACAGAGACAGAATAAATAAATGTACAGAAGCATCCGTGCCTATGGACACCATCACTATTAAGCACGTTACCAATGGCACATTAGTACTTCATTTTCTAAAGTCCTCTCTCGTGAAAAAGAGTTACGTGGAGTAAGGTGTTTGCAAACTGCACATACCAAATGTTGCAGGCTCCCGCTTTGCCAGACGTGCGAGAAATGAATTCGAGGGGTAAAAATAATAATAATACACTTTATTGCCATACCAGTTACAAAATTAAAATACGCTTAGATTAAAGCCACAAAAAGAGGAGAAAATTACAACGTGGGTGACTTTATCACTATAAGAGTGATATCTTCCAGGCAACCCGGAAATTTATAAATTATAAATTAACTAGAACTATTGTTGTGCAGTGCATTTCAGCAAGATATTGAAGTGACAATGTTGACAAATACATATACCTATAAATACATACATAAATACCAGCATTAAACTTTTGCAGTAAATATCCTTAAAGTGTACCAATAGGTACATATCACAGAGAAAGATAGTAATTTTTTACATTCGTTTTAAATGCCTCAAGTGTTTTACCGGCTGTAAAGAGGCAGGGGTGGCTTTCACCGTGAACGACTGCTGATCAGTAGGTACGGGGTGTGTGCCTAGAAGTAGCCAGCAAAAAGTTACTAGCTGATCGCAAGATACATTCATGTTGTTGATGCCGAAAACTAAATCGTTTTTTCAAATAGTGGGCAGGACAGGGTCGAACAGCACGCCGTATAAGATGCATTCATGTTATTGATGCCGAAAACTAAATCGTTCTTTCAAATAGTGGGCAGGACAGGGTCGAACAGCACGCCGTATAAGATGCATTCATGTTGTTGATGCAGAAAACTAAATCGTTCTTTTAAATAGTGGGCAGGACAGGGTCGAACAGCACGCCGTATAAGATGCATTCATGTTGATGCCGAAAACTAAATCGTTCTTTCAAATAGTGGGCAGGACAGGGTCGAACAGCACGCCGTATAAGATGCATTCATGTTGTTGATGCCGAAAACTAAATCGTTCTTTCAAATAGTGGGCAGGACAGGGTCGAACAGCACGCCGTATAAGATGCATTCATGTTGTTGATGCCGAAAACTAAATCGTTCTTTCAAATAGTGGGCAGGACAGGGTCGAACAGCACGCCGTATAAGATGCATTCATGTTGTTGATGCCGAAAACTAAATCGTTCTTTCAAATAGTGGGCAGGACAGGGTCGAACAGCACGCCGTATAAGATGCATTCATGTTGTTGATGCAGAAAACTAAATCGTTCTTTTAAATAGTGGGCAGGACAGGGTCGAACAGCACGCCGTATAAGATGCATTCATGTTGATGCCGAAAACTAAATCGTTCTTTCAAATAGTGGGCAGGACAGGGTCGAACAGCACGCCGTATAAGATGCATTCATGTTGTTGATGCCGAAAACTAAATCGTTCTTTCAAATAGTGGGCAGGACAGGGTCGAACAGCACGCCGTATAAGATGCATTCATGTTGTTGATGCCGAAAACTAAATCGTTCTTTCAAATAGTGGGCAGGACAGGGTCGAACAGCACGCCGTATAAGATGCATTCATGTTGTTGATGCCGAAAACTAAATCGTTCTTTCAAATAGTGGGCAGGACAGGGTCGAACAGCACGCCGTATAAGATGCATTCATGTTGTTGATGCCGAAAACTAAATCGTTCTTTCAAATAGTGGGCAGGATAGGGTCGAACAGCACGCCGTATAAGATGCATTCATGTTGTTGATGCCGAAAACTGAATCGTTCTTTCAAATAGTGGGCAGGATAGGGTCGAACAGCACGCCGTATAAGATGCATTCATGTTGTTGATGCCGAAAACTAAATCGTTTTTTCAAATAGTGGGCAGGATAGGGTCGAACAGCACGCCGTATAAGATGCATTCATGTTGTTGATGCCGAAAACTAAATCGTTTTTTCAAATAGTGGGCAGGATAGGGTCGAACAGCACGCCGTATAAGATGCATTCATGTTGTTGATGCCGAAAACTAAATCGTTCTTTCAAATAGTGGGCAGGACAGGGTCGAACAGCACGCCGTATAAGATGCATTCATGTTGTTGATGCCGAAAACTAAATCGTTCTTTCAAATAGTGGGCAGGACAGGGTCGAACAGCATGCCGTATAAGATGCATTCATGTTGTTGATGCCTAAAACTAAATCGTTTTTTCAAATAGTGGGCAGGATAGGGTCGAACAGCACGCCGTATAAGATGCATTCATGTTGTTGATGCCGAAAACTAAATCGTACTTTCAAACAGTGGGCAGGACAGGGTCGAGCAGCACGCCGTATAAGATGCATTCATGTTGTTGATGCCGAAAACTAAATCGTTCTTTCAAATAGTGGGCAGGACAGGGTCGAACAGCATGCCGTATAAGATGCATTCATGTTTTTGATGCCTAAAACTAAATCGTTTTTTCAAATAGTGGGCAGGATAGGGTCGAACAGCACGCCGTATAAGATGCATTCATGTTGTTGATGCCGAAAACTAAATCGTACTTTCAAACAGTGGGCAGGACAGGGTCGAGCAGCACGCCGTATAAAATGCATTCATGTTGTTGATGCCGAAAACTAAATCGTTCTTTCGAATAGTGGGCAGGACAGGGTCGAGCAGCACGCCGTATAAGATGCATTCATGTTGATGCCGAAAACTGAATCGTTCTTTTAAAGAGTGGGCAGGATAGGGTCGAACAGCACGCCGTATAAGATGCATTCATGTTGTTGATGCAGAAAACTAAATCGTTCTTTTAAAGAGTGGGCAGGATAGGGTCGAACAGCACGCCGTATAAGATGCATTCATGTTGTTGATGCCGAAAACTAAATCGTTCTTTCAAATAGTGGGCAGGATAGGGTCGAACAGCACGCCGTATAAGATGCATTCATGTTGTTGATGCCGAAAACTAAATCGTTCTTTTAAATAGTGGACAGGACAGGGTCGAACAGCACGCCGTATAAGATGCATTCATGTTGTTGATGCAGAAAACTAAATCGTTCTTTTTGTAACGGTTCGTTACTTCATAAGATTATATTCAAGACTACTTTAAAATTGAACTTAACAACTAAACTAATCTAATAAATACACAAAGAAACATATACCTAGCCTACTATTTTATGATATGTTATATTATTATTCTCAGAACTTATCTTAATTATAAATCTAATAACTATAAGTATGTACCTAGACTAGAAGTTTAAAATACATCTATGCGCGCAGTGACGCTGAGTGAACAGTAACGGTATGAACGATGAGTAGGAAGAACGGTTCTGTTCAAATGCGCAGAGTCACCTCCGACTCGCTCGCTTTCGTCTCGAACGTTCGGCCGGCAGTCCCTGCCAAGCTATTCGAACGCAAGGACGCATCACCTTTTCTTCAAGAAAATATTATTCAACGTTAAATCTTTGATATTATAAGTGTGCTGTTTTACCCCAAAATCGGGGTTCATACTCCTACTAAGGATTTCCTTTTTGGTCGACTACCCATCATCGCACGGACCAACTACCTACTCCGCTGCCTCACGTCTGCCTGCCGCGACGTGACCCTGAGATTTCGGACTACTGCTGCGAACCAAGGACAGTGCGGTTTGGTTTTGGAGACCTTAGTAGTGCGTCGGTTGTGAATTTAAAATTCCCACCCCCTGTGAATCTCTTGTGTAAATTATATTATAAATAATGCTTATTTTTTTTATTTATCGATTAAATCGTCCCTGACTTTATTTTCGTTACCGCCTTAGCCGAGGGAGCGGTACATTTTAAATAGTGGGCAGGACAGGGTCGAGCAGCACGCCGTATAAGATGCATTCATGTTGTTGATGCCGAAAACTAAATCGTTCTTTTAAATAGTGGGCAGGATAGGGTCGAACAGCACGCCGTATAAGATGCATTCATGTTGTTGATGCAGAAAACTAAATCGTTCTTTTAAATAGTGGGCAGGACAGGGTCGAGCAGTACGCCGTATAAGATGCATTCATGTTGTTGATGCCGAAAACTAAATCGTTCTTTTAAATAGTGGGCAGGATAGGGTCGAACAGCACGCCGTATAAGATGCATTCATGTTGTTGATGCAGAAAACTAAATCGTTCTTTTAAATAGTGGGCAGGATAGGGTCGAACAGCACGCCGTATAAGATGCATTCATGTTGTTGATGCAGAAAACTAAATCGTTCTTTTAAATAGTGGGCAGGACAGGGTCGAACAGCACGCCGTATAAGATGCATTCATGTTGTTGATGCAGAAAACTAAATCGTTCTTTCAAATAGTGGGCAGGACAGGGTCGAACAGCACGCCGTATAAGATGCATTCATGTTGTTGATGCAGAAAACTAAATCGTTCTTTTAAATAGTGGGCAGGATAGGGTCGAACAGCACGCCGTATAAGATGCATTCATGTTGTTGATGCAGAAAACTAAATCGTTCTTTTAAATAGTGGGCAGGATAGGGTCGAACAGCACGCCGTATAAGATGCATTCATGTTGTTGATGCAGAAAACTAAATCGTTCTTTCAAATAGTGGGCAGGACAGGGTCGAACAGCACGCCGTATAAGATGCATTCATGTTGTTGATGCAGAAAACTAAATCGTTCTTTTAAATAGTGGGCAGGATAGGGTCGAACAGCACGCCGTATAAGATGCATTCATGTTGTTGATGCAGAAAACTAAATCGTTCTTTCAAATAGTGGGCAGGACAGGGTCGAACAGCACGCCGTATAAGATGCATTCATGTTGTTGATGCAGAAAACTAAATCGTTCTTTTAAATAGTGGGCAGGATAGGGTCGAACAGCACGCCGTGTAACAAGTGAAGTAACTATGTGAGCATTCCTGCGAAATCGAATTGGGAGCCACTTGTTTTTGTGCGATATTCAGAAACATGATCATAGTTACGCAAGCCAAAAATGAAGTATATTCTTAATAGACGCCTACAGTAAGAGTGCACTCCCCTAGTGCTTGAGTATTGTCGATAGACTCCGGATAAATGTAACGTTTATATTCTATTTTACTAATTCTAATAGCTCGGACCTCATAAGACTCAAGTAATCAAGCAACAAAATCGAATAGTCCCAGTTTTAGAAACACAACAAATCAAATAAAAAAAAAACCGCTTTTTTAATTTTATCTCAGGTAAAGAAAATACACGCGATCAATGCACATTACAAGTGCACTTCTTTTTCTCCATCTTCCTAGTGGTTGCGTTAATTCACCTTAACTTTTAAAAGATAGAGATATGCCTATAGACTGCGTGGAAAGAAAGCCGGTGGAAAAGTCGGTCTTAATCTCTAGCTGTGACATAAGCATAAGAAATAAATCCATATAAAATTCAATAAACATACGTACACATGTACATAAATATATACATAACTACATAAATATAAACCAATAACTTGTAAATAAACTAGTGAAATAGTTACAGAGGCTTACATATTCGACAAGTAATGTTCTCTTACTCGTTTCTTGAATGAGGATAGAGTGTTAGATTCCCGAATATCGTAGGGTAATGAATTCCACACCCTACCGCATGTATTGTGAAGGAATAGGAGAAAAAGTCTGTTTTATGTCGTTTTAATGTTAATAAAAATGTGCGCTTATTAACTCTGCAATGCTCATCTTCAAGTGCGTAAAGGGAAAACGGTCACTGAGGTAACAAATGGACTATGGACTCAAAATGTATAATCGTTCACCGCGAACTCCTCTCACACCGTTTGACCGATTGAAACCAGATTTTGCACACAAGTCTAGAGTGACCATAGCAAGGTCAGTACGAAAAAATTTTTTCGATATCATGTACCATTGAGAAAAATCACCGAAAAACTTTTACATTGAAATAGCATTGAAAAATTTTGTAAACAAACAATTGGCGCCAAAATTGAATTTTTGATCAGAAAAATAGAATTTCGAATATTCACAATACGGGGAACGGCTTTTCGTTTGTCCGTTCGAATCTCGAAATTTAAAAGTCGTTTTCTCGAGTTCTCGCCCATAATTTTTCAAATTTTCTTTTTAATTATTAAAATATAGTCGAAGGCCTACCCAGCGATACCAAAATTGTTAGTATTAAAATTCTGATTAAAAAGATATTGACGTTTCTTTTTTTACATTGACATTCCATATAAAAAAATATATGTTTAGATTGACAACTTTTTGGATTTTCTCGCCGTTTTTGATTTTTTGTTCAATTCAAATACACTTTTCAGAGGAAAAAAATTGTTTTCGGCCAAATTCGAGGTAAACAAACATTGATTGTATAAAAAAATAGTTAACATCCCATTCTTATTTTAGACATGCCTCCTACTCGCAGACGCCCTAATATCGGACGCCGAACAGCCAACGCTCGTAGGCTTGCTCGTCCTCTGAATACATCCAGTCAAGCCAACAGACCTATAACTGCTAGTCAAATCAGGAGGCGAACCGTGAATCCACTTGCAGTAAAATTCCAAAACGCTCTAAGTAAATTAAAATATCGTGCTTGTGAGCGATGTTATAAGTTGGATTTCGTGGCGTTGACCTCTCAGACATATAAATGTAGCGCTTGTCAAAAGAACGTCACAAAATTTTTAGCAGTCAATCGTATGTTGCCGTCAGTGGTTCCTGAAGAACTTTTGGATCTTTCACATACTGAGCAGATGTTGATTGCTAGAGTCCACCCGGTAATGAAAATCTACCAAGTCCGCGCATATGGTGCTGGTAGTCAATATCACTACTCTGGAAACATAATTAATGTTCATCAAGACATTTCACACATCGCCCGTCTTTTACCCTATTCACCGCGCAATCTGAGTGTTGACAACACTCAGATTGTTGTCCAGCGAGAAGGTGTTAGTGGACATCGTGATTTTCGAGTCAGACGGCTTAAAGTCTTGAACGCCTTCCGTTGGCTGCAAAGAAATAATCCGTATTATTCAGATGTTGAGATAAGTCAAGACATTGTCGACCAGCTACCAGAAGACGGCTCTATAGCTGAACAAATAAGTTACATTAATAACGATGGCATAATATCTGAAAGCATTGAAGAGGACAATATACAAGAAACGGTAGTTCCATCTGCTATCAGACAATTGCAGGAAGAATTACAATACAACTCCAATCAACGAGTTTCAGACTGCTGGTTACATTACAATGGCATTCCCACATTTGTTTCCGGATGGAAGAGCGGACTATGTTGACTTTGAAAGGACACAAAAAATATCTTTCAAAGAATGGTCGATATATTTGATGAGATTCGCCGACAAGCGTTTTGCAAAGGATCCGCGATTTCGTTTTTTCTGCTTAAACACCCAACAACGTCATGATGCCCTCACACGTAGTGCTATTTTGCGCGTAAAAATGATTTCAACGGAAACATAGCACAACTCAGACTTGAAGTTCAACGTAACCCTTCGATAATCCAACGCTTATTGAGTTGGGGCTTGTTATAGGATTTGTATTGACACGCATAGGCTCTAATGTTTGTTTTGAATTCTCGCAGCGATTTCTAACCTTAATTCCTTCCACGCAATACCTAAAAGAAACCGTTTCTAACAGTCAGACTAAATGCAGATGTGATTAAAACTAGACACTGTTAACCATCTCTGAGATACGCGGTCATCATCAGCTGACCATATGATTTTTCGTAAATGTTTGTATCGAATTATTTCATTTAAAGCTAACCCAAAAAAGTCCGTTAGACTAAAACAATTGATAAGGAAAATATCGCTTCGCTCCAATTATGGCATGGTTAGGTCCGGAGGACCAACGCATTCCGACCTAAAGAGGAGAGATTTGTTTGTTTGCATGCAATCGATACGCTTAAACAACTTTGACCTTCAGAATGCTACAGAACTCAAAAGTAACATGAACTTTATTTAGCCCAGAAGCGCCCGCGGGATCGAGAACTCAGCGGGTGAAGCCACGCTGGGTTTCTAGACACTAGGTCGGAATGCGTTGGTCCTCCGGACCTAACCATGCCATAATCGGAGCGAAGCGATATTTTCCTTATCAATTGTTTTAGTCTAACGGACTTTTTTGGGTTAGCTTTAAATGAAATAATTCGATACAAACATTTACGAAAAATCATATGGTCAGCTGATGATGACCGCGTATCTCAGAGATGGTTAACAGTGTCTAGTTTTAATCACATCTGCATTTAGTCTGACTGTTAGAAACGGTTTCTTTTAGGTATTGCGTGGAAGGAATTAAGGTTAGAAATCGCTGCGAGAATTCAAAACAAACATTAGAGCCTATGTGTGTCAATACAAATCCTATAACAAAAATCTAAGTGTTATAAGTTACCAAAAAACAATCGCCAAATCTCATTTGTTATAACACTTTATTACAGATTGAATCAACTTTCAAATATTTCGTATGCATTCAAATTGCGGAGACGAGCGATTTCTTCTCGTTTACCTTTCCATGCAGCACTTTTGTTTATTCCAAGCAAGCGTGTTTTAGGAAACGGCGGATCAATCACTAAACCATCAACGGTTTTCACGCGCGACATCGCAACATAAGTTAACCCAAGACTAAACTCAGTTTTACCAACGTCGACGCAGAAAGCAGTTTTCTCGACTGTTACCCCTTGGCTTTTGTGGACTGTGATTGCAAATGAAACGTCAAGTGGAAACTGTTTGCGGGTGCACGTTGTATTCCCTTTTTTGAACGCGACAGTCTGCGGTAAAATTGGTACTGAGTTGTCATATAATTTTGGTCCCGAGTATCCATCAAAATCAACTAAAACACAAATCGGAAAGTCGTCATAGTAATTCTCGTGTGCTGTCCTATTATAAATGATGTCTCGTACAGTTCCGATAGATCCATTGCATAATCCTTTCGATACCCACAAGTTATGTGTGAGCATTACACGACATCCAGTTGCAAGGTTCAATATCGATGGCAAACCTTGGGCTTCATCGGCTGTAGCTTGCAGTGCTGTTGAATTGTTATGTTTTGCAGCAATTATTGCTACTGGTACGCCAAGGTTACGTAAACGTGATTCGTTGTATATTGCAATCGCCTCTTTGTTCGAAATTAAACGTATTACGAACGAAATTAAATCCGAAGTAACATTGATGTTCGACGAAAATCGAGCATGAAGAAACTCGTAATCAGTGTCAGTGATATTACCATTTGCAATGTTACATAAAACGTTTCTAAAAACTTGCTGCTCCGGCCCACTTTGTCTCATTATAGTTTTCAACTCAAAGAATCTCGTGAATTGATTGAACAAAAATTTGCCATAAACAGCAAGAGTATTGGTTGGTTTGGGTTTTCCAAGCATCGACGTGTCGAATATTGGTGGAAGTTGAAATATATCACCGAACATGTAGAAAATAACGCCATCAAAGTTTTCTTGTCTCCCAAATCCTTGTTTCAGACGATTATCAATCGCAGCTAACATTGCAAGTCCAATCATAGACATCTCATCACATATCACAACTTTTACTTGCATCAGCTCTTGTTCAAAGTTGCGTTTTGTTTCTCCTGTCAATTCGTCTAATTCTTGTTTTTTTGAAACTTTCATGTGAAGAGCAGAATGTATCGTACGTCCTCCAATATTGCTTGCAGCGACGCCAGTAGGAGCCATAAGCAACACACTTCCATTGCCGTGATTTCTTTCGACAACGTTCACCATTTTCCTGATGACGCACGACTTGCCAGTCCCAGCGCTACCTTGCACGATAGACAATCTACCGATATTTGGGTCATTCAGTTGGTTCAACAAATGTTCAACTATTTGATTTTGTTCGGATGTCAGTTCAAATGCATCATTAGATCGAGAGAAATTATCTTCTTCTGCCAACTTAGAAACTTTCACGAAATCTAAATTCTCTAGAATTTGAGGATATTTGTCGATTGTTGAGTACAGTCAAACTGTCTGTCAATATCACGGTAACCTAAACTCACATCTGATATCGGCTGATTTGGCAGGGCAGCCGCTAGTGTCATCCATTCGTGAGGTTCGTTAACGCGCTGGGCATGATCCTCCGACTCTTCCTCTACTAACTCGGGCAATTCCCACATACTCAGGTCACTGTTAATGTATGACTCTCTCCAAGTTGTGTGAGTTCTCAACGAATTTTGGTCTCGCCATGGTATATTCAAGAGGAGTTTCTGCTTACAGTAAATCTCGTCCATTTCAGTGTTCTTCCCGAAAGTCACATAAGGCAGAACTTGGAGGACTTGCTCTTTCTTGAATTGGACAAGCCTATTACGAACAAAGTGATATCGAATTGCGAAAGACTTAAAATTCATATTTTCCAATTCAATAGGTCGAGCACTGTATTGGGTTTGCATTGACGAATCTGCAGGAGTATCGTCACCATCGCCTGTGTCAGCTACCCGAACGTATTCCATAGTGCTTATGAAAACCTTTACGAACTGGCGACTGGAATGGAAAAGCGGTTCACCCAAAATGTGGTGCATCACTTCACAAGACGAAATATCTCGCTGGCCAACTAACTTGATGAGAAGTTTTGAAAAAGCTTTCTTGGCAGGATCTAAAGGTGCGCAATTGTCGAGTATCGAACTGAATATTTCACGAAAGTCTTGAGAAGAAGGTTCACCTTTTGCAGCATACTTAGCAAGGTAATTTATTATTGCGTATTCCGACGTAATAACTTTGCAATCTGTGTTAGCTCTCCAAATTTGCGTTACGAATGGATTATGCTCATCAACCAGTCGATCATTACGTTTGGGAGTATACATCCATACTCCACGTTCGTCTTTCTCCAATTTCGATTCCATACACAAGTCTTTAGGAAAGTTAAAACGACAAACTTGTTGTCCTGAACGTGTTTTGAGACAATAAGCAGAACATCTTGTATGACGCTGAAATCGATTGACTGCTTGCGCGTATTGACTCGTGTCGTTCAGAACGATTTCCGTACATTTCAAACGAGAAGGATGAATTTCAGCAGGCGGTTCGTTTGGACTTGGATTGACAGCTGACACAACTATATCATAAAAGGCTTTGTACGATCCTAGCTGCGCAGCACTCGCTTGATCAAATTTCAAAACGTCTGGTGCCCCTTGTAGCCACAAAACCATATGAACGTGAGGGCTACCTCTGTGTTGCCATTCAAAGCGATACCAGAATTCAGTGATTCGTAGTTCAGTCTTCAATACTTTCATGAATTCCGAAACACGAGTTGCAAAATATTCGTTTGCAATTAGTGGGTTTTCGTTGAGAAGCTTTTGCATGACTCTCGACAATTCTCTTTCTGTTAGACCAGCTACGAAATCGTTTGACAAACCAAAGTATTCCTGCAAGCATGGCCACCAAAGATCAGCAGAACTCAGAGTTAGGAACAGCGTTGGAAGACCTAGTTGGTTAACCATAGCTAAAAGCTCATTACGTCGCTGAAACCAATAAGCATTTGATCCACGAATTTTCGAGCCCCAACTCAATCAGCGTTGGATTATCGAAGGGTTACGTTGAACTTCAAGTCTGAGTTGTGCTATGTTTCCGTTGAAATCATTTTTACGTGCAAAAATAGCACTACGTGTGAGGGCATCATGACGTTGTTGGGTGTTTAAGCAGAAAAAACGAAATCGCGGATCCTTTGCAAAACGCTTGTCGGCGAATCTCATCAAATATATCGACCATTCTTTGAAAGATATTTTTTGTGTCCTTTCAAAGTCAACATAGTCCGCTCTTCCATCCGGAAACAAATGTGGGAATGTCATTGTAATGTAACCAGCAGTCTGAAACTCGTTGATTGGAGTTGTACCACCAGCTGGCCATTGCAGCGTTTGGAGAACCGATTCTTCCTGCAATTGTCTGATAGCAGATGGAACTACCGTTTCTTGTATATTGTCCTCTTCAATGCTTTCAGATATTATGCCATCGTTATTAATGTAACTTATTTGTTCAGCTATAGAGCCGTCTTCTGGTAGCTGGTCGACAATGTCTTGACTTATCTCAACATCTGAATAATACGGATTATTTCTTTGCAGCCAACGGAAGGCGTTCAAGACTTTAAGCCGTCTGACTCGAAAATCACGATGTCCACTAACACCTTCTCGCTGGACAACAATCTGAGTGTTGTCAACACTCAGATTGCGCGGTGAATAGGGTAAAAGACGGGCGATGTGTGAAATGTCTTGATGAACATTAATTATGTTTCCAGAGTAGTGATATTGACCACCAGCACCATATGCGCGGACTTGGTAGATTTTCATTACCGGGTGGACTCTAGCAATCAACATCTGCTCAGTATGTGAAAGATCCAAAAGTTCTTCAGGAACCACTGACGGCAACATACGATTGACTGCTAAAAATTTAGTGACGTTCTTTTGACAAGCGCTACATTTATATGTCTGAGAGGTCAACGCCACGAAATCCAACTTATAACATCGCTCACAAGCACGATATTTCAATTTACTTAGAGCGTTTTGGAATTTTACTGCAAGTGGATTCACGGTTCGCCTCCTGATTTGATTAGCAGTTATAGGTCTGTTGGCTTGACTGGATGTATTCAGAGGACGAGTAAGCCTACGAGCGTTGGCTGTTCGGCGTCCGATATTAGGGCGTCTGCGAGTAGGAGGCATGTCTAAAATAAGAATGGGATGTTAACTATTTTTTGATACAATCAATGTTTGTTTTCCTCCTTTCCTCTGAAAAGTGTATTTGAATTGAACAAAAAATCAAAAACGGCGAGAAAATCCAAAAAATTGTCAATCTAAACATATATTTTTTTATATGGAATGTCAATGTAAAAAAAGAAACGTCAATATCTTTTTAATCAGAATTTTAATACTAACAATTTTGGTATCGCTGGGTAGGCCTTCGACTATATTTTAGTAATTAAAAAGAAAATTTGAAAAATTATGGGCGAGAACTCGAGAAAACGACTTTTAAATTTCGAGATTCGAACGGACAAACGAAAAGCCGTTCCCCGTATTGTGAATGTTCGTAATTGTATTTTTCTGATCAAAAATTCAATTTTGGCGCCAATTGTTTGTTTACAAAATTTTAAAATGCTATTTCAATGTAAAAGTTTTGCGGTGATTTTTTCTCAATTGTACATGATATCGAAAAAATTTTTTCGTACTGACCTTGCTATGGTCACTCTAGACTTGTGTGCAAAATCTGGTTTCAATCGGTCAAACGGTGTGAGAGGAGTTCGCGGTGAACGATTATACATTTTGAGTCCATAAGGAGCTTCGCTCCAATAAACCAATAACTTGTAAATAAACTAGTGAAATAGTTACAGAGGCTTACATATTCGACAAGTAATGTTCTCTTACTCGTTTCTTGAATGAGGATAGAGTGTTAGATTCCCGAATATCGTAGGGTAATGAATTCCACACCCTACCGCATGTATTGTGAAGGAATAGGAGAAAAAGTCTGTTTTATGTCGTTTTAATGTTAATAAAAATGTGCGCTTATTAACTCTGCAATGCTCATCTTCAAGTGCGTAAAGGGAAAACGGTCACTGAGGTAACGCGGAGAGCTTGGGTTGTGAAGGACGTTAAAGAGTACATTTAGGATGCGGGCGTTTCTACGATGTCTTATGGGAAGCCATCGGAGTTTTCTACGGTATTCAGAGACATGATCAAATTTCTTAAAACCAAAGATAAATCGTTATTTATTAATAATCGTTAGTTATTTATTTATTTAACAATTTATGCACAATAAAGGAAAGAAGAAAAACAGAATTACATGTACAAAGGTACTGCTTATTTCCTAGGAAATTTCTTCCAGCAGACCTGTGACTGGAGAGTTTCGTACAAAGCAAATAAGTGTGCCATTATGTATTATAAATACAAAACATTACATAATTACAATTTAGGCATATTTACTTATATAAAAATACTAGTAATATACATACATACATAATATACATAAGACAGTTATTACGTGTAGTTTATAATACTCGTAGATTACAACGATTTCGAAATTTTTATTAATTATTAAAAAATTTCCAACCATTGTTCGTTTCATAACACATTCAAAATTCAAAACAAGTACCAGGTTTCTTTCCTAGACTTTGTTTATAATCGATAAGTTAAATATTATTCCTATTTTATATCTGCTTTGTGTAAATAATTTCTACAAGCAAAAAAGCTTTTTCGAGGCTGCGACACGACGACGCGACGCGCCTCTAAACGGATAATGATTAGTTCAATGGTATGACGTAGTGTTGCGTTATGTTTAAATTATCTCTAGCATAGAAATATAAGACCAGGCATCATAATGTTAATTGTGAGTTAGAAAAAGTAAAACATGAAAGCGATATATTTAATCCTACATAAATTACACTTGCTGTAACTTAGATGTGACTAAAAAACTTAAATGATAACAAAACGCACCTGACAACGTCATCCCGTGACACGTTTCTTGCCAAGTTAAATCCCAACGTCAACGTCACTACAGTCACTGTCAAGCTAGTGCCATTAGCGCAGTAAAAAGTTCATGTTATTTATTCCATTCCATTTGTATCGTGCCATTCAATAGGGCAAAGCGGTTAGTGCGTGTTTTCAAAAACAAAATGCGTAAATTTAATTGTAATGCGCGCCTAAAGTTATAGGTATTCATCAAGTGCTGTGATAGTGATGTGATTTTAATTGAAATTCTGACGCTGCAAAGAATTTACTGGATATTTTTACGAGAAATCCTGCCTTTAAGGCACCCCGGCAAATATCCATGGACATTCCTTACATGGTAAGTTCAGTGACACTTATAAAAATGCCTAATACCGAGCTTTATAGTGTGTTTGTTTTAGAACAATAGTTTTAACTTAAGGAATTGTTACTTGATTCTAACTTCGCAGACTGCCTTGTTTTCTTACTTCGTCACACTGACACAGTTAATTTGAGTTTTATTGAATGATTTAAATTAGACTTTACTTTTATAGTATCACATTGTTAATTAAAACAGTTTTCAATATTCTATGAACTAAACAATACTTTGAATGCTCTACATAACTGTTATTGGTACAATGCAGATCTATAAGCTGTTTTTTTGCATCTTAGTCACTAAACCGAAAGGTCAATGAATCTAATTAGATTGTAGCCACAGCAATATAATAAAAAATAATACCTGTGCATTTGGAACTGGTCGGTGAGTGGGTAATTGCCTTCCAGGTAGGACTAGGGTATTTCCACTCTTAGGAAATCATACTGTGGTTATAAAACTTATTATGTCATGAATGAATTTTTATCTACATTGTATATTCAGTATTTACTATCTCAACTGTATGCAAATATAAGATTACATTTTTAGAGTTCTCTTAATAAATATAAAACCTGTAATTTAAGATTTTTCAATGTTTTTTAGTTATTTTAACAGAAGAAACTTAAATATTATCAAGAGAGTTGAATATAATGTATCATGCTTACAGTAACTCCTAATAAGGTTATAAGGTTGATAGAAGGATGTCAAGAATTTTCTAAATTAGTGCCCTGTACATGAACACTCCACTTAGGTAAACAAAGGTACATTAGAATGTAGAGTTTCAGTTAAAAGTAAAAGTTCTTTAGTTCTAGTGTTCTTTTTTTAAATAATTTATTAATTATGGCTACATATCCTTGTAGTTGTGTTGTTAGAAAAATAAAGTTGTTATATGATAGCAACCAACAAATATATTGTAAAAGCAAGACATAAATACATAAAGTTAAGTTAGCACAGTAAATGGCACTTATTTGAGTTCAGCAGGAATTCCAACTTGTTCTTGGAATCATTTTATAAGTTATAATAATATTGACACAGTTTTAACTTCTGTATAATTTTCGTAATTATAATACTGATTATGCAGTTGTTATTTTAGCAGTGCAGTGCTGGTGTCAAGTGCTGTTTTAGTTATATAATGTGATACCTGTTGGTGTGAGTTGGTAAAGTGAAGTGTCACAATTGAGTTCAGTGGAATGAAACAGCTCATTTACAATTTGTAAGTGTATTTATTAATTTCAAATGAACAGAAAGCTAAATTTTAACATTAACAATACTTACTAATATGTATTATTGAAGGAACAAAAACAAATAACAATGAAAGGCTTGATGTTGGTTTGATTTTTAGGACAAGCACTTACTGTAAAGTCCATACAGCGAACGGAGAGGGGGTACCCAGGACATACATACATACACATATAGCAACCATGACTAGAACAAACATCTGTGTCCATCAAACAAATGAATGCCCCATCCAGGACTTCAACCTGGGACTTATGGCAAAAGAGCCAGGGCTACTAACCACTACACCACTTGGCCATATAATGTAGAATTGAAAGAACCAATACTTGATCAGAACTGAAACCTCTGGAATTGTTGCTATACTTTTAGTTTCACCAGCACACCCAGGCTTAGATCTTGGTAGGGATACATAAGTTTATACCTTTAAACTATGTAAGTATGTGCCTAAATTTGGTTGAATTTCTACATAATGACCCGGTTTTTTTCTAAATATATTGAATTAGCTCCTGTATTTATTATTACTATATTATAAATTCTTTGAAAAATCCTAAATTCTCATCTATAATAATATCAAAAAAAGTTTTAACAGTTATGAAACAGTAATCTGTACTGTCAAACAGGAATATCAATATTATCTCTGTCTACATACTCTCAGATGTTATCTCTTTTATAAATAAGCTTATCTGTGTGCAATCTAAAGCTTCTGACATGCGACAATTGAAAGTGACAACTTGACTAGTTATCATTTATTGGTTTCTGGCTGTGGCTTCACTTGCATGTCTCTCTGGAACTGTACTATTTTCTGGATAAAAGGTACCCTTAGGGTGTTGTTTATTTATTTATTTATTTATTTATTCAAAGAAACATACAGCATCAATATTTCACATAGACATGTTTACGATGAATAGTACATTTGCCAAAACAGTTTCCAACGTTAACTATTATGTTACAAATACTTATTAATATATTACTTACACATGAAAATATGACAATATTTGAAGAAATTATTACTTAAAATTATAACAACCATATAAACGTTAAAAAGAACTAAAAAAATTATATTAAATTTTTATAAACAAAAAACAGAAAAACCCTATTTAAATGGCAAAAATTGTAATAAAACATGTTAAGGGTGTTAAGATCTCTTTTCTTCTTTCATAGATGAACGAAAAGCCTTTAGTTTACAGTTAAATATGTCAATGTGACAATAACAATCATTATGTTTGTTGCAAGCTCTAACAAGAAAACGATTTTTCGAATAATCTACATTTGGGGACAGAAAATACTGCATTGGAGCGACTACTAATAGACCTAGGACATCTAAATGAGATATGACCAAGAAGGGCAGGAGAATCTATATAATTATTAATTAGCTTAAACAGAAATATTTGATCCCTATATTCTCTCCGTAACTCTAATTTTTGCAGTTGAGGGATTATATTCTTGAACTTATAACTCAATCTACTTATTAACTTATTTTGAATTTTTTCGATTTGATCAACGTAAGTAGTATAGAGAGGGTTCCATACTGTAGAAGCGTATTCCAAATGGCTTCTTACTAAAGAATTATATAAAGCAATGTAAGTGTTCACATTTTTGAAGTCTTTACATTGCCGAAAAAAAAAACCCAGCATTTTATATGCTTTTGCTGTTATGAAATCTATATGTGAAGCGAAATCCAGCTCACTGTCAAGACATATTCCCAAGTCTCTCACCTGGGATACTCTTTTAATCGGGATGTTATCAAACTTATAATTGTAATTAAGCAGTTGTTTTTTTCGGGAAAAGGTTATTGTATGACATTTAGAAATATTTAATTTAAGACCATTTAATGCGCAAAAAGTGTAAAAATTATTTAAGTCGTTTTGAAAAAGTTGACAATGTTCGATACATTTAACAAAAGTAAATATTTTGGTGTCATCTGCATAAAGTAATAATTTCGAAGTATTGAGACAATGCAACACATCATTTATGAATATGTTAAAAAGGAGAGGACCCAGATGAGAGCCCTGGGGCACGCCAGAAGTGATAGGGACGAAGCTAGACGTACAACCATTTATTGCTACTGCCTGAGATCTACCGCGCAAGTAAGAGATCAGCCATCTAAGGAGATCGCCGTGTACACCGATATTTTTCAGCTTAGTTATTAATAAATTGTGCGAAATTTTATCGAACGCTTTAGAAAAATCAGTATATACGACGTCCACCTGATATTCCTTTTCCATAGCTTCTAAAGTAAATATAAAAACTCACACAGATTGGATTCCGTAGAACGGCCAGCAATAAATCCATGTTGATTAGGTATTATTAGTGATCTTATTGCTGGAAAAAGAGAGTCGTATATAATCTTCTCAAACAGCTTAGGAATAACAGACAGCTTGGAAATACCACGATAGTTAGCGATATTGTGCTTATCTCCATTTTTAAAAATGGGAATAATCGTTTATTTCTTCCATATCGAGGGCAAAATGCCTTTTTTAAGAGAGATATTAAATAAAGATGCAAGTGGAGTAGCTAATTGTTTATAGCATTGTTTGATAAAGACCGGATGTATACCATCAGGACCAGTACCTTTGTTGACATCTAGTTTTTCAAGATACTTTTCAACAATAAAACTATTAATGTGGACAGAACTTATAACACAATTATTAATTGACGTACCACTAGATAAATCATTGTTTGAAAGAGGTTCAAAAACAGATTGAAAGAATGTATTAAAAAGATCAGCAACTAATTTACCCTCAGATGCATAAGTTCCGTCAAGATATAGACACTCGGGGATCCCACCATTGTTTCGTTTAGACTTTATAAACGACCAGAAGTATTTGGAATTAAATCGTATATTTCTTTCAGTGTGACCAATAAATTTATCATGACACAAAACTTCAAGATCTTTGGCATCACGGCGAGCATTCGAGAAATTTTCGTAATCAGTTTGTCTACCGTAGATTTTCCATTTTCTATGAAGCTCTAATTTTTTATTAATCAATTTTATTAAGTGCTTATTAAACCAGATAGGATATCGAATGTTATCTTTAACTATCTTATGAGGCACAAACTTATCAATCAGATCGTTAATAATTTTATAGAAATTTTCTACAGCAAGATCGATATTATTGCGATCAAGGTAGTCATCCCAATCAATTTCCGATAGTTCACTATTTAATTTACCATAGTCGGCTTTATGAAAACGTCGTACTACTCGAGTAGCCGAACATAAACTCGAAGTGTGATTAATAGACACTGTTATAAAGAGAGAAGGGTGGTGTCCATCTTCAGGCAATGACAATGGTTCGGTTCTTTGTACCACACATTCAGAGTCAGATATTATTAAATCTAATTTTCTATTATTTATATTATTAACATGGTTATATTGAGTCAAGTCATTGAAACACAGAAACGCAAATAGTTGTGAAGTTAACATATTTTCATAAGGATTTTCAATTTTCAATTTGTTATTAGGCGAGCTAAGGTTTTCAATCCACCTTGCATCTTTAATATTAAAGTCACCTACCAATAAATAATTATCATTAGGATATTCGATTTTGAGGTCAGAAATATATTCATAAAACAATAGTTCAGCTGATGATTGGTGATCGTTTTGCGGGAAATAACAACAAAATACCACACCAATCGACCGACTTCGATTGACGATGCTTATTTCATGCTACCATCGATCGACGTCAATTGATTGGTGTGGTAACACCCTTAGACTAAGAGGATTATTCTGCAGCCGTGACCAATGTGTAGGCAATTTCATAGTGATTGGGAAGTTACTTATTTTCGTATTTGTAATAAGATCTAGGATTGTGTACATACCTACTTACCTAGTGTAGTAAAATGTGTTCAAAGTTATAAAAAAGTTAAACCTCTCTTGATTGAATGTGATTCTGTCCATGGTAGTTGCCCTGCCTTTCATTTTATGTTCTTTGGTTTCAATAAGAAGGAACCTTTGTGTGAGCATGAAGATGTTTGTTTATAAGTCATGTGTGTTTTTTAATGCATGCTTGTTCTAGGCAATTCATAGCGCAGGCTTGAATACTTCTTACTTGTTTCTTGGACTTGGCATTCCATTATACCTTGAATTTTATTTGGTAACTTTTAGTTTAATTTTAGTTTTTCTGTTACACATTAAAGCCTCTAGTGTTTCAACTATCTGTATGCAAAGTAACTCAATCTGTTCGTTGTCAGGTTCAAGATGGCAAGCGTGTCAATTCATATAGAATATAAAAGAAAGATTTAAGAATAATTAAAACAGGATCCTTAATGATACAACATGCCCTTCAAAAAGTAAAGGCTGTTGTATATACCAAATTCAGTTGTTTTATTTTGAACTTGCCAAGCCACTGGTGTCCAATCCTTAATTGTATAGGACGATGAGTATTGATCTAGTGGATGGCTCGCATTTTTACATCGACTCGTAGTTTCTGACTGGAGACGACAAAATATCTTGATGTTATATATTTTCTTAAATTTTCACGATTCATACTTTAAATAAAACACTTTTTACCGGATATTATCGCGTATATTTTAGTTAATTTTAAAATTATTTCGATGTCTATCGTGACCACGGCAACTGCAAAGATGCCGAAACGTCGAAATAATTTTAAAATTAACTAAAATATACGCGATAATATCCGGTAAAAAGTGTTTTATCTTGATGTTAGATGAGACATATGGGACAAACTGAAGTGTTTCATTTTTCTCTTCAGCTACCACGACAAGTACATGGATGTAGCTATAGTCTCGATCACTTCTTTTGAAAGTCTCATTGCTTGAAAGGTCGTTGTCTCTTTAGTCTGGAACTCCGCAACTGCATTATTTGCCGTGACTAGGTTCCTGCATGTAACCATTATCAACTTTGAATAAACGGAAAGATCAGTAAATCACTACATTAAATTCAGTTCCACCTTCACCTTCAATAACGATGTCCGTGGACACGGTGATACGTTTGCACGTGTTTACATAATATTGTGGATATAAGTGCTCGTTTTGGGGAACCCAGCTCGCTCTAATTGATTCCAGTCAATTACTGTTGTATTTCTGATATCGTTTGTTTAGAACAGTGTTGTAGCTAGTATTATAAACACGATTTTACAGTTGTCAGACTGGTAAAACAATCATTAACGGCCGTGAAATTCATAACAAAAACATGGCGGAATAAATCTAAATGCAATAAATCCTGCGCACTTCTTAGATAAGAGCTAACTTATTAAAACAATTTCAATATTTCAGTTTTACTTACTTACTAAGACTTTGAGAAAACCGCTTACATGTCACGACTCGATTATTTGTTACTTACTTTAACTTTTTTCAATTGAATGTTCAACAATAAAATATCGACAAGCAGAAAGTTTTTCTTTTTAACATACTTTTATTTATGTTGCTCTATAAAAGACCAAAATATGGCCTTTGAACATATTATTTGAAAGGAACTTTGTAATCGTAAATAAGTCAGTTTTCAATCTACTTTTTTGAGTGAGTGATCAAGACCGTTTAAGATCAAAGACCTTTGCTTTCGGTGGTTAAATTAATAATATTTAAATGAACCATTTTGAAAAGTGTTTTCTTTAAAAGACCAGAAGTAGGCCTTGGAAATGTTGAATCCAAAAACAAATATTATTTTTATTGGGCTTTGCCGCTCACTATTTGAACGATGGTGGTCATTAGTTCTCGTGCGACTAATATGGTCAATTACCGTATCGGCAGTGGATCAAATAACGATCTTCCATCGTCAATAGTTCTGCCAAAATGTGCCACGTGTCACTCAAACTTTGTTGATTCTACCAGGTTCGTAATGTTTGTATTTTTCTGATTTTTAACTAGATTTTACCCGTGGTTTCGATCGCGTGTCCCTCGGAAATAGTAAATATTTCAATATGTAAAGACGCACCTAATTAAAAAGCACGTTTATTGTTTACAACAGGCATACCGTAAACTTAAGCTTTATAAATGCACAGCGAACCACGTCAGCTGATTGTCAGTTGCTGCCACAGACGCCACTACTGTGCCCTGTAATAACTTCAAAATATACTACAGTAAATGTAGGATGCAAATAGGTATAAACAAATAAAAACACCCATAACGCTCAAATGAAGATATAATATTTCATAAAACAAGTTCTGATCTAGAAACTTAATTTGAAAACGAGCCACTCAATCTTGATTGTTGAACAATTGGGTAAATGACACCATTTGAAAATGCAAGTTTTTATCATTTATTTATAAAATATTAGTTATTTTGACAGGTACAATGTTTAGGTAAAAATATAGTTTTGAATTTAATATCGAAGTTATATAGATTTGAAAACTTAAAAAAAGAAGCAAAAACTTATTATAATATATGTACAATTTTTAAATTTCATTAGCTTACTGACATTAAATATAACAATTTTTACTATGACAGTATGCATGTAAACGCATTATCTACGTAGCTATTATATATTTTTTCCAAACGCCCATACAATTTTAGTATGATCTACAAGTTGTGACGTTACCACTCGGTACCGTTTTGTATGGAGCGTTTTTCGGCGACTCGCAGCAGCTCCACAAACGCATCGCTGTATCTAGTCAACTATTGATTGTAAACTTACTGTTACTTCTGCAATATTTATTTACTGTTGATAAACTATTTAAATATGGAATAGAATTTTTTTGTCATATACCCAATTCTCCAGCGCTACGCTAACAACATGTCTGCAGTAGTGGACGACCGAGTGAGTAATGGGGCGTCGCGTCGAGGCGAAACAAACAAACAAACAAATTCACTGACTACGTTATCATATTCATAAGATTTTAGGCTTAAATTATTACTAACAATTGAACTTAGTTTCCACAATGAAGAAACATAGTATACATTTTTTCTAGACAGACACCAACTGTATTGTCCCGCAGTAAGCTGAGCTTGCATGGATGACCACACAGCGAACTGGGGTAAACCTAGAATAAACATACATACATAAATATCAACAACCATGATCCGAGAACGAATATCTGTGTTCATAACGCAAATGAATGCCCCGGCCAGGACTCGAACCCGGGACCTCCGGCGTATGAGGCAGGGCTACTACAACTACGCACTCGGCCGTCCATTGAACTTTTTATCCAATGCTTCCAGCACCAGTTGGTCAGGTGTGGGCTGATGTGTGACAAAATTTTGAAGATATATACATTTTTACTTAAGGGTATTGAGGGCTGTGGGTGTACCCCCTGCTAGTATGAGAGGCGCGTCGAGCCGCGTGTTGCAGCGCTATTGCTGACAGTGACATTAAGAATATCCTCAAAATTATGAGTTAAAGCAAAAGTAAGATATTTTATTACATTTCCGTTTATGAAACCTTTACATTTGCAAATGTGAAAGTATTTTATGATTAAGATTTTTGTAATACAATAACGCTAAAGTCCATACGTTGTCGAGATGCGTTTACCGAGACGAATGTTTAGTAGAGAAACCTGAGTAGCTTGGAGATGTCTGCATGTTTACCGGTGCTCGTCTGCGAATGCCTTGTAATCCCGTCATATACACGGTGTTGGTTTTCAGCGAGTCTACAATATCGGAGCAGATGCGCCGGAAGTTGCGATTCTCACAGTTTACAAAACTTGCATCGAAGCAGGCGGTGCGCGATTACACCCGCACTCCAGTGGGTTTCCGCTGCAAGCCAAGGTCAACACTTTATGCTTAAAAATATTAATATGCAAGTTTATAATTTGAAATAGATAACTTTTATAATATTTATATTTTAACTATAGATTTTTGTATTTTTGGTTGTGGGGAAGCAACACTGCCTTTTAAAATAAAGAAAGTTAAATTATTAAAGTTATATTTTTCTTGTTATAAATATACATATTAATCTTTTTAAGATTAAAGTATAGGTTTGAATTTACACTACGTACCGTAATTTGTATGATATTGTAGTGCATTCTGATTACTGGGATTTGTAGCTAACTATTTTAAGAGCCTATGCTATCATATCTAGAAAAGAAAGCGCGGTTTATTATATATGTGTGACGATCCTTGTGTCTGCTGTCAGCGGAGCTGGATGCTTGGCGAGCCAACTGTGGGACTCGTTTACCCTTGAACCCGGCAGGCGCAGTTTGTAAGCGGAAACTACGCCAGAACAGATCCGAGTGCTATAATAATGAAGCGGTCTTTTGTGTGGTTACTCAACATTCGGTCATTAACACGGACAATTGTTTCACATAAATTAGTTCAACCTCGCTACGTAGACTCAATTGTCTTTTTCATAAAGACATGTGTGATGGAACATGGATAGTTGTACCTGACAATGGAAACAAAAAGGGGGTTTTGTGTTATTTTAAGCTCAATTATAGTTTTTGTTGCTGCAGTTGATGACATCAGTCAAGGTTAAGTTTTAATTAAATATAAAACAGTGTCGGAGTTGACTTAATTAATATAATTTAAACATTTGATAACCGTCGTTAAGGCACACTTATAAGTGCTATCAGCGGCGTACACGGAATGTTGATAGCGAGCGTGGCGCGTGGCGCGGACCATGGCTGCCAGTTAGCGCGCTGCGCTGTCGACACTCTGTCCGGTGTGACACTGTGTCCGAGCAATGTTAGTTTGTCCGTCTTTTAGGTTTATTCAATGATTTAACAAATCTATTACCTAGCATTTTGTATAGACTTCGGAACCCGAAGGTTCTTTCTAAGCGAGTGGCTTCTTTGCAATAGAGCTTATGGTTCCTTGATAAGTTCGTAACTTAGTCATATTTTAGAAAATAGACATAAATAGGTAATTAGGTGTTGGAAAATAAGCTACTACCTCTTTATACCTAAGGAATAAAATATTTTTACTTGAATTTTCAGTTTTGGTAAAGAAATTGTTACTTAGCATCGTTTGAAATGAGCGTAGGGTTATATTTAACCGACTTCAAAAAAAGATGTGGTTTTCAATTCGTCTGTATTGTTTTATGTATGTTCGGGCATACATTTTATCATGGGTTTTAGTAAACATTATCCTTAAGAAAAGATTATTAATAAATATATATATATATATAAATAAATATTTCTAAAAATCACACCACATTATCTAGTCTAAATTAAGTATCATTAAGAACTTGTGTTATGGATACTAAATAACAGATAAATAAACTTAAGAAATATATAAGCACTCATAGATTTTTTTTTTCATATATAAATATTAGAAATAAACTTAAATACACATACATAGAAAGAATAGCATGTCTAGAAAGCAAATATAATAAAATATCTGCCTCTACCAGGATTCGAACCCGGGACCTCTGGCATGGAAGCCAAGGGTACTTACCTCCGCACCAAACAGGCCGTCATATTATGTATGATCGGAAGTTATTGCGAGACAGCGAATGAACTCTCCAGTTACACATATACATATATACATGTCGCGCCTATATCCCGCTCGGGAAACATCGGAATAATATCACACGGCCTTTGTAGCTTTTTGATGGTCCATTCGAAAGTCTCAAGAGTTTTTTCGTTCTATACAAGCAATTTGTTGCACAAACAAATCTTTGAAACCACTGATCAACACGTGTACAACCGCTAGTGGCACGTAGGTAATGATACACCCAAATGTCAGATGGGCAATAGAACAAACGACGAGCTGTCTGTCTCTCGTCAACGGCGCGGCGGCGTTCCAAATGTCAGGCCGTTTAGTGGCCGCTCAATTGACACCCAGCGCAGTGCTGAGGGGGTACTTATCGTAGGAGTCATATGTTTCAATGGGGTAGGGAGGTTGGAGATTCTTTAGATGTATTTTGAAGAATGTGCGCGTGTAAGTTCGTCGGTTTTTGTCTGAATGTAATGGTCTTTTTCACCCCAACCGACGCGAGAAGAGATGTATAGCGCACGTGGCATCGCTGGACGAATCGACCGAAATTGATGAGCTGTTGTTTGCAAGATCGAGTGTGCTTCTAACCATGTTTGAGGCAAACCGGTTCCGCCGTGTCAAAAACTACTCATGCATTTCGTTATTGTTGTTTATAGTAATATGTTAAATAGCATAAGCACTATAAATTTAAGCTTTGTTGTTGGGTTTACAATTTACCAAAAAAAAAAAAAATTTATATGCGCTTTTACAAGCACTTTTTGGTTTTCAAGGGGCAGAGCGGTCTGTCTGCGCCTGGAGTTGGAATGGGTAGTCTTTGGTAAGACGTGTGACATCCTCATCATTCATCGTCACTTTTCACCAGTTGAGGTTGCTCTGAGGTTCCCTTGTCAAGCTTGCGGTAGGATATACCTACTTCTCTAGATTTTTAAGACACCAAAAGCGATGTCTCTCAGACTTAAAAGTGATTAATAAAAAAATTAGGTATATTGTTACTATTTAAACTAGTGACAGTTATTATAAAAAATAATTATTAGAATTGTAAAGCATGCCGACTACCCGTGTCTATTAAGACACTAAACCGGATCTGAACCTATGACGTCTTTCCGGAGTGCTCATTGTACTATTTAATAAATGTTAAATCTAATTGTTGCTTAACCCCGACGCAAAATAAACCTGACGTAAAAAATGATTAACTTCGTGAATTGAAGCTCCTGAACGAAGGTATCGGTTTCATTTGAGGTTATTCAGGGAATCTGTTGGCTCCGTCGGGGGTTTCGACTTTGGGCTTGAACTGTGAGTTGCATGTAGCCCGGGTTCCATGCCAACGCGAGGTTTGTCAGCCTCTCAAGAATCGAAACCGATGTTAGTCTCTTCCACTCTCAGAACGGCGCGCGCACTAAAAGAGATTTACAAGTACATGTCTTAATTTCATTTCAAAGCGAATTGTTCACTCAACAATGTTGGGTGTAAAAAGTACACTACAGACTATAATAAGATTCCCTGACTTTTCGCATCAGCCACTGCGTTCCTATATATAAGTGCAATAAAACGGGCAATGTTTAAATGAATGCAATGTTGCTATTTTAGGGTACCGCCACTCGTACCGACGTAAACAATTGACACGTTTGCAACACAATACCTCTGCCGAAATACAGCATGTTACGTTTAGTAACTAAAGAGACCGGCTTCTCGTTCTTTTTCTATAAGATCTATATTATAAAGAGGAAATAGTTAATTGTTGTTTGTTTTAATGTGTAATACACGTACCCGGAATAACCACGGAATGAGGTGCGTGGGAGCGACCTCTAACCACTGTACTGTATAACTAAATGATTTGTGTCTGTAGTTGAGGATGGCCCGCTAGGTGAACCTAATAACTATGCAACCATTTACCTAGATGTCGATACCCCATCAACAGAGATCAGTTTAAAACTAATTCGAAAACATGTTTAACATATGTTTTACACGCTCGATGAATTACACCAGATGTTAGACTAGCCAGATAGGCATCATGTACTGCAGCAGGTTGTTCATGGCGCAGTTGATAACGCGACACAATATTTAGTATTATGGGTGGATGTTTTGTTAAGCTGCGTGGTTGTTATATCTTGTTGGGCACGAGGCTACGCGTATGTTGAAATATTTACAAAATTACATTTCCGCAGTGGCCTCGTCTATAACGCCGCTGGGTCTCTGGCTTCCACAGGCGAATCATGTGACTAACAGTAGGTGGGAGAGGAATCAAAGAACCAAACTACGGGTTACCACAGATTAGAATAGAAAATGAATTTTACTGAATCTCAGATGGTCAGATTGACTCCAGGATTTTAAAAAGGACACAATGACGGAGGTTGTTAATATTTAATTAACGGTACAAGGTATTATTTTAGGGATTTCTACTGCTGAAAATGGCGCGTTCGATCGACAACCCGGGCCCAAGCCGCTACGTCACTGACGCATGAATCATGCTCGTCCTGATGTCCTTCATCTGGCTAATGTTGTGACTGTGTGTGTGTGAGTGTGTGTGGTTATTTCTGATAAAAGCTGTTTTTTGCCGGTTTTTTCATGATTGCTTAAAGATCACAGTTTATTTATATACTTGGTGGGATAAAACTTGATGATTTAGATATTTGACAGACATTGTAACTAAACATGGGTTTCTTCGACATCGCAGCTCCTCAACTGGTAAACGCAGTCACATTTCTGTTTGATTGGTTACTTATTAATTGGATGCTGCGCTACAAGAAAATCTGTGGCCGCCCCGTTTGTTTGCATCAACGCTTTTAATCATAAATCTATGTGATTGTGCGTGGTTGCGTTTTCATCTGTGAGAATGGTTTTTGCAGCGCCACCTCAGCAGCGAACTGCCTCGCTGCTCGCGCATGAAGCAATCTCGCCAACAGTTGCAGCAAGCCGGCAATTTATTGCAAATTGTAGTCTAGCGCCGCGCCGCGGCTTCGCGCGTTGTCGGTCTAGTGATCATTGTCTTGAGCTATTTGTGGGTAGTCACGATTTGGATGTTTGTTGTGAGTTAATTGAAGCTTGTTTTTGTTGTCGGATTAAACTATTGGTTGAACTAAAGTAAAAAAATATTCCCAATGAAACCTATTCCTCCATACTACAACACATTGCGCTTGTTTTTGTTGAGACTTACTGAGAGAATGTTCACTTGGATTTATTTTACTCATTTATGTAACATGCCCCAATGAGGTGTTGTCTATTTGGACTTAATGGTTTATTTCCTTTTGTATAGTCGGTTAATTAAACACATTACAAAACGTTTGATCATCGAATGATCTATCTGATTATTTTTGAGTGCGCAATTCGGTAAGTAAAGTAATTTGAAATATGTTCTTTATATATTTTATTCCGAAAGAATGTGAAAGAAATACCGTACGATAACGTCACGGAGTGCTTACTTTATTATTATACCTGGAATGGAAAAGTCTAGAAATGTCTATGGATTCTTGTGACAGATACTTATTGTAAATTTTGACATGACATTTGAACCAAAGAGTAAATAGAAGTTGTTGCTACTCTATAACGTCATGAAGAGGTTCAATAAGAGCCACTATAGTTTGCACATTGTGTAGGTAACCGCTCCAACAGCTTTGGCCGATCACTAGAATGAAAACAGCATCGATGAAAACTAGCATTTACTTTGAGTTGGATCGCGTTTCTTCAAATCCCCGACGCAAAAGAGTGGTGTTATAAGTTTAACGTGTCTGTCTGTGGAATCGTTTCTGCCTTACGAATGAACCGGATTAGATGACTTAAGGATCGCCGGCGTTCCAGTTAGACATAGGGGAACCCGGCATTCGAATCGCCTAACCCACCGGTGGGCCAGGCTAACGCGTCGTACGCATTCCTGCTGCGTTTCTTGCTGGTTCTTTGGCAGTAGATGACCCTTCCGAACCAGTGGTAGTTTCAATATACGACGTCTTAAGCAGAGGCGTTTTGTATGCAGCGCCGTCAGCGCTAAGCTACGAAGTCTGATAAAATTTAAAAGGCCCATGAAGGGCCATAAATAAACAATCCATGTAAGAAAAAATTACTCATGACTCAATAAAGTTATGCCTGCATTCTCCTGTCTGTCGGGAACTTCTCCACTTGTGTCACCGGGAGCGTGCCTGGACAAGTGTGCCCGTAGTGTTGTACCGTGTGTCGGCAATGTCGTTGTGTAGTCGTTGCTAACAAACATCCAGTAACATCAACTCTTACATTTGTAATCTTCGTATCCAGGTCTAGGCAGCCAATGGCATTAAGTTCATTTGGACGGTCGTAATGTTATGCTCGTTGAGGTAATTATATGTGATTGCTGTGTAGCCGCTTAGTTACTAGTTGACGTAAAGCCTCCAGCCTCCTGGTGCGAGGTTTCGGAAACGTAGGTATCAGCAAATTATCTGATCTATCGCTGTGGTAATCTTTATTTTATGTAAATGTGAATTGAATGTGCATCTCTGAGGTTTTGTGGGTGTAGATGGAGACCTATCAGAACAACTTGTGGTTTTTTCCAATTCCATTACTTATATGTAATGATATTTTTTTGTATTTTTGAGGCAAAATTGCGCAGCCCTGAATGTACACTTTAACTCGAAGTTCGGTAACTAGGGTTCATATTATTGCCTCGTGTCAATACAAATCGACAGCGAGGGAAGGACAGTCTGACTGACGAACCTCTTACTGCGGACATAACACGTCCTCTCCGGTTCGCTCCACCTGCCTTGTGGTCCTGCAATGCGATCGCCTCACATTTCCTATGATAATCCGGAACATCTGTTACCGTTATATCTACCGGTCTAGGTGTCATGGCGCTAAAAATAAAGAGTAAGAAAAATGGTAGGAACGCGAGGTGTGCAGTAGTAAGTACTTGATAATGAGCATACGTATTGGCAGTCAGTACTAGCGATGAAAGAGACTTAGTCGTTTAAGGGCCTACTAAAAAGACTAGCCTCTATCTTAAAGGAATCGACTCTAAAACAACGACTAAAGGTTCGAGTTTTTATTAATAAGACTTAGTCGTTGTATTAAAAGACAAAGCGACTTTACCGACTAGAGTTGTTTTCGAAAAACTAAAAACTAAAACGACTAAAGTTGTTTTTAAAAGAACTCGCGCCTGAGTACATACAGTACATGAACCTGACTCATCCATCATCTATTGTGTCCTACTTACCACAAAGATAGACTTAAAAAAACATAATATCTATTCATAATTATTTAATCATTTTGTATTATAATAATAACAGGTAATAATAAATATGTTTTTGTAGCGGCTGAGACGAACAGAACCCGTACAATAATTGATTGATAGAAGGTTATAAAACTGATTATAATAATTAATACAAGAGTAACTCAATAAGACTTAAAATGATAGAAATAATTTGATAGATTTGATAGCTTAAAATAAATGATAGTTAAATGATAGGTATGACGGCCTCGGACACGACTTGTGCACTGAAAATAAATTCGCCCGATTGGCGTAAATTGCAAACGCGGCAGAAAACTGTACGGCAGTTTTGATTGAATTAATTTTAACAAAACGATTATAGGAAAATTAAAAAAAACTTAAGTACGGACAACGATCGTTATTAAAAAACACTTAACAATGTTGCTGCTTCCGATTTTATTTTACTCATGAGTTATCGAAACGTTTGGTTCCTGCGACGCGCCAGCCCGCGGCGCTATGGCGCTTTCAGTCCTTTTACTCTTTTAAGCCTTTTACGTTGTAAGGTTAAAGACTACGACTGAAATTAGTCATCAATTTGTAGTCTTATGACTAAAGACTAAAGGGTTACAACACTAATTTAGTCGTAAGGCTTTAAAATTTTGTCTAGTCTTTTTAATAGGCCTTAAAAGACTAAGCCTCTTTCACCCAAGTAAGTATGTATGCAGCGCCACTAACTTGTCTGTTCAGTCGCAAAATCTGTAACTTAAGCATTTGTTCAGCGACTAAAATGTCTTCATTTACGCGTAGAACGCAGCGCCCTCTTTTTTTTAAAGGTGTGTGTGTGGATGACAGCCGCGTCGTGCGTTTGTCTCGTGTTACACAACGACGCGTGACCACTGCCAGGGCGACCTTCCCGAGCTGGCTCGATTTACTTACCGCGCGTGTTGTCTTCTGGGTAAGGTCTGATATAGGAAATCTGGGTTCAGGAAGCTACAGTTACTAAGGTTATAACAATCGAAATTGACCTCTATTGTGCGACAGATGAGGTCCTATGTTGTAAATCTAGAATGAATGGTGACGGTAAGGTGTACATATACTGTTAGTTGGTATTGCCTGCGTTGGTTTGTGGTGGCAGAATGAGTCCTGACTGATAAACCATTTCATATGTTACAGCATAATTTGATTATGTCGATTTCATTATGGATTGTTATAAAGATGCGTACCTTAGAAGTATTTGCTATAAGCATAAAGAAAGATTTGTACTAAAATCTATGAAGGAAGATTTTAACTTGAAATCTTGTGCAGGTACATTCGTTTGTTTATTGTTAAAACTTTCACATGTTAATAGAACTCCTTAGGTCGAAGTTACTAATTATGTTAAAAATGAATTAGTGAACACGCTCATCATAATTTGTCCCTCAAACCAGGTCATAATGCTTTTATTTTTATTTCAAGTTTTAAAATAATCAAGTATGTTACTAGGCCTAACTTCACCAAACTTTTCCTAATCAGTCATTCACTGATGCCTTGATAGAAATAACATCGACATTAAAATTAAAACGTTTGTAAATTAGACCTAACTTTGAATCTGTGAAAAACCAGGACCTTTGGACCAGGTAATCAGCGAACCAAACATCATAGGAATGGTGTCAAAAACCTTCTCTCTTTTCATTTGTGATGTCGTTTGCTGGATGCCTGTCTATCTGCAAGAAAACGAACAAACGTCAACATTTGTCAATTATTGTTTATTTTGGTATAATAATAATAAGTCTCCAGACAAACACCAACTGTATGGCCCCTATGTAAGAAGAGCTTTGTTGTGTATGACCATGCAGCAAACTAGGGGGGGGGGGGGAATCCAGAAATATCTATGTTCATCACACAAATGAAGGCCCCGGCCAGGACTCGAACCTGGAACCTTCGGCGCATTAGGCAGGGCTACTAACCTTAATAAAATTTATAAAATCATTTGCAATCTCAACTTGTTTTTGGCGTCTAAACTATAATAAAAAATGAAAAATCAACATTGTTACATGGCCAAACGTCTAATTACCGTCCTATTAAAGGTATTGTCCTAATCATATAAATTAAAAATATATATTTTTGGAAAATGAAACCATACGCCGGCGCCATTTTGATACTGTTTGACATAAATAACCCGTCTGTTAATATTTTAAGGTACCAGTAGAAAAACAGTCAAAGATGAAAGACCATTCCTGACCTGTCAACATTTTGACAACTCGTATTATGTATAGATAAGTAATATAGTACGAAAAATTACAAATTTTTAGCTGAACCATAAACCCTAATTCATGTCAAAAACTACAATCTACAAAAAAATGTATTGGGTTTTCTTTTCATAGTCATTTATTGACATTTGGTTTGCCACGAACTCGCCCAGTATATGTATGGTCTATGACACGTTTCGTTCCAAATAAAGCTCGAACTTTACAATATTTCGAATTTGCTTATAAAGTAATAAAAATATATGACTTTTTAAATTAAATTGATATTCTATTTGTTAATTTCTTTAAAGTAATGCACATCAAAATGAAATAATCAATTATTTTTCTTAAATGTACAATACAGCTTAACTTAACTGTCATATTGACAATGTAAAAAATTACAACGTCAGTTTAGATTTGAATGAAACGTTGGCATTACTTCGTTTGCATTTGTGGCATTGTGTACAGTGCGATACTACTCTGGATTTTTCTAACTTTTTCTAACCTCCCGGTTAACGTTTCTGGCTTCTGCTTCAACGATTACTTGCGCTAGTTTTACACGGATCTCGGCTTTTGCTAAACTATTGGATTTACATAGTGTGTTCCTGTTCGTTAAAATGTCGGCTACATCTAAAAGACTATAGATGGCGCAACGTATGCTGTGTTTTAACTGTGACATATGTGTTAGTAGGTACTTGTAACACAGTTCGTCATTACCTTATTATCGGTTTTGTATGTATATTCTAGGATTCTCGTAGTTCACTACATGGTAACACATAACACAAGCCTTTGCTTACTTTGGGGCCATGTTGTCTAAGGAATTTTATTTTAAAATCCACACATACCTACTTATCTGTGAAAAATCTATATTCTGACTGGATAAAATGAACAGGTGTTTCACTATCTACATTACAATGCCGAGGCTTACTAAACATCAAATAACTCATTTGAAATCGACATCTTTCATGTCATTTCATTACAGCGATAGAAGGTTTGTCTACATTTTAACCAAATATGAGTTTTCATACATGAATTTTAACATAATTATTGAGAATACTTAGTAATTTGAGGTTCTGAAAGGCTTTTAACTTCTTTTGCTTAAAAAAATAACTAAAAAAATTCTCACGGATGTGAGAATCTAAAACCAAAATCCTGAAATGAGCTGCACTTTCGTTTTTCCAAGTTAAAAATTGCCAAGATGTGCTATAAAAATTGATTGAATTTGACATATAACCTGGAAATATATTTTTCAGTGTAACTTTTTTTTGAATTGCTAAATTGCATTAAGTTGTTACCTTAAGTTTAGGAATATAACACTATTTTTTCTGCATCATTTTTATATTTATACATTAGACCAATAAAAAACAGGCTGACAGGTCATTGCATATATGAAACATGGGCATTGTTCTTTAACGTCCGATCAAGCGAGTGTGGCGTTGGTTAGTGCATGCCGAGCAATAATACAACAAACGAGGTGTGGGGCTTGCTTGTTCATCACAATTATACCACAACCTGCAGTCAGTTTCAAGTGACAGTCGATTGTAACTAAAGTTTATCCAAGTTATTGCCATGTTGTTGTTAGGTAGCTGTTGGTCTTTGTTATACTACCTATGTACTATATAATAGGTCTTTACCTATGAAACTGCCGTTTTGCCGTACTGGCCATTTCAAATGAAAATATTTTTTTTTTGACTGATAATTCTAATTTCAAATTAATTTTATTTGACAAACATGGAATTCTTTTTCTAAAATCGTCATTTGTTTAATAGTTAGTGTTTTGTTTTCAACGCATTCGAACATTTTTCGTCATCATGGATAAGTAAAAAATTCGAGTAATTGGAGGTAAATGGAGTATGAGTACCGTCGTGGCAGCAAAGCGGCACAAGCGGCACGCAACATCAACGACGTTTACGAAGCGAACACTACAAACGAACACACCACCCGTTATTGGTTTACCCGCTTCCGTTCTGGAAATTTTGACCTGAAAAATGAACCCCGTGGTCGTCCGAAAACTTTGGTCGACAATGACGAATTAAAGGCAATTGTGGAAGCTGATGAAACTCAATCCACGGCTGAATTAGCAGCAGCTTTCGACGTTAGCATCAAAACAATATTCGTCCATTTGCGTCAAATTGGCAAGGTAAAAAAGCTTGACAAATGGGTACCCCACGAACTCAATGACCGCCAGCGCGAAGTACGCGTGGAGACGTGCCTTGCACTGCTCAGCAGGCATACAATTGAAGGAATTCTGAACCACATTGTTACTTGTGACGAGAAATGGATCGTGTTTGACAATCGTAAGCGCTCAGCAAGTTGGTTGGACCCTGGTTCAACACCCAAACAATGCCCTAAACGAAAACTTACCCCTAGAAAAGTGATGGTCACTGTTTGGTGGTCTAACGCGGGTGTAATGCATCACAGCTTCTTGCCAAACGGGACAAGCATTACTGCAGATGTGTACTGTGAAGAACTGAACACAATGATGTAGAAGCTCGCACGTCATAACCAGCTTTGGTCAATCGTTCGGCTCCACTGCTCCTGCACGACAACGCGCGACCTCATACTGCACAGCAGACGGTCTCCAAGCTACAAGAGTTGGGGTTGGAAGTTCTCCGTCATCCGCCGTACTCACCAGACCTTGCGCCTACAGACTTCTACTTTTTCCAGAATTTGGATAACTTCTTGGCGAGAAAAAAATTCAATACCCGAGAGGCAGTACAAAATGCCTTTGAAGAATTTGTTGCCTCCCGTCCAGCTGATTTCTTCAAGAAAGGCATCAATAAGCTACCAATGCGTTGGCAAAGATGCATTGATTGCATGGGTGATTATTTTGATTAATAGAAATAAAAAAATATATAAAATAATTACGCTTCATTTATTTCGTGAAAAACGGCAATTTCATAGGTAAAGACCTAATATATATATATATATATATATATATATATATATATATATATATACATATATATATATATATATATATATATGTATTATATGAATATAATGAAGCAAACATGAGTTGCAGGATCGCGAGGTTTGTGATGACGCCTGGTGGCAAATGCGAGGCAAGACGAGGTCTGGGCGGTGTAAGGTCACGGCCGCGAGCGTGTCCTGCCAGGCTCTTCGACTTCTACTTAGCGAGTCGTTGATTCTAACTACATTTTGATTCACCAGCGCTTATTGTTTGTGTCATCATGTTTCATAATGTTATTATATACTGTGAATCAAAATTCACCTCTTTTTTTATACCTAGTTAGTCGAACGGGCACTGACAGCGCGGGGACGACGAAGGCCTCACACTCAGGGCGAACACCAAATAACACGATTCATATTTAAGAAATTGGGAAATATTTCATAAAATTTTCTCAAATAGGCTGTTGTTATTGACGATAAATAGTCCAAGCTGTCTGCCCCAAATTAGCGGAAACAAACTGGCGTGTTACTTCATCGACATTCTACATTTAAAAAAACCATTCAAGAATCTTGAACTGTTTTTGTTAAACAGTTATTACATTTTATGTTTCTAAGCAGAGGTAACTCTCGGAAGAATATTATGTACCATTACGTTAGTCATCGTATACCTAATGATTGGATGTGTTCAAGGACAACTGGCTTTAGTCAAATCAGCAGCAACGTGCACAAGTGTGACCCACATAGCTGCACGCTTCTTTACGAATGTTGGCCAAGTTTGTCAATAGGAGTTCAATTAGTCGGTAGATTGCATATCCGAGGCGGCGTCTGGTCGCTGCGGATTATATTTTGACTGTTTTATTCACGTGTGTCTTAAAAGTGGTCAGCCTTTTGCTAGTGGCTGGTAGGGTGATTCGGCCCTTTGACCGATCACTGCCCGCTCACGATCATTTTTACAAAAATTTCAAATAATAATGAACATAACGCGTAATAAGCTTGAATCTTGCTTGCTGCGGCAAGATCTACCTATCTCTTTCATTTGAGTCAACCATTTCGCCAGCCAAATGCATTGAATCTCGATCAGTGAGCCGATGAATCTGAGTCGATGCGCATGCGTAAATTTTGGAGCAAAATAATAGTAAAAAGTTAGTGTAAAGCAACAATTGAATCGTAAGTAAAACATCTTTTTTCATGAGAAATGTCTTGATTTTGTATGTTTTATGCTTGAATATACTTATATTTGCTACTTATGTAAAGTTTTATTAACATAAGTTGTGAATTTGCTAAAAAAGAAGGTGATCGCCACGGAACTGGTAAAAACTTAACTTTGTTCTTTTACGATCACCCGATCGTAAATGGGTGGTTCTAGCCAAATCTTTGCTATGGATTTCTAGCATAATGCATGATGTTGGCGGGTATATAATCATTTATATAGATTATTATAATCATAATTAATAAACACGTCAGAAGGCGATCGGCTTATTCAAAACAACAACTAGAAATATTAACATGTTTGAGTGACAAAAAACTAACTGATCGGTAAATGACCTGTTATCGATTAATGTTTTTTTTCCTAGAAAATCATGAGTTTTACGTGATCGTAAAGTGACTAGTTATCGATCATTCTTCACTTTTGTTTGTTTTAAATAAAAATTGGTGATCGGGAATCGACTAGTTTACAACCTCGTGAACGTGGGTGTGAACAGATGTAGTCGGAAACCGATTTGGCTACGTGCACTAAAAAACAGGTGATCGAGAAAGGATCTGTTTTCGACTCTAAGTTTCACATTGAAAGTTTCACGCTGTCACGAAGAGATTAAAATAATAAATAAATCATTAGACGCGTCAAAATTACCAACTGCATTGCTAAATAAATTATGTCGTTTAGATTATCTTTGTAAAGATTGGCTGGTGGGTGGGTCTAACTCCAGCTTGATGCATTGGTGTGTGTTGCATGTGAATTTATGCTTTTTACAGATGGGTTCTACACCGAAATCAAAAAAAAATAAAAATTCCAAGAAGACAAGAGATAAAATGGTACGTTTTATAAGATTTTTATATATTTTGTCTTATGCTATAGCGTTTCCTGGTTGACAAAAGCCTCCCCTGATGAACTTTCTACTTGGCCTACTGCTCGTCGGTGAATGTCAGAATTTTCAGGGCACCGAAATGGCTTCCGACACACCTTAACCACTAGTGTAGGTATACAACTTTACAGGACCTGGGACCAACGGCTAAACGTGTCCTCCGAAGCACAATAAATAGTACTAGTAGTGTTATTTTAGTAGTGTTTCCAGCAGTCCAAGACCGATATGCTATAATTTTCGTTATAATAAGTTTGAATTGTTTTGTTTTGAGAAAAAATATTTATTTATTATACTTACTGCTGTCTTTTGCAGGTGGGTGTGTCAAAGAAATCTGTTAGGCGCCTTTTTACATACAAAGAAGAAGACCTTATGAAAGCCTTAGATAATATAAGGAACAAGACTATGGGATTTAGAGAAGCTTGCAGGTTTTACGGTGTACCATTTGCCACAGTTCATGATCGTCTAAGCGGTAAAGTGGCAGCTAACAAAAAACCAAAAGTAGGTCCCGATCCATGGTTGGGAGTACGGGGTGAGCAAACCCTGACCAAGTGGATTCTCGACATGGCAAAATGTGGATTTCCATTAAGTAAACAAGATCTATTAGATAATGTATCAAAAATAATTGCAAAGTCTGGCATCAAAACTCCTTTTAAAGATGGTAAGCCAGGAGACACTTGGTACCAGAAGTTTTTAAAGCGGCATCCGGAAATCAGCATTCGCGAGCCAGAAGGCATTAATAATGCAAGGGCAGTTATAACTGAGACTCGCATAAGGTCATGGTTTAAAGAGCTGCAAGAATTTATAAAATCCATAAATGCCTCAGACATATTTGAAGATCCAGAAAGAATCTTCAATGGAGACGAAACTGGATTTTCTTTGTGCCCAAAAAGCAATAAAGTTTTAGGACCTAAAGGTTACAAAAACCTATATATAATTAAGAAAAATAGTGAAAAGGAAAATATAACAGTTTTACTGGTATTTGCAGCAAGTGGGAAGCTATGCCCTCCTTTAGTGATTTTTCCATATGTGAGACCTCCAAAAGCATTAGTCGACAACATGCCGGAGTCATGGGTTCTTGGGCGCTCAGAAAGCGGATGGATGAAAAGTGATGTCTTTTATGAATACATTACAAATGATTTCAATGCTTGGCTGACAAAAAATATGATCAAGAGGCCCATCCTTCTATTTGTTGATGGCCACAAATCCCACATGTCATTTGCTTTGAGTGAATTTTGTCAGGGAAATGGCATAATCTTGTATGCCTTGCCACCAAACAGTACACACATGTTGCAACCGGCCGACGTGAGCGTTTTCAGACCTCTGAAACAAAATTGGAAAACGACTGTGAAAGACTGGCAATCTAATAACGTTAACCAAGTGGTGACAAAACTAAACTTTTGTAGTGTTTTAAAAAATACGATATCACAAACCAAGCTGGAAGATGCTATTAAAAATGGTTTCAGGAAGTGCGGACTTTATCCGTTGAATGAGGATGAAGTCGATTACACTAAATGTGTTAAAGATATCCAACAAAGGGTAGAAAGAGAAAGGAGAGGCAGGACTTCAAGCACTAGTCAGAAAAATGCTAACCTAAAAGATTTCGACTCGGCCATCAAAATCATATCAATGATTAAGGATGACTTGGCTAAACAGAATGTGGACTCGGAGGTGATCGTTGAGGAAATAAAAAAACATAAAATTAAATATTTAGACAATAGGCGCTCAAAATCTAAAACTCCTCGCAATTCTGCAGCATCTAATTTAAGTACGTCCATTATCAACAACGAAATGTTCATGGATGTTACTCCAGAAAACTTAGTTTTCAACGAGCCTGAAAATGTGCCACTAAGTTTATGCCATGAACTTAGTGAAGACACAGTGACTCCTGCCACTCATGAAAGTCTTGATTTGAATATAAGTTTACCGGAACCAGGTTCATTTATTTCCCTAAACAATATTTCTGTCATGCCTGAAATGATCGAAATATTTAACCCAACACTTGAAAATCCTCAATCGGCTTCTGAATCCCAATATTATACGATTTCAGCAGACGTACACGTCGAAGAAATTACATCCCAGGAGGAATTGCAAATAAGTGCCACCAACCAAACTAATTTTGAAGAAGTCTTTGAAAACCACTTGCATTTCCCGGAGCCATCTCCATCAACGACGAAGAAACGCAATGTACCTAGATTGCCAAGTGCTATCTCATCAAAAGCTTGGCGAGAGCATTTCGAAAAAAAAGAAGCAGACAAAGAAAATCTTGTTTTAGAAAAAAAAAGAAAACAACAGATTAGAGCTGAAGAAAAAGTAAGAAAGGCCGAAGAAAAACAAAAAAAAGCCAAAGAAAAAGAGAGAAGAACAAAGCAGAAAAAAGTGTTGCAAAAGCTCGTCCCCAACAATGCTGTTCTGCAATGCAGTCAATGCTCGGAAGATTTAATAAGCGACGTGGAGGACGACCTCGAAAAAAATATTGGTTGTGATGAGTGTGTCCGGTGGTTTCATCTGAAATGCACAGCCATGAGTAAGAAACCCTACGCAGAAGTAGAGCAGTCACCATACACATGTGCATTTTGCCAAAATGACTTAATAAAATAATTATTTTCAAATTTTTTATATTTTCTACTATCTAGTTCCAAGTTTTAAATATAATTTCAAAATAATAAAGTGAAGTTTTCAGTAATTAAAATTGTTTACTTTAATTTAATAGCGCAAAAGTTGATTTTCCCCTGGCTATTAATGATCGTAAACTGATAAATACTTCTGTCCGTGAACTAAAATAAAGCGATCGTCATCTGAAAAAAACAGCTTTTTTGATAATTTGTATTTTTTATTACTTAAACATGAAAAAGCAGTTAAAACATGTTTTTCATTTCAAAGATTATAGATTTTTTTACCTATATAAGCCGATACATACTGCATAACGCTTTATTTTTAAGAGCTACACAGCCGTAAAGATAAAATGTCGACTAACTGATCGTGAACTAGCCGATTCACCCTACAGGCCGGCGGAATATTTTCATGCTTCAATATATTTGGTGAGTTCTTATAATTTGTTATTCAATGTTTTCCTTTAATCTACGCGTGTACGCAGAACGTCTGAACAAAGTGTCTTAACGATCTGATATATAACGACGTGAACAGACTTGGTACGGTTAGAACAATACTGCGCCATAACCTACTTGGATTTGAATCCTGATAAATGTAACTGTATACCGTACAGCCGTAAACGCAACCCCGTGGTTTTTTATTACAATGTTGGATGTACTCCTTTGAAAAATGAACAGGCTATAAAAGATCTTGGCGTTATTTACGATTGCAAGTTGTTGTTTGACACTCACTTAGACAGCGTATTAACCAAAGCTTCTAGGGCTCTTGGATTTCTGATGCGTAGTTCCAAAGACTTTACAAAAGCTAAAACTCTTAAAATATTATGTTGTTCACTCGTTAGATGTCGCTTGGATTACGCATCACAAATCTGGAACCCTAGATACATAACGCATGTTGCCCGTTGTCGTTGCAAAAAATGTTTATAAGGTATCTTGCCTTTCGCACGAAAGATCATAATTATTCCTCTGATGACTACATAGATTATTGCAGAAAGCACCACCTTCTCCCTCTTGCTAAGAGACGGGAAATTGCAGACCTTATTTTCCTGCTGAAGATAGCCTCTGGTTATATTGATAGCCCGGAACTTCTCAGCTAACTTCACCTTAGTCGTCCTGCCAAACCTCTTAGAAATAATTCACTTTTGTATTTACCCTTAGTATCTACGAATTATAGGCAAAACACCTTTATTTGGCGAGCGAGCAATAATTTTAATAAATTGAGTGTTAAATTTGATTGTGATACCAACGTTGCATCAGCGAGACGTGTAATGAGCAATGTTTTTTTTTCTTGTAATAAATAGGTTTATGTAGTGACGGAAATGTTAGGTTATCGTAGTAATTGTAAATAGTTTTTAAGGAGTAGATTTAAGTGTGATTTGAAGAACATAATTGTGTGGTAAATTTGGACTCTTTTATATTGGTGAGGACTTATAATTATTGGCCCACTATTGTTATCATAGATATGTATTATTGTAATATTGGCTGTTAGTCTTCCTTTAATGAATGAAATGAAATATATTCATAGATATTCATAAAAACAAAATAAAATATATTTTTGAAGTGTTTTGGCTTGAGGTTAGGAGAAAACATTAATAATGTTTTTTATCTAATGATAGAGAGGACTATTAACATTCTTAATTACTTGAAACAAACACATTTTCATGTAGCACGACTTTTTGTTGGATAGGATTTACAAGGGTATCTCGATTTTAACAGTTTTCCGGGCAAAGGGAAACGAAGCCCACCGGTCGGGAAGATATGGGTAATAAGTATTCCAGTAAATAGTCATTATTAATGAATGAATACTAAATGACATTCACGGACACAGGAGCCACTTCCACATGCGGCTCGGCAAGTGCCGGGGGGGGCGGGGGGGGGGGTAGTCCTTCGGGCTGTATTTTGTACATGTTCATTGGTTTCAGTCATTTTTTGTTTTTTATTTTGTTAACATATGTATTTCCTTTGTTATGCTGTCTGTCACGTAATTCTTCCGACTGTTATATAGTTACTTTCAAGTTAATTTACATTTTCCTACTTGATTTTTGTTTTCTACTGTTTGCTCCCCATAAGACCGCAACTGACAATCAGCGCCTCACTTGTGCATTACGCTGAGTTGTGCCCTATTTGGCAATGCTGTTTATTTAAAGTTAATAACTGTATTTTTTCTATTTGTTTTATTGCCAAATAGATTACTTTTCTCTCTTCTTTCTGTATAGGCATGGCGGTTCGTCTTGCCGTTGCCCGAGCGGCCTCGGCCGGCCAGCATTGTTCCCGTTCGTATGATTTCGGCGACTGACAGTGGCGATTGATGCCGGCCCGAATACGCGCATCGAAACGAAACGATGTAATTTTATCTCAGGCGTGACTTTGATTATACTGTCATCAGGATTCTCCGGGCTGTGTGAGGCAGCCTATGCAGTCTTCGGCGCGGGTACAATCCACCAGAAAGATTACTTCCGATTTTTTATTAAAAAAGACAAAAATAAATAGATAACTCCATGATTGGTTGATAACTTGTATTAATGAAATGATCCGGCAAATCTGCTGATTGCGTTTGGTGGTCCTCGTCGTCTTAGGTCTCACGACGACGGATTGTTGCGTCACTGCGTGAGTCGTGAAGGTGTGATTAAACCAAATTGCAGCATCAATAATAATAGTTTCCTTATTTTACTTATTTCAATACTGCGAAGGTTCCAGCGAGGGCTTAGCGCCGGTGATTGGTTTGTTAACGTGGGCAGTTGATCGTTTCGTGGCCAACTGAAGGCTCTTCGGTCCTTTACATTTTTTGTGTAAAGCGGATTCACCTTCGGTTAATGATGTCTTTTTGTATGGTTTTTATTAAGTCGTGCTTTGAATAAGTGTAAACGATGTAACTACGCCGGCCTCGTGGCGCTGCCGACTACTCCAGGACACGCATTTGTATGTGACTAGGGATTTATTGGTATTATTCAGTGGCCTATTACTCAGTGGCATTCTTCCGCAACTTGGTCTAACGAACTTTCTGGATTCTATCCTATATCAAATTCTGAATATATCACATTCCTTCTTTTCTGAGGGATGCAATAGATAATAGATAGTCTGTATCCACTTTTCTGTTAAATATAAACTTTTTGTGCTGTAGAAGTAGGTACACAGAGAACATCTGTGTTTCCTTTCCTTTATTAGATAAAATTTCAATAATCCTTTCTCAATGCTTCCCTGCACTAAGTAAGGAACTGCTGCACAAAGCTGCATGTCTCCACCTAGACACCTGCACTGGCTTAGCTGTGCCTTGTCTGGGAGTCAGTCAGCAATAGTGTTTTAAGTTACTGCATATCTATCTAAGGTTACCCTAGAATCTCAGGATGATTGTGATGATGGTCCATAAGGTTACTTATTTTGGTGGCGTACGATTATTGTAGCAAGATTGATGGCGTGTTACGAAACCTGCGTTTTGTCGTTACAAAAGTCGCTCTTGGCCTGGATTTAGTTTTAACAAAAACATTACTATAAACATATTATGAGTATTTGAATGACTATAGGGCGAATATTAATTTTGTTACCTTTTTATTTTATATTAATTCTCACCATCCATGTGTGTCCTTACTAATAGTGTAACCGTAAGGTCGAGTTTGTGTGTCTGTGTCGCTTTCACGGCTGAACTACGCAACTGACCATCATGACATATTGCGTATTGTGTGCGGTCAGTTCTGAAAGTTACACCAAGCGCCTGCTTCCAGAAATATGCGAGCGAAGCAGCGAGCAAAACGAATTGCCTTAAATAAACAAATGACTGAATATAAGTTGTGCTGGCCATCGCGTTTGCCTGACCCCGCACATGAAGCGCGGGTTACCGGCCTCCACATCGGCCTAGAGAGCTCTAAGGCCTGCTAAACAAACGAACAGTCGTGACCACGCGTCGTACACCGGGCGTCCACTACCGACTGCGTCGCGGGTCAAGGCTCTCGCCTGACGAGGACTGTGGATGTTTGCTGAGCGACGGCCTGTAGGTCGTCTGATAGGTAAATAAGCTTGGCTAGGTGAAAGGTTAATTAGTCGAGACGTGTGTGTGGTGTAGATCGATGGCGCGGGGATGCCTTGCGTGCAGTTTGGCTAGTAGAGTTCGAGTGTCCATATGTGTTTAGTAAGTGTCTGTTGGTGTTTTTTTCTTTTTGGCAAGTGATGTAGTTTCTAAATTGTTTTTGGCCAAACTGTGTAATGGATTTTAGCAGAAGCTTGTTGATCTCGGTCTGAGGTCCCGATTTCGCTCCCGGTGGTTGCCAAATTTGCCTAGATTTTTTGCAACTGATGGTGAAAGTTATTATTATAAATCACTATTAATAAATGAAGTACCTACGAGTAATGACATCCAGGCTATGACAAAGTAACAAAAAGGCAATTAAACAATGATGATTGCCAATTTTGAAAACTTTGAAGTGAGTGAAAAACCTAGCAAAATGAACATTTTAACTTTACTTCTTAGAATTGGATTCATATCATTTTGGATCCTCATGCTTCTAAACTTAGTACCTGTACAATGTTACTTTGTGAATAGCTCGTGCTTGCGTTTAGTTTATAAACGTACACCTTGTCAACTTGCTTTATTGCATCCATTAAATGTCGGTGACAGACGTCATGCACGTCATTGTGACACTGCCTGCGATCAATGGAACATAGTGACAGCATCACGCCGCGCCGCGACGCGCCGGTTCGATCGCTTGCGTAGCGCCTGATCTCTCTGTACAGTCGAAGACATGCTTATATTTGATATAATAGATTTTATTTTAATAAGAGGCCACCTGAGTGTGTATTTCAGGTCGTTTTCTTTTAATAGCATTTATAATCTTTTTTTTTACTTATTTCATAGCCGAAACCGTCATGGCACAAATGCCTTTCCTTGTCATCTTGTGAAGACACAGCATAAACCTGACACATTTAAAAAATTTAATATATGCTGCATTTACAGTATCAGTAGATTTTGGCCGCGGCGTCGCCCGCACATTTCTTGGAAGTAGTTCACTTTTCTGGATGAAAGATGAGCCTCTAACAACGTGTTTCCAAAATATCATGTTTGCAAAATGATAAAGGGTTATATGATTGAAACGTATGAGCGTGACAAAACATACTGACTTTCTCATTTGTAATGGAGATATAGCTGTAACTCGATTACTGTATTTTTCTTAAGGTTTATTACAAAACCAGAAACCTTACGCCTGCCTGTAGGTATGGAGTCTTTACTATTTTTTATATCTCGTACAAATTAATTACTTTACATCATCTTAAGACAAATACGATTGTTATTATGTTGTCGCTAATTATGAGTCGTAAAATGTAATAAACTCGAAGAAATTTTACTTTATATTAAAAAATACAGAATAACTACATGGTTTATATAGTTTCCAAGGGTACACTACATAAATACGAAAAACTTAATTCCGATAGTCATAATCACGAATTTCAAAATTCCGAATTTTATAACACCGAATGGTTCAAAATTCCGATAATAAAAATTCTTAGTAAAATTTTCTTTTTCGAAACTTCAAAATTCAAAACAAAAAATATCATTATGCCGAATTTGAAAATACCGAACCATAAAAAATTCGAATTATTAATAACCCGCAATATCATAAAAACGAATCCCGAATATCAAAATTCCGAATAATATTAGTAGCAATTACAAACGCCCTGTAAAACTGCATGAGCACATCAATTTATACGTTCGAGCATTCAAGTAGTCAGCTGGAAATGAGAAAGTTTATTTAGTTTTTAGTGCTGAGTTAGTTCATGAGTATATAGATTATGTACTGAAATGCAAATCCCTTTTTGGCATTATCTACATACAGACGAACTGCTCCTCCTGTCGTCGTCGCGCCGTATTTGTATAGGGTTTAAAATGTGCCTTATTAATTTTAATTTGTGTCACAGGAGATTTTGATTATAATTTTTAATATATACCCGTTTTAGATACAAAATCTGAATTTTAGCATTGAATTTTCGGAAAATTAAAATTTGGAATACCATATTTCGGACTAGTAACACAGCGGGTTTTTAATTCTTCGTACTAATGAAAGTCGGAAAATTAAAATTTCTTATTTATGAATTTCGATAAAATAAGAATTATTTTTGAATAGTCGGAATTTAGTCTCTTAGGGTTTGTGAAATTCGGAATTTTAAATTCAAATTCAAATTCAAATTCAAATTCAAATTCAAATATTTATTTCTCAACATTGACAATTACTTGTTCTTATTGACGTCAAATAAAACATGATTCTACCACCAGTTCGAAAAAAAAACCTTCGTGAAGAAGAACTGGCAAGAAACTTCACGGGTATATATATTTTTTTTCAAAATAAATTTACAGAGTCTCTTTATGTCTATACAAAATTATTCTTTTCTGCATCTGTTAGCTCGGCAAGTCTCCCTCCCCCCAAGTATCCAAACGACGAACACCCTCAAACGGCACCCGTTCACGAGTTAACGCGGGATCCAGCCATCGCCCTCCTCAACCATATTAGAGGGAAGTGAACGACCCGTCACCCGACGCTACCATAAGAAGACGTACTTTAGTGACAATGACGCTTTAGATATTCATCGGGACGAAGAACTCATCGCACAAACAGACACATTACAAATGCTTTGTTACAAATACTAGTACAATCCTGTTAATGAGGGGATTATACCCAAGGGCTTTTATCATCCAAATAATCGGATAGTTTATAATATGCTCTAGCACACAACTTCTCCTTTATAGTTTCTTTGAATTTGTCAGTAGGAAGACCTTGGATATCCTCAGGAACCTTATTATAATAGCGTATACATTGACCCATGAATGAGTTAGTGACTTTATGAAGCCTGCTATTATGAGCTGCCAGCATATTTCTTCCTCTTGTGTTAACATTGTGCAGATCTTTTTTTCTTTTGAACAAGGTTATGTTCTTTTTAACATACATTAAATTTTCTAAAATATATTGTGAATGGAAGGTAAGAATATTTATTTCCTTAAATTTACTTCTAAGTGACACCCTTGGACCGAGCTGATAGATTGCGCGAACAGCCCTTTTCTGCAGAATAAATATAGCATCGATGTCGGCAGCACTCCCCCACAGCAGAATACCATATGTCATGAGGCTGTGGAAGTAACCAAAATAGACTAATCGAGCAGTTGTTTCATTTGAAATTTGTCTAATTTTTTTAACAGCATATGCGGCAGAGCCAAGCCTTTTCGCTAAACCATCAACATGCGGTCCCCACTGCAGTTTGGCGTCTAAGGTTATGCCCAGAAATACAGTTGAGTTTACAGGAGTCAGTTCCTGGCTCTTAACTACAATGTTTGTGTTTACCTGTTTGACATTTGGCAATGTAAATTTAACACATTTCGTTTTTTTTTCATTGAGGAGCAAATTATTAGCTGAGAACCACTGCTCTGTGTTGGAGATGCATTTGTTCACCGCTCGATAGTCAATTTCCTGTCTTTTGATTTTAAACAAGAAGGAAGTATCGTCAGCAAACAATATGACCTCGCATTGATTCTTAACGACCGATGGCAGATCATTAATATAAACTAAAAATAGGAAAGGACCAAGAACTGAGCCCTGGGGCACACCCATTGTCACTGCCGATCCTGATGATTTTTCTCCATTTATTGCAACTTTCTGTTTTCTATTAGAAATATATGATTTAATCAAGGCAAGCGCTCGGTTTTTAATGCCGTAATGGTGCAGTTTCATGAGTAGAGTAGTATGATCCACACAGTCGAACGCCTTGGACAAGTCACAAAAGACACCAATAGCATCACACGACTCCTCCCAGGCGCTGAATACGTGTTTTATGAGCTCAACACCGGCATCGGTTGTTGAGCGACCCCGCGTGAAACCAAACTGCTTAAAATTCATTAAACTATTACCGTAAAAATGAGAAAGTAATTGATTTAAAATTAATTTTTCAAAAATCTTACTGAGCGTTGGTAGTATAGATATAGGTCTAAAATTATTAGGGTCAGACATACTACCTGCTTTGAATATTGGAATGACCTTACTCAATTTCATTAAATCAGGAAAAACACCATTATCAACACAGTCATTAAATATACTGGCTAAGTACGGGGCTATACCATCAATGACAGATTCAATAATTTTAACAGAAATCCCATCTAAATCGGCAGTATTTTTTACTTTAATGCTTTTAAATGCATTTAAAACTTGTGGAACAGTAACATGTTTAAAAATAAAATCAATATTGCATGAATTTACATTTTCCGTTAGCAGTGACTGTGCAAGAGTGGAACATGAATTAATACTCGAAGTAGTTGACACAGGGATGGCAGTAAAAAAAATTTCAAATGCTTCAGCAACTTCTTTGTCAGTTGACAACACTTTATCATTAATTTTTAAATTATATTTGGTGTGTGGTTCTTTTGCTTTCCCAGTTTCCTGATTAATTATATTCCATGCAGTTTTTGAAATGTTAGTACTATATTTAATTTTATTATTAATGTAATTAGATTTAGCTACACTGCAAACTCGTTTAAATAATTTTGAATACTTTTTAACATATTCATAAAATGTCTTATTATGATTATAAGTTCTTTCACTGTACAATTCATATAATCTATTTCTACTTCTGCATATTCCCACTGTTGCCCAGTCACTAAACCTAAATAAATTATTATTTATACATATTTTCTTTTTTTTAAAAACAGAGTCATATTCATTACTAATTATATTATGAATAGAGTTATATTGAGTAATAGGATCTGCACAGTAATCTAATTTAAATGTTTTTTCAAAATCGGAATATTCCATTTCGGAATTACATAATTCGGAATTTTTGGGTGTTCCCAGTTTCCAGAGATAACACCATACATTGATATACTTATAGTAAACTCGTTAGTTTTGTATACATAAGAAATTTATCAATGCAAAGGAGAAACCCACCTTCCCAGACATGCCTTGGCCCAGGGCTTTTGTTGAGTTAACATTATGAAATATACTACAAATAGCTATAATATCCATAATAAAGAAAGTTTCAGAACATTTTGCAATCTGAAAACAAAGTTATATGTAAATACTTGAAATATGGTAAGAAAAACTTACAGTAGAGGCTACATATTTTTTTTTTTGAGAATTATAACTAGTACACACAGTTATAATTCTCAAAAAAAAATTCTCAAGAAAATATTAGGTCTTTACCTATGAAATTGCAGTTTTTCACGAAATAAATGAAGCGTAATTTTTTTATATATTTTTTATTTCTATTAATCAAAATAATCATCCATGCAATCAATGCATCTTTGCCAACGCATTGGTAGCTTATTGATGCCTTTCTTGAAGAAATCAGCTGGACGGGAGGCAACAAATTCTTCAAAGGCATTTTGTACTGCCTCTCGGGTATTGAATTTTTTTTCCGCCAAGAAGTTATCCAAATTCTGGAAAAAGTAGAAGTCTGTAGGCGCAAGATCTGGTGAGTACGGCGGATGGCGGAGAACTTCCAACCCCAACTCTTGTAGCTTGGAGACCGTCTGCTGTGCAGTATGAGGTCGCGCGTTGTCGTGCAGGAGCAGTGGAACCGAACGATTGACCAAAGCTGGTTGGAGACGTGCGAGCTTCTCCATTATTGTGTTCAGTTCTTCACAGTACACATCTGCAGTAATGCTTGTCCCGTTTGGCAAGAAGCTGTGATGAATCACACCCGCGTTAGACCACCAAACAGTGACCATCACTTTTCTAGGGGTAAGTTTTCGTTTAGGGCATTGTTTGGGTGCTGAACCAGGGTCCAACCAACTTGCTGAGCGCTTACGATTGTCAAACAGGATCCATTTCTCGTCACAAGTAACAATGCGGTTCAGAGTTCCTTCATTTGTATGCCTGCTGAGCAGTGCAAGGCACGTCTCCACGCGTACTTCGCGCTGGCGGTCATTGAATTCGTGGGGTACCCATTTGTCAAGCTTTTTTACCTTGCCAATTTGACGCAAATGGACCAATATTGTTTTGATGCTAACGTCGAAAGCTGCTGCTAATTCAGCCGTGGATTGAGTTTCATCAGCTTCCACAATTGCCTTTAATTCGTCATTGTCGACCAAAGTTTTCGGACGACCACGGGGTTCATTTTTCAGGTCAAAATTTCCAGAACGGAAGCGGGTAAACCAATAACGGGTGGTGCGTTCGTTTGTAGTGTTCGCTCCGTAAACGTCGTTGATGTTGCGTGCCGCTTGTGCCGCTTTGCTGCCACGACGGTACTCATACTCCATAATTACTCGAATTTTTAACTTATCCATGATGACGAAAAATGTTCGAATGCGTTGAAAACAAAACACTAACTATTAAACAAATGACGATTTTAGAAAAAGAATTCCATGTTTGTCAAATAAAATTAATTTGAAATTAGAATTATCAGTCAAAAAAAAAATATTTTCATTTGAAATGGCCAGTACGGCAAAACGGCAGTTTCATAGGTACCTATTATAAGCTTGGTACACGTCCTGTTAATTAATATTGCGTAGTGGAGACCCAATTGAAACCCTTATTCCACTTCTTTATAGAGAGCATTCGAGACGCACGAACAGAAACGAAACGAATGACCGTTAGAGATTTGACATATGCTATATGACATACTGCTGTAATGCCAAAATAAAAATGAAAAATCCAATTTTTCAAATGTTTTTTTTGATAACTTCATAAAATGTGTAAAAATGTTTCAATATTCGTGCGAAATAATCAAAAGAGTATTAAGCATATTTTTTTTGATGAATTCTTGATATTTCCAAAACAATAATCATAATAATGTGAAGACGCCGTAATCATAGTACATTCATTTCAATTTATTTTGTATCACAGATCTAATATTTTTGTATATTTTTTTGTGCAAACTCAGAATAATTTTATGCATTTTTAACATACATTTCGTTTTGTTAACCGCCAAGCCCACAACTTTCTTCCTCCTTTGAACAAATTAAAGTTGCAAAATTCATATATATATAGGTACTTAAAACTGAAATCGAAACGGTGATTTTACACAGCTATTCAAGAACCACTAATGTCTAATGCCATTATTCCTAATATTACCCATTCTTTGCTAGTCTCCTCCTGCACACCAAGCTAGACTCACATTTAGTTTCCTACAGCAACAAGGTAGCACAGGGTCCCATCGCGTGTTCTCAGTTACATTTCTCATAGAGAGAACTACTGGGTGATCCCTGCCTAGTTCCCACTGTTGTGAATAGAAGATATCATTGCATTAGGAGCATCAGTGACTGTCTGTATTACACAGCTAGATTCGATCATCAACAGTTACTGGTATTTACTTCGACTAGACTATAACTTGTGTTTGATCTTATGCAACATCTAGTTCCATACCAGGCATGGATCATTGTGCGTCCAGAATAACACAACTAGATTCCTTCGAAACATTTGACATTTATTCATTTGCTGTTATCGTTTTACCCAAAATTCACTGAGTTTAGATGTCTCTATCTGTACTACTTATGCCTCAACAAAAATACCCGTTCTAAAACGAAGTCCCCTGTCGCGTCTGTCTGTGTGAACGTGATAAACTCGAGGACTACCCAACGGATTTTCATACGGTTTTCACCAATAGACTTGAGGACTGGCCTTTCTCTTGAATCAGTCCGATTCAAGAGGCAGGCAATTCCTCAATGTTTTGTATAAATTGTTCCGGTTTAATATGATGATATTTAGAAAAAAAACAGCCGCTTTCATTCGAATCGCTGCCTGTATGTGTATCGCAAAAATGTTCCTTTCATATAGGTCTGCAGAAAAGTCTGCGAAGGTATTTTAGGGATAGATAGATTAATATAGCCATCTGGTGAAATTTGTAACTGGCCTTCTGTCTCTATGTTTGTGATATATATGATTTGTAACTAGCTGTAAGTTTCCCTAATAAATAAATAAATAAAGCTATAAAGCTATTAAAATAAGCTATTTAAAGGGATACGATATTGTAATCTTTATCAAATTAAATACCTTAGTTGCCTTAAGCATTTCATGCTCATCATAATTCCCCTTTACACCATACGATTTTAATTCGCACCTTAGGAGTAGTCGCAAAAATAAAAACATCGACAAAATAAATTCTCCCACTGCAGCGCTACAAGCGAGCGATTGAAACGGCATCGACAGGTATGAATGCTACTTGTTGTCTTCAGCACGCTGCGCTGGCGCGGTGCTCGAACTAGGTACTAAGGTCGTCGATCACATACACAATCCTGATGTTTGGTCGACGAAGTAGTTCAATATTCTAGTAATTTTGATTGGGGTCGGTTCTGTTGTACGTGTCACTTTAAAGGTTTAAGTTGCAATATTGTTTTGTGTTCTCTTTAGTTAGTTAGGTAAGTACTTAACTATTTTAAAGTATAAATTGAAAAAATTGTTTGAGTTGACTTTATTAAAGGTCATTCTTATTAGTTATTTAATTTACAATGGAATGTAGTAATTATTGAAGTCTTCAAATACTTTCAGGAAAGGCAACAGAGTAAATTAAAAAAACACTAAGTAGGATAAATAGAGGTTGGTACGTTACGTTATCTACATCTGCTCCACCCGCTCGGCGCAGCAAGCTGGTGCGGCACTACGGCAGTAGAGACGAAGTCGGCTCGCTAGTCTTCTCCATCGGCCACTGCAAGTTCGGGCCACGCGATTTGTTACTGTCAGACGTCAGAAGGTTCTGCAACAGTGTCAAAACGAAGAATAGATATAGTAACAATGTCGATTTAACTTCATGTCTAATGCATGTGTCCAAGCGTGTCATCTACAATTCACATGCTATACCTATTCTGTATACTCACGTTTCGTTTAGTTCCGCTCCATTTGCAATAGGAGTCATGTTACTTAATAATTTGATTAAAATGAAACAATACCAATAGTTCAATACAGGCGGTCCAAAGACAGTGTTTCGACAGTTTCGGGATGTCGTTGTGTCAGTAAAAGTGCAACAAGTTCGTCGTAAATATGAAAGCTAAATGAAGACGTAATTTAATATGTATTTTAGATTTTTGGTTTGCAGAATAATATATCGAAAGATCGGGCAGCAGTCTCACGACGTTACTCACATACGGGTACAGGCGAGTTCTGATAGTTATACATCAACAAAATAACCACGAATTTATGCAATCCTTTGTATCGAATACCCGCATATTTTGTAAACAATCAATATCATTTTAAAATTACAAACTTCTTTACATTGTTTTAGCAGCATTTATAAAATTAAAACTTTAGTTTTTGTATTCAATAGTTTTGTAACCACAATATTTTCGTTTGACTTTGTAATTCGAGTTTTTTTTGATAACATTAAAAAAAAAATCCTACATTAGTATACTGGTATGGTTTAATAGTCTGAAGTATTTTGAACCGAGGCGGGACTCATTATTATAAGTTATTTCTGTAATTTTGAACCGAGGCGGGACTCATTATTATAAGTTATTTCTGTAATTGCTTGTCTTACAACAACGATACTGTGTTACCTTTTTAATCCCCAGAAAAACATACCAACTCTATAGCTCTATGGCCTCAATTAAGCAGAGCTTGTGTTATGTTTACAGCGAACTGGGGGGAACCCAAAATAAACATACATATATTGTGTAATCACACAAATGAATGCGCCGGCCTCGAATGGAACCTAGGTCCTTTGGCGTATGAGGCTACCACTACGCTGAGCGGCTAATTATTGAGAAGTTTTTCTCTTAACAATATAAAAACAAACTTATCTTCACATGATTAATGTAAGTTCCTCTGTCCATTGCAGGGTCGGTGAGCGCGGCATGCTGTCGCCGCGGCGCGGGGCTGCGGCGGCGCTGCTGCTGCTCGCCGCCGTCATCCTGCTGCTGCTGCGCCTGCCCCCGCGCGCCCCGCCGCCCGCTCCGCCCCCGCGTCCGCAGCCGGTCGCCAGCCAGCCGGCCGTCACGCCATGCTCGTCGCCATCCTCCGCCTCCCAACCCACGTCCTCGCAAGCCTCAGCCACCGACACCAAAACATCAGAAGCTAAGGCCACTCAAGTATCAAGTACTGTCGACCCGGCATCCGTGGCGGCGCATTACGTCGCCGGACACTCGCAGGCGCACGCGTCACTGTGCCGGCGTTTAGGAGCAGGCGTTAAAGTGTTGGTGCTGGTGACGTCAGCGCCCGCCCACGCTGCCGCGCGAGCCGCTGTCCGGTACACGTGGGGCAGCTTCGCCAGACGGTCAGATTTAGCGCTGGCTTTCGTTTTAGGATTGCCTCCCCAGAAACTAACAGCTACCATCGCTGAAGAAGACGCCTTGTATGGCGACCTGATCATAGGACGCTTCGTCGACTCGTATTCCAACCTCACATTGAAGACTTTGTCCATGCTTGAATGGACGGAGACTTATTGTCCTCGAGCGGCGTTTTTATTAAAAACTGACGATGACATGTTTATCAATGTGCCCTTACTGCTGAAGTTCGCCGAAGCGCGGAAAAACGCAACTAAGACCATATGGGGACGCGTCATAAGCAAGTCTTTACCGAACCGCGGAAACAAGTCGAAATACTTCGTGCCGCGGACGGAGTACCCTGGGCGGGTGTTCCCGGCGTTCGCCACGGGGCCGGCGTACTTGGTGTCCGGGGACAGCGTTAGGTTGCTGAAGGCAGCGGCGCTGAAACTGCGCTGGTTGCATCTAGAAGATGTGCTAGTGACGGGGCTAGCGGCGGCGGCGGCGGGCGTGCGTCGGACGCATGCGGTAGAGTTCCACAACAGACGCGCGGCTGCCGCCTGCGCTCCTAGAAAGCATTTAGCTCTCCACATGGTTCGCAGTCACGAACAGTTTGACTTATGGAGACGGCTCATGGACCCTAGAACGAACTGCCCCCAATGACATACGTAGTGCCACAAGTAATATAGCGCCTTGATGTGCATGGTTCTACCTGCGAGTTTAACTTGGTCCAAGCGGGTATTAGACTGTTCTATGTGCAGCGGCTAGGGCCAAAAGATCTAGCTTAGCTTAAAATATGTTTCAAAATCCACTTAATTTCAATACAAAGTAAAGATGTTTCTATTATTGTTCAATAAAGTTGACGGAACTGGGACTAAATGACGGAATTCCTTAATTTATTAGGTTTCGGACTGTTTTAACTTTTACTACATTCTTCTTTTCGAAGTATATAGCTAAAGTCACTGGAATTCAGGAGGCTCTAATAATCACCTTGGAATAGTATCCTTCAACAGTACTTGAAGAAAAAACTATTTTTAAGAGTAAATTTTACTATTAAGCGTTATGATATGTACAATTTGTTTAGTATACACGTACTTTAAAATGGCATATTTCTGAAGGTGCCAAGTTAACTCGCGGGTAGTACACACACACACACACACCCACACGCGCGCACGTGCCGCGTGACAAGAGATCTTGTGTAGCTGTGTGTGAACACAGAACAATCAGGTTTAGTTTTTTTACGAATTTATTTCATTGGTTTGTACTAGTCCAGAGTTTAGAATCGTCATCGATCAAGAATTATTGTGAATTTGATTATTTGTATGATTGTATTCAGTGATGTCATTGTCTACTTATTTTAAAGACAATTTTTTAGTTAATTTTACAGTATTGTATTTAGTTTGTAAGACTACCTGATGTAGGCAAATTCTATATTTTTGTAAAGCTCAAGAAAGATTTAACTTTGTCGTTGAACCGGACGAGAAACGAACAAACACATTATATTATTTAAATTAAGTAACTTAACGCTTGTCACAAAATTTTATTTTGGATTTAGTTTTGATTAAACTTAAAACTTTTTCCTAAGGTTTAAATTTATATAATTTATGTTTTAATTTCACTTGGATGTACTTTTAGCAATAATGCAACATAATATATGTTTTCCACAGAAACGCATTTCAGTTCGACGTTAATGTGTCTGTAAATGCACAATTGACAATTCTGTCACATGCTTTACAAATAAATGTTAAGAAATATAAAGTTTTGTGATAATCTTAAGTTAAAGTAAATGTCTATTTTTGAAGAGTAACCTTGTTAGATAAAGTCGTGTACATTCGTTTATGTGATAAGTTGTGTGCGGAAAGTGAGCGCAACAACGCAGCACAGCACTGCAGGCTGAAATGTTTGTTATGTAAATGTAACATTACAAACCACAATGTTTGTGTTCTGTAAATGTAACATTACAAACCCAATGTTTGTGTTCTGTAAATGTAACATTACAAACCACAATGTTTGTGTTCTGTAAATGTAACATTACAAACCACATTGTTTGTGTTCTGTAAATGTAACATTACAAACCACAGTGTTTGTGTTCTGTAAATGTAACATTACAAACCACAAATTTACTTCAAATTATAAAAACATAGCGATATAAATTTTTTGGTTGTTTTGAATCAATCAATCCAATATTATTCGAATAATTAAAATCGTTTGCAAGTCATCGTCCTTAACGGATAAAAATTATTTTAGATACATGTCCTAGCAGTCTATACTTATTATAGAAATAAGAATCAATTAGTATGATTATTTTTATTTAATTATTTTTGGATGTTTTTCTTTGATTTGTATACAATTTCTTGTAAGTATACAATTATTTTTTATATTTTTATACACAGCGGTGATACAACCCTACGGACGGTGCCTCATTGAGCGCACGCGCATGCCATACTCACGCAACCGTACCTCACTAGAGTAGACGAAATGACATGTGTTTGATGACAGGTGCTGTACAGGTCCCGGCAAACATATCGCAATAAGAAAGAGTAACTTGTTTATTGTATGGCGCGTATACAACAGCGGACTGCAGTCACTCCGACTGGTGATTCCCATTTTGAATCTCAAAGTAATTTGATGAATTTTCATTTGCAATGCGACATGAGTACAGTCTTACATTCTTATTAGATAAAAGCAAAGTTTGATTAACAACAAAAGATCTACGATGGAAGAATCTCAATAATATCCGTTGACACAGCTCGGGGTGTTTGCTGGGACCTGTGCAGTTAGTGTGCCAGGCATGAACCCAATGCAACTTGTGTCATATGTCAAACGCATTAAACAACATTATTTTAAGACATGTTTTTTAAATATGTATTTTTTTTACAAAAGCAATCAAGTGTAAATAAAAATGTTAAATATTAAGAAGTGATCTACTAATTTAAGGCTAACTGTCCCAATTTTCAAAAAAGCCTAATTTAAGATTGGTCATCGGCTACGTAAATTATCAAAACTCCGCAATTACTTGTGCCGGCGTCAGTTGAATTGACGAGCAGCACTCGGCCGAGCCAACTCGACGACGGCCATTCACCTCGGGCATCTATAGGCACCAGCACTATCCTTATATACTTTTATATTTTTATTTTATATCCTTATTTATTTACGATTAATTACCGAAGAACTGATCGGTGCTTTTTGGCAGCGCTTGGAATCAATGAGAAGCCGCATAGCCCGGGCGTCTAGGTCGCTTTGTCGATCGGAGTTAACCGTATTCTGCGATAGATGTCGCTGAATGAACATCAAAACCGACAGGCTTAGGTTTCAGATAAGCCAGGCAAACATATATGCATTTTTCAATTTACTATAAAATCAATATGTGGACGGATTTCTCAAGATTTATTCGACGCTGATTACAAGTAATTGTTGATTATAAATCATATTATTAATGACGTTTTGAAAAATTTTTGCGACTCGGGCTAAAGCAAAATGTCCAGGTGTAGTGTGAAAGACGTATTTCGTCGTCTGCACATGTCTATCCACGCATGGGTGTCTCCGACACAGAAGCAGCACATCACCGGTTGACAAATGACGCGCGCTCTGACGTTATGAACCTTGTAGACTTTGCTTATTTGAATGCGAAGCGTCTTTCACTCGCACTTTATGCATGGTACGAAACTGAGTTTTTAATGTTACCTACATCATGAAAATATGTTAAGACATTTGCTCCCGTATGATTATGAAAAAGTAATGAGCGAAAAGAAGTGATATATTGTAAGGGCCAGTACGTGATGCCGTGCGCTTCGGTGTTGTCTGTTCCAAAGGCAGGCGCAGCAACGGACATGGACACGAGGTAGTACGTCAACGTTCAAGGTTCAAGCACGACGCGTGTAGCTCGCCGTACAGAGGAGCTTTACGAAAGTGTCGGTGCGTATTTTGTGCGTTTGTGCTACGACGCAGGGTGAGAGCATCGGTGAGTCAGAGATAATCAACCCCCATTGATGTGTTGGTTATCTCTGTGGGTCCACAACGCCCATGTCCGTTTGTCCGCCTGCCTTTGAAGCAAACTACACGCGGTTCTTCTGCCTGTGTGATTATTCAGACATTCCTACTTCGCAATATTCTATGAGCTTATTTTATTGCGTAAAGGTTTTATAGATAAAGCACTTCACGAAGGCCATTCTGGAGTTAGCTGCAAGCGATGACCTGACATATTTCATTAATATTATGTATGCAAAGTGTAAACGTGTGGTATTGCGATCACAACGCACTGCAGAATACCTTAGTGAAATGAAATGTCTATAGTAAGGATTTTTTACGATTGATGTTATTTTGTAAGCGTCGCTTCCACCGCTCTCTTGGAGAATGTGGATTTTTTAAAATTATATAACGAATTCTGTTGTTTTACAATAAATTATTTTCGAACAAATGTTTCTACTGTATAATATTGAGTCCCTTCAGACTGTGCCACGATTTCGAATATGTAAATATAACAATAAATTATATATTTTAAGTCATTCAAGTTGTTTAATTGATCTTGCGAAAGTACTACTTCATTTGAGTAGCAATTTCTCCGAGACCATACGAGCCTGAGAAGGGCAGTGACCGAAGTAGATCAAAGTGACATAGCAGATGCAGCAGATACATGACAAGCCCCTGACGCTCGAGTGATCAATGATCAATCAGAAATGATGATCTCCATGAAGATACTATATTGTAACTAGAGTTTTTACCTTTAGGCAGATTTATAGCTAATGTTATTGAAGCTTTATGACTACGTAATACCTCTAAGCCAATTACAAATACCACCTAAACCACCTACATACTAAATTATGAAGTACGAAATTATAAAAAATTTACGAGTAAGGAGTTTTCGAATTTAAAATACTTATACATATTTGTGTAACTAAATAATTAATATAATATATATATATATATATATAATATAATAAAAAAACATGCAGATAAATTATCTAAATGCTAACTTGATTCATATAAATAGTACTTTCACTTCCTCAACCGACAAATTCAAATTCAAATTCAAATATTTATTTCTCAACATTGACAATTACTTGTTCTTATTGACGTCAAATAAAACATGATTCTACCACCAGTTCGAAAAAAAAACCTTCGTGAAGAAGAACTGGCAAGAAAGTTCACGGGTATATTTTTTTTTTTTCAAAATAAATTTACAGAGTCTCTTTATGTCTATACAAAATTATTCTTTTCTGCATCTGTTAGCTCGGCAAGTCTCCCTCCCCCCAAGTATCCAAACGACGAACACCCTCAAACGGCACCCGTTCACGAGTTAACACACTTCGCACTTGTCACTATTCTTCTTACGTCAGTTGAGTTGACGTTTCTGAAGTCCACTTCTTTAACTGTGGCTCTTTAACTATTTAATATAAACATTCCCTACCCCATATGACCCTATCGAACTGTTATTCGGGATTTTGTAAACCACTAATTGAAAAAAGAAAAATTTATTTACCCTGAAATGGTATATTTAAAATAATGGGTTTTCTTAACAATAAACAATTGAAATATAATGAAATAGAAAAACACAAGACTTAGTATGTGTGTTTAACACGAATACTGAATTAGAACTGACTGGGCTGTGATACAAAGATATTACATGGGAACTAAGGGGTGTTGTGTCAGCAATCTTGACTAAGCATTATTGTATACATTAGATAGTATAACAACCCCCTCCTTAACAATAAACTTACCCTTCAATTGCCCTTCAAGGTAAATTTTACATAAAATGATTGAAGAAAATTTAATGAATTTACACTTTAATTAACCCTAAGATGGGGTTGATCTTCGGGAAGTTCTATGACAGAACTGACATCATTAATTTCTGGTTTATTCATACATTTACAAGTTACAATGTTTTTATAAAAATAGATTATTTAAATACTTAAGATTAAAATCAAACATATGACACTAATTATAATAGAGCTAAGTGAATTACCAAGAGGTATCTAAGGATCATTCAACTTAATACCGTTTACAATGCCTTCGGATGTTTGCTTATAATGTTTGAGCGGTTCTAAATTATAATATTTGGAATTTGAAGTTTTATCTTATTATATTTCGTCGCTTCATTCTTTAGATAGTATTAACTTTTCTTAAAAACTACAGTATTGTCCACAGGTTCATCAGTCAATTGTACCTGTGGACGGTGTTGTACCTTGGGACGAAACACTTACATTCTTAAATATTACGAGAAAACTAAACAATAGACCTCTAAAAATAACAAAAACAATTAAACATTAACTCTTTTCGTAATTACTTGTAACTTTTACGACATTCTTCGAACAAATTGTTAGTAAAATCATCGCTACAGCTATCATCTTCTAATACGTAGCAAGTCATACAAACGAAACTTTCATCCTCGTCGTCAGATTCAGAATTTAGCTCACGCGGCTGTGGAACACATCTAGTGTGATAACTGTAGTGACGTAGGCTACATTTGAGCATTCTTTTGCTATCTTTGGCATACATTTTACATTTTAACCCTTAAATGCATACTGTATCGATATCACATTCTAATCGTTTTTTATCAGTTTTTGTTTTAAGTACTACTAGGCTGATCCTCACTGCCTTCAATAAAAAATATCAATGACAAGTGTCAATGTCATTTCTGTACGTTATTTCATCATCTGAGCTGAGAACGTCATAGAAGGTCAATTTTTCGTTTGCGGTGTACACACGGTTTTCGTTATTTGTCGGCTTTTTTGGCGATTTTGTTATCATCATTGAGTTATTTTAAGTTTTTCTGTTTTTCTCTTCCTCGCCTGGTAAGTGGTTGTATGAATTATCTAGCTCTTAATGAGCATGGATTGTGTTCCAATCCCTCCTAAGCCCCCAGACCCAATCCCGTTTCCTGATGTCAACAACTCCCCTGACCCTTTCTCTCAACATGTGCAAACAAGAAAACGTCCAAGTATAAATCGGGATTCGTCCCCTACTCCTAAAAAATCTGTTTCGAATGCTCTTCCATCTCAAACCAATAACCTTATTTACACTCACCCAAGTCTTTTAGAAGAAAAATCTTACCATCCTTCTAACAAAGGTCCTTTCATTGTTCATGTGCCCAGGTCAGAAACTCACCCTAAGTCAGGCAGTACATTTAATCATTTAAATTTTGGAAAATTTTTATTTACATCAAACATTAAAAATATTAAAAATGATGGTATAAAGAGTGTTGGCAGAAATCGGGTCTCTGTGGAATTCTCATCTGTATGTGCAGCAAACGAGTTTCTCAGAAACCCGAGTCTTAAATCTCATAACTATATAGCTTTAATTCCTACATATAATATAACAAGAATGGGGCTGATCCGTGGGATCCCAACTTCTTGGTCTATGGAGGAAGTTGTATCAACAATCTCCACAAGCCAAGGTGATATAACAATTTTGAAGGCGCGTCGCTTAAACATAAAAGTGTCCATGCAGTCTGGTTCCACTTGGACCCCCACAGGTTCTGTAGTGATTACTTTCTCTGGACAATGCTTACCTGATAAAGTGTTTATTTTTAACTCACCATTAACCGTTGATCCATACATTTCGCCTTCCATACAATGCTTAAAGTGTTGTAGATTTGGCCATGTGAAAGCCCAATGCCGATCCAGTGCTCGTTGCTTCAGATGTGCACAAACTCACTCGGGTGACTCTTGTCCTGCATCCTCTGAAGTTTCCTGCCTGCAATGCTCAGGCCCTCATTTAGCAACTGGCAAATCTTGCCCGGAACATTCCCGGTGAAAGAATATTAAAATCACCGTGTCCCAAAAGAACATATCATTCAAGGAAGCATCATCCCTCTTCCCTTCAGTTAAAAAATCGTACGCAGATGCTTCTAAAAAATCTCCTTCACTGAATCTTTCTTACAAAAAAAACAATATACAAACCATCAAAACCCAGTCCGTCTTTATCTCCAGGCTATGACAAAATTGCCCATAATGCTATTATTGCTAACCCTCCATCTTCTAAATCTGGTAACGCCTTCCCCCCTACTTCTTCCTGCTCCCCTAATGACAATTTTTTAGAACTCCTGATTTCCCTAGTTTTGAACAGTCTTTTAAAATTTGAAGACATCCCACTACCGTCCTCCGTTGCTAAAAAGTTATCCCCTATTGCTAATCTTCTTCTTAACAATGGCCAGACTACTTTATAAATTATACTCTTCTGTGTTAAAAATATCTGTAAAAACTTATTTCATCCCCCTGTTTTTGTATTGGTCAAGGTAACTCAATGCTCGAGATACTGCAAGTTCTACTCAACTGATCGCTACAAAATTATTAACCTCGTGTAGTACGTGTGTAAACGAATACTTGAAATTGGCAGAAATAGTTATTGTGAGTTATCTTTGACGTCAATAAGAACAAGTAATTGTCAATGTTGAGAAATAAATATTTCTTTTCATTTAACAACAGCTGATTGCCATAAAACTCAAAATAATAATAATAATAATAACGTCATAGAATTACGCGTTATTTCAAAATAAGGTTCTTCATTTCACTGTTAAAAAGAAAATAATTGGAATTGTTCGAAATAAAAATCAAAAAATGAATGGTTAGTCTTTCATTTACTTCAAAATATTTGAAAATATACGATTTTTATAAGTTTACTTCAGTAAATATTACATGTTGTATCGTTTTAATATTACATATTAAAACGATACAACATGCGTTTGATTCATAAAAACTGCCTTGAAAATTTGCCTTGAAAAACTGATTTGTTTGTATAAAACGGTTTTGGTTTTGATTCTACTTGCTTTTGGGTATGGCTGAACGCATTTTTTTGGCTTTTTACGGCAAAAAATAGAAGATATGTTGATGAGGTTGGAGAATGGAGATATTTTGGAAGATGATTTTGAGTCAGATGGGGATGACATTCCTTATTACCCATCTCGAGAAGTCTTAGAAGATGAATTAGAAGAGGGTGAAGTAGTTCCAACAGGGCAGGTCAATTTCGAAGAATTTCCAGACCCTCCATTGTTTCAGGATGAACAGCCGGTGCTAGAGGTACAGCCAATGGAGCCAATGGAGGTACAGCCAACGGAATCTCTTATAAATTTTAGGAATTTATTATGGAGAAAGCAGTTTTTTGCATTTGATGAAACTAATATCAAATTTAGTGGGTTTGAAGAGTTTCCTTCAACTATAATGGAACTGCATAGTCCTAACCAGTTTTTTACGTATTTTCTCACGAATCAGTTTATGGAAAACATTGTCATGGAATCAACTCGCTTCGCTGTCCAGAAACAACCTGGCAGACCTGAATTATCCGAACACAAGGTCATATTGGTCTAATAAATTTGGCTTAAGGCACTACAAGAAGCAATGCCTGTAAATAAATTTGAAAAAATGCCAAAGTTGCTGCATTTTAATAATAATGATGATCATCTACCAGTAGGCCACGCACAGCATGATTGACTTCATAAGCTACGTCCCATAATTAACCATTTGAATAAGAAGTTCTCCAGCGTGACAATGGAGCAGCGACTGTCTATAGATGAGCAGATGTGCGTCACCAAGATAGGACATCTTCTTAAACAGTACACCCCACAAATGGGGTTTTAAATTGTTCGTTTTATGCAGTTTGGGCGGTTTTGCTTATCGATTCATAATCTACTCTGGAAAAGAAGCTAATGAAGGATTATCGAACGAACATAACTTGGTAGTTGTGGGACAAAGAGTTATGAATCTGCTGGTACCCAGGCTAAGAAATCATATTGTCTCTTTTGACAATTATTATGCATCTTTGCCATTGATGTATACATTAGCCAAAGAAGTATACATTCTCTGGGCACCATACAAAGAAACCGACTGGGAAAATCTTGCAAGTTACCCACTAAACAAGACGTTATGAAAAGTTTAATTCCAAGAGGGTCATATGAAGAATACGTAACGAGTTTCGGTGGTATTGATACTACAACTGTAAGTTGGAAGGACAACGAACAGGTAATTTTAGTTTCGACATGTCCTGAGGAAAATATCGAACGATTCGACAAAAAAGAAGAGGATTCCTATTGCGTGCCCCAAATTAGTCAAGGAATATAACATGCACATGAGTGGCGATGACTTGATGGATTCGTTTTTAGGAAGGTATAGGATTCGTATGAAGAGTAGAAAGTGGTATATTTGAATATTTTACCACCTTCTAGACTTAACTGTAATAAATTCATGTGTATTACATAAAAAAGTATCAGAAAGAAAAGGCACCCACAAAGAAATCATGACCCTTGCAGACTGTCGATCAGAGTTGGCCGAAACTCTTTGAAAATATACTTATTTTAACACTTTTAACGCCCAAGCACCAGTACATTAGGGGAAGATCAACCACCACCCAAAATGAGAAAAGGGAAACCTTGCCAAAGTTTGCCACCTCCTGAAGTTAGACTTGACCTAAGTGATCATAACATCATTAGACCAGAAACACGTGGTCGATGTATGATGCCGTCTTGGAAGTTATTAAGTATAATTAAAAGTTCTAAGTGCAACATTTACTTATGTTGTAAGAAAACAAAAGATTGTTTCACCCATTATCATAACGCTCCAACTTTATAATATAACTATTATTTTGTGCACTTCATGCATAGTGTATCGAAATCGATACAAATATATTTTTATAAAAAAATAAATGTTAAAATTAATTTATATTTTTTAAATTATTTTTTAGAGTTATATTACACCTTCATTAAACATATATATTTTTTTCGGCTAAAAACGGTTATCATGCATTTAAGGGTTAAGCACCTAATAAAAGACAACTTTTCCTGTTTCAATATCTTAATCTTTTCGGTAGGAGACTTGGGAGAAATCACAAAGCAATGTTTCTTCTTCTGGAGAAAATAATTTTCTTACGTCATTTTTTAATCATTCAAAAGAGTCTTTCATGAAGTCTTTGGTTTCATAGAGTTTTAAATATTTAAAAATGGTTGATTTTGTAGTTTGTATTTGGCGGCAACTTTTATTACAGAAGTACCTTGTTTTGCTTCTTTTACGGCTTCTTTGACGGTGTCTACAAACATGCCTTTTCTTTTTATACGTTATACTTCGAGGCACTGGAAAATGGAATTTAAAAAAAATTATTAACTTTGCATACAAATAAATATCTGAACTGTCCTTAAGTACAAATACCCTTTTGTACCTGTGGACAGTCCATAGGTACTCACGTTTGTTTGTCCACAGGTACAAATTTGCAACAAAAAAAAAAATAAACTGATCCGATTTCGCCGGTAAGTTGATTTGGGAGTGAATTCAATGTAAGAAAATAAGCTATTAACAACAAATACTATATGTTCAACTTATTGTTTATATATTATAATTTCACAGTGAAACTAAATTAAATAAAGTAGAAAAACTTACTTTTGGACCAAATATCTTTCCGCGCAGGCACAACCAAAACAACACTAGAAACTCTGCTAGAAACGAAGATGGCGATACGTCAAATTAGTCAACCATACACAAATACCATCTTGCGGCTGCGGTTCAATTATAATTAAAGAGTTCCCAGTTTTGTTAGAATTAATCCACCACAGGTACCGTTCACAGGTACCTACAGCGCTTGCCCTTATATAATTAAACAGGTAGTCCTTTAAGGTACTAGGATATAGGCATACTCGAAAAGTTCGTCTGTCAGCTGTACGGGATGACATCTGCCACTTTAAATGAAGTAAGTACGATATATATTTTTATTTTTTTATTGATAAACACATACAAAAGTAACAAAGGTTTTTGTAGATAGCACCGTCAACAAAACTTATTGCTAGGTTAACTGACGACGGTGGGGTTCGCGAAACAATTATGGATATTAAATAAACGTACTTAACTAATACACTCTAGCTAGTTCTATAACATTTTGTTTTACATTTAGTTCCTGATACATACCTATTAACAATGTAGTTAGGTAATTTTTTTAAGATGTCTGGTAATACGTATTCCCATTTTCTCTTACCATACATAATATGTTTATAATTTAAATCTTTTCATATATGCAATTGGTCTAAATTTATTACTACGCTTATTCTATGAGTTTTTAACATTAGATGATTCCATATTTAGTATTGATAATTCAGTTTTACTTTGTACCGGTTTAGTGTATTGCAAAAATTTTGAACAATCGTTGTTATATATTTTTTTTTATTTTACGAGGTACATTTGTTTTTATTAGTTTTATTAATAAATAAATTATATATATTATTAAATAAATTTTATGTGAGTTTTATATGTTCTACCATATGAAAAGTTTATCGCCACGTATAAAAAATCTGATTAGTTATGATTCCTCAGATTCACCTCCATGCCAACAGGAACTGCAATAACAATTATTGCGGATTGTATACATTACAAATATCTGAAGAAATAGTCACTTAAAAGTGCCAACAGTTCTTCAGATAATTGGAATTCTGTATAATTGAGCGCAAGATCCGAGATTTAATGTTATTATGTATGTTTTAAAACTTGGTTTCTTTTTAGATGATGAAATCAGCAATGAAGAATCATGTGATGACGAAGAAAGTAATGGTGATGTATCAGATGATGGTGAAGATTAACCCTTAAGAGCTATAATGAATTACATAACCCACTAAGACTATAATGGGTGTGAAAACACCTTAGTTTTTAAAAATGTTGAAGTTATTCATGAATTTTAAGAAATTGTGAACAACCTACTTTTAGCAGTTATCTAAACCTTTGTTAATGTTTAGTTAGTTGTACAATTTCTGGAAAAATTAAAAAAAACATTATTTTGAAAATATGACAAACAGCTGACTATATAAGAGGGAACCATAATATTTTATTTTTTATAAAAAATTTAAATCTAAATACAAATCTAATGTTTTTATTTCTGTTTAGTACAATATGTTGCCCTTAATCTGGCTTACTTTACTAAAATATATATTTTTTTTAATATAGAATTTTTTCCTCACAAGTGAGACAAAAAAATCTTTGGTTTCTTAGTCATTTTCAAATAATTTTTTAAAACAAGCTTTAAATCAGCACTTATAACTGTATAAAATTATTATGATATCTTTAGGTACAATTATCACATATAATCTTGTGATGTTCCGTGCATGTGTAGGTATTTGGTGCACTTCAAGCACATTGTTGAAAACTTTTTATCTTTGTTTGGCTTGTGACACGCTTTAGAGCGTAAACAAATAATCATAGAAATAAACAAATAGAATAAACAATGCGATGAGTAAATTTAAAGTTTGTTTATTACAAAAAAATATAAGATAAGGGGGGTAAGGCCGGTCTTTCAGTCGTCCCTCCTGGCTGGTTATGGTACCACACTCTCCTACTCCTTGCGTTGTCCTCCGTTGCATGTGAGTAAGTAGCCTTGCGTCATATATATGTCAGCGTAGTCCAGGGCTTTGTATATTCCAGCATATATGTATTTATATAACGGCGCGTCTGGTACAACCGAATTTTTAGAGATCGTGTCATCAACATGGTTGATCTCACGATCACTATTTTCGCTCATGGTAAATGATATACACTGAGAAATCGTAATACACAATATTTATTGTCAAAGGAGCCACAAAATCACAAGTTGTTATAAAAATGTTACTCACAATGTTTTCACCACGAAGCTCCAACGTAAAGTCCAGTGTTCTAAAATTTTACACCGCCGACACGCTAACTCGGAACTGAGACAGGATGGCCAACCTGTTAATCTTAACTGCCATATTGCCTCAGGTTCAAAGTTTTCGTGTCGTTACAATATTTAAAATCGTTTCTTTTCAATTTACTGTAATCTTTGATGATTAACTATTAACAATATTTGTTATAAGATTAAATAAATCTTTTCACTTCATACAAAACAATCTTTCGAAAACATAACAGAAAAGTTCTTAAACCTAGAAACATCCAGAAAATCAATTCATTATTAAATTATCAACTACTTGAAAATTAGCCAAATAATTTTTATTTTGAAACATAATTAAATTATTTCTAAATTTAACATTAATTTAGAATTAAATAGTTTAAACATTAGATTAGAATCAAAGAAGTAGTAACAAAATTATTCATTGTTCGTGAAAAAGCCAACATTAAGAAAATAACTAACTTGTTTACTTTGGCTCGAGCATAGACAAACAAACCATACGTTCAAAAATTTAAAAACCTATTTAATTTTACATCGATCATACTCAAACCCATATAATCAATAGACAATGAACATAGTTTTACATCGCAGTTATTTTTTGGTATAGTGACATTGCTGTTGCGCCGCAGTCTCGAATCTGAAATATAATAATGTCGAGATAAGCTAGGTATCCATTCATAGGTACACTAGCTGATAACTAGGTTTATTATTATCCTTTTGTTTAACCTATTTGTTTGTAATTCATATTTTTTTTTTTTGATTAATTTTTTAATAGTTAACCGAGTTATCAGTTAGCTTATTGTACCTTTTTTTTGTCTGAATATCGTAACAATAAAGTAGTTTTATAAAATGAGGCTCTGAGCGGTCTTGTACGCCGTGGTCCACAGCATCATAGTAAGTATATTCAACATTAAGAATGTTATGGTTCTGAGCGGTCTTGTACGCCGTGGTCCATAACTTCTATAATTCTGATAGATATAAAAAAAAAACATGAATAAGAAATAGTATGGTTAGAACTCACCGTTTTATTTACGAATTTGACGTCAAGGCAGCATGTGACGTAGACGGTTGTGGTTCAGTCTGCTCATGTGACTCGGTGATAGTAGTGGTTATCTCAGAAGTGCCTTGGAAATTTTCATCATCCGCCGATACGGTTGCCTGTTCACCGGGTTGCGGTGCACGACGAAGTTGATCATGAGCAACCTTACGTGGACGTCCTCTGCCTGTTACCCGTTTAACCATGTAGCGGTCATTTTCCAGAATTCTGCATATCTCATAGGGTTCACTGTATTTGAGGTCAAGTGACGTTTGATTACGAGGGTTATTTTTTATTAGTACGTAATCTCCTCTTTGATAAGGGTGTAGTTTTGCTTTATTCTTGTCAAATCTTTGTTTTTCATAACTAGCGCTGGCAGCCAGTTTTTGTTGTACATGTTGGTCGAGTATGTCAAAGTCAACTGATTCATCATCCAAATTCACTAATCTTAGGAGTTGTGGTGGGACACAATGTTTGCGGCGGGTTAGCAGCGTCAATGGTGAAACGCCTGTTACACGATGGGGCGTACAATTAAAAGCAAGTTGTAGAGTTTCTAACGCTGTATGCCAGTTTTCTGTATTATAGTTTTTTTATAATAGTGAGCCCATTTTTTTATGTGCCATGATAGGCGTTCCACTTGCCCATTGGCTCGGCTAACTCCTGGAGCTATTGAATGTATATTAATGCCAAAACGATCACAGTAGGCTTTAAAGTCACCTAGAAATTCTCGGCCTCCATCGACCACAACTTGCATTGGAGTTCCAAACAAATGAACAGTGCGTTTAAGTGCTGCTAGACTGCTGCTCTGACTTTTGTCTGTTGAGTAAGTAAGAAGTACATACTTTGTATACGCATCAATTATCACAATAACGTACTCACTTTGCCCTTCAGAGTTGCTTGTGCCCAGCTTGCCTGTTATATCCATATGGATAACCTGAAATGCTGTGGTAGGTTTTTCAATAGGATGGAGTTGTACTTCAGTTGCACCTGAAGCACCTTTCGCAGTTCAACATATCACACAGTTATTTACAAACGTTCTTACGATAGTGCTCATTTTTTCGAACCAGTAGCACTCTTTTAGTTTTTGCAATGTTTTCTCCCATCCTGGATGTTGTAAAGTTGTATGATAAGAGTTTATCAGGCTCCAGTAAAATGATTTTGGTACTATAGATACCTTATAAGTGCCGCGTGTTCCATTGGTGAGTATCTTTTTGAGGATGCCGTTTTCCAGCATATAACCAGCAACTGGGTGATCTCCAGTAATATTGTCTATTATTAAGCGGAGAGCTGTGTCACGTCGCTTTTCAATTTGAATCCACTCAGCGTCTTTAGTTATAACATTGATTAAACTAGCATTTGATAAATTTCTGCTAAAAAAATCTGCATGCTGTAAACGCTCACCTTTTCTATACTCAATTTCAAAGTCATAGTTTTGCAGGAACGCCCACCACCTATGAATTCGGGGCAGTAAATCTTTTTTGTGTTTTGAGGCTTTAAGGGCATTGCAATCTGTAATTACCTTGAATTTTCTTCCATATAAGTACTGGCGAAAATGTTTGATAGCACGCACCACCGCTAATGTTTCTAGTTCATAGGAATGATAGCGGCTTTCCGCATCAGTTGTCCGCAAACTCATGTAGGCTATGGGATGAGATCTTTCTCCAATTGTCTGGACCAAAACTGCTTCGTAGACCAAATGGCATGGCAAGGTATTCATAGAGCCCATCGGGTGTAATAATGCGGTTTTTTCTATAGATGCTTCCGCTATAGGTATTTGGTGAAAACCAGCTGCCATATCGCATGTGGTGTAATAAAAACCTCCTGCCAGTTGGTCTATTTGATCAGATATAATAGGCAATGGATAATGATCTCGTAAGGTATTTTTGTTGAGCTCCCTGTAATCAACGCACATGCGATCTTTGCCATTCTTCTTTTTAACCAAAATTATCGGACTAGCAAATGGAGATTTACTTTCACGAATAATCTTATGTTCTAACAACTCATTCACAATGTCACGAACCTTTTCTCTTTCAACCGGGCTTAAATGATAAGGTCTTCGCTCTACGTACTTATTCGGGTCTTTAAGACGTATTTCTAGCTCACCAGTGTTTACTCGAGATTTGGGGTAGCCTCGAATAAACACATGCTCATACTTGTTTAGTACAATTTTTAATTCATTCAATTGATCATCATTATTTAAGTCACAATCTAATTTATCAAACTTTTCACTGCGAGATTGTACGTGATAGACCGCAGGTTAATGAAATAAACGTGCACCCTTAACAGTTACTAGAACGTTTTAGGTTCGTATTTTCTACAAGATTAATTCCTATTAAAACATCAGTACAAATCTCATAATCTGGTACTATGTGAAACTGAAGTTCCACTTTCACGTCATCGATAACACAAATCGTTATTAGAGTTGTTAAAGTTACTACTGTAAATTGTCCAATGCCTTTCAAGTAATTAACTACATTTACTCTTTTACCCGGTAATTTGAAAGCTACTGTCTCACGTATCATTCTGCTCCACTATCAAAAATCCCAGATAATTTTAGGTTACCGATAGTAATAAACATAGAAGTTAACTTAGAAGAACCTACACAATTAACCTTTGAGAATACCGCACGCTCACGTTTAAAACAGTTCTCAAAAGTATGCCCAGCTCGCGAACAAAATGTACACGTAGGTTTGTCGGTATTTTTAGAAAGATCTTTATTATCCTGTTGTTGCAGTTGAAAACTTTCATTCTTATTACCAAAACGACAATCTTTTGTATCATGGTTAATCCTTTTACATGTTTGACAGAAAAGATTGGGCGTATTAGACGAACGAAATCTTTTACTAGTACCCCCTTGTATTTCATGTACCGAACTCTGATGTGGTCTTTTAACACGACGTATAGATGAAGCTACAGAAATTAGCTCCAGTACCGATGTAGCTCTAGCGTTCAACAATTCTATACGTAATCGTTCATCGCGGATGCACCCAATAACCGCCTCAACTGCATCATCATCCGACAATTTATCTTTTGTAACGCGGCGCCAAAGTACCCATGCTTGCGATAGAAACTGTGCAATATCCTTGGTATTGTCATAACTATGTTCCCTAAAGCGAGAAATATCACGAGAATACCTATTTTCAGGTTCAAAAGTCATAATTAAATTGTCATGCAATTCCTGCCACGTATTAGTAGAAATAAGCCAACTATCTACCCACAATTTTGCACGACCTTTAAGTAAACTACTCGCTTTCATTCTCACGTCATAATCGCTAAGATTGTAAGTTTCCATGGCAGTTGATACATGTTGACACCACTCACATACACCAATATAGGAATCCGGATCATACGATGGCAAAAAAACGTCATTAATTTTCATTTAATTGCTAGATTGTAGCATCATACGATCGGACATGTGTTTCATCATTTCAACCATTTGCGTGAAAAATTCAGTTGGCACGCCACTAACAGAAGTGCTTTGTTTATTTAGTAAGCCAGAATGTCCAGGAGAAGTGGGTAGTGATCCCACTTCTGATAACGGCGCGTCTGGTACAACCGAATTTTTAGAGATCGTGTCATCAACATGGTTGATCTCACGATCACTATTTTCGCTCATGGTAAATGATACACACTGAGGAAACGTAATACACAATATTTATTGTCAAAGGAGCCACAAAATCACAAGTTATTATAAAAATGTTACTCACAATGTTTTCGCCACGAAGCTCCAACGTAAAGTCCAGTGTTCTAAAATTTTACACCGCCGACACGCTAACTCGGAACTGAGACAGGATGGCCAACCTGTTAATCTTAACCGCCATATTGCCTCAGGTTCAAAGTTTTCGTGTCGTTACTGTAGTATATCAAACACAGGTTAGCCAAGACTGATTCTTTATTCATAAGTACCCACATTTATTATTACAGTATGAACTACCTACAACATCTTTCCCTTTATAAAATAATCAAGACTGCAATTTTACATACATTTTCTCCTTTCCTAAATGAATACAAATAAGGACCCACTTATAACAATAATGTATTTTACATTATACTTATACAGTACTCATTACTTTAGGTACATAGATAGTATTATCCAAAAAGCAATATTAAACACACATTTATTGCTAGGTAGGCATAGGCACCTAATAAAATAAGTTATCCTTAAATAATAAAAGTGCAATCGCAAACGCAAAAAATAATAATAATTATAACACAAAGTTTTTTAACATAATACATACATGCAATTGTAAAAGTTTAATGGCCTAGTTTAATTGTTATTTAAATAGTTTCTTCAATTTGATACGAGCATTCTCAGCCGCTTGTCTCCTCTGTTTACCTGAAGATGATTCACCATGAGACAGACCGGACGTAGTGGCGCTGTCACTAGCAACATTTACATTTATATCAGGATATGACGTACCACTGGCAACCTGATAATTTTCACCTGTATACTGTTTGACCTCCGTACTGCTTTTGCTACTGGGTGACCTGTAAACTTGGACCAGATCTCGCCGGTTCCGTCGGAATCTCCGACCGGTTGTATCTGTTACGAAATAAGATCTAGGCTGAGGTGCAGCTTCACTTACCTTTGCGTGTCGTCTTTTTTCACCGTCTATCATAATCACTGAATCTCCTGACGTCAGATTCGGCAAAGCTCGAGTTCCTTTATCATAATGTTTTCAACTTAAAGCCTGTTTTTCTATTATTGTTTTATAGTCACTATTGTTATCACGACAGGGAAATAGTTTATTTTCATGAATAGGCAGTCTTTTGTCCAGTCTCCGACCCATGAGTAGTTCCGATGGGGATGCGCAGCCGTCTCGCGAAGTAGCCCGTAGATTAAGTAGACCTAAATAAAAATCAGTGCCCGAGTCAACTGATTTTTGCAACATATGTTTTATTGTACGTACGCTGCGCTCGCTGCGGCCGTTGGACTGAGGATAGTTAGGCGATGACGTTATATGATTAAAACCCCAATGATTTTTAAACTGTTCGAACTCTTTCGACGCGTAAGCTGGCCCATTGGTTAGGTTAGGTTAGGTTAGGTTAGGTTAGGTTCCCCCCCGAATTGGAATGTGCCTTGTCGTGGCGGGGGGGCTCAGTAACCCGTTGCAATCCAGCAACGGGCGAAGCCAAAACATTCCTCTGGTTGGGGCGCGCTGCGTCTGTCCCGTATCGGGCGGCAGTCGTGCCTCGTCGGTGCCCTGTGTCTGACCCATAGTGGGCGGCAGGGCGCCCTTTGGTGGTTGGGGCGCGCTGCGTCTGTCCCGTATCGGGCGGCAGTCGCGCCTCGTTAGTACACTGCGTCTGTTCCGTATCGGGCGGCAGTTGTACTTCGTTGTTCTGGTTGTCGGAGTATTTGCTCGGGCCAGGGAGGGGTTGACTGTCGGGGCTTTTGTCCGGGTCAAGGGTGATGGGCGCTGCGTGCACTTACACTGCCACCGCGCTGGCATTCATTTGCCACTGTCACCAAAACCGTAGTCTGTTGGAGTGTCGTGGATCACGTCTCGCGGCTCTGACGGAACGGGGGTCTGGGCTTAACCACCTGGACCGCGAGGAGACAACCTATTCAAAAATCCCTAAAAAACCGTCGTTGGGAAACGTGGCGACGGTCGCCTCTCGAGGTGGCAGACTAGGTAAAGTCTGCCTGCAAGCGACCAACCCAGGATACCGCCCGCCCTCCTGGTGTAATAGGGTTACCGCGGCAATGGGATTCCTGCCGTGCTTGTGGACCATTAATTACCCTGTACTCGTGGGATTAAATATGGAATATCAACAATACCCAAACCTTGATGTAGTGCCTGAGACGGGCGGTGATGACGTAAGGCCTGAGATGGGCGGAGTTGACGTAAGGCCTGAGATGGGCGGAGTTACCGACTGCGGACTCCGTCATAATTTAGGTTCTAGAGAGGAAAGTGTTCTCACCGGGGAGCTTAGCTCCGGATCGGTGATGAGCCTAAATGAGGGGTCTGAAAGAGCCGGGAGGAGCAAACGCAGCGGCTTTGAAACCGCTGCTTTGTTACGCCGTAAGCGCGCCTACTGGGCGTTCTCCACGGCAGAGGAAACCGGCTCCGAAACGGAGACCGATGTAAGGCGCAAGGTAGGGGCATCATCGCCTCCTACAAAAGCTAAAAAGGCGGGATCGCCTGGCCTGAGTGCTTCCCCTAAAACGGGAAGCCCCAAGAAAAAGGCGGCAAATAAGGCGGTTCAGAAGGAATTCTGCAAGCCTGGAATGTTCCGTAAAGAACCGTCACCTCCAGCTGATGAGGGCAACAACCTTGACGTCGAAGACCTCGGCGTCGAAGATATCAGAGCGAGGGCGGGTCAGCGTGTAGCTAAGATCCTCACATTAGCCACCACCTCGAACAATTTGAAGGGTGGTTTTGTGAAGGAGTTTAAAGCCTGCGCAAAGGACCTAGGGGAGATCGTGGAGTGTTTGTCCCGCCGCACGGAGGCGGAAGAAACCAAAATGCTCCGGCGGGAGAATAATCGCCTAAGGCGGCACCTCGAGGACCTTAAATCCGAAGTTGCCGCTCTGAGACGGGACTACTCCGAAAGGAAGTCCTTCCGGAATGATCCTTCAGAGGAAATTAATCCCACCGAACTGGTGGGACAAATTAAGTCTGCCTTGATGGAAGAGCTGAAGGGTGGAATTCTTCGCTCTGTGGGGAATATGGTGGATGCCAAGCTTGCTGGCATCCAGGATCGCCTTCTTCCCTCGCCTGTTATTCGCCCGCCGCTCGCACACGAGTGCCGGGTTGCCCCAGGGCCATCTGGTTCGAAGCCAAGGTCTGGAGCGAGGACCACGGATGTGGTTAACCCGGCCACTCCAGAGGCAAAAACCGTATCCCAGACACAGCCAGCTGAATCCTGGACCACTGTGGTGCGGAAGGGCAAAGGGAAAGGTAAGAAATCCTCCCCACCCGCAGCCCAACATGCGCCTAAATCTACGGGTCGTGCAACGACTCGGGCGGTGCCTAAACCTATGGCCAGTTCTACGGCCCATGCTTCCGTTGTCGCCCCGCTGGCCAAAGCAGCTAAGCCGAAGCTCACAACTCCTAAGTCCTCGGCTGTAGTGATTACGCTACAGCCAGACGCCATTCAAAACGGAGTGGACTACAAGGCGGCCCTAACCAGAGCGCGCCAAGAAATCAATCTGGCTGAACTTGGTATCAGCCAGATTAAGGTTCGACAGACGGCCACGGGGGCCCGAATGTTAGAATTGCCGGGATCCCAGAGCAGGGAAAAAGCCGATCAGCTTGCAGAGAGGCTGCGGCTCACCCTCGCGGAAATTGCCCGAGTCGACCGCCCTGAAAAGGTGGCTGACCTGAGAATAAGCGGACTGGACGACTCCATCACCACTGAAGAAGTGGTGGCAGCAGTTGCAGCTAGGGGAGGCTGTCTACCGTCCCAGGTCAGACCTGGAACTATGCGGCCGGCTGCCTACGGGGCGACTTCTTTATTGGTCCGCTGCCCTGTGGCAGTTGCTAAAAGATTAAAGGAGGGGGGCCGACTCCTGGTGGGCTGGAGCTCTGCCTCCGTTACCATACTGGAGGCACGCCCCATGCGCTGTTATAAGTGCATGGGGCTAGGGCACACGCGCCAGATGTGCCCCTCTGAGGCAGAACGTGGGGAGCTGTGTTTCCGGTGCGGAAAGCCGGGGCACAAACTCTCCACCTGTAGTGGTGCCCTGCGATGCGCAGTGTGTGCAGACGCAGGTAGGCCATCCGGGCATGTGATGGGGGGAAAGAACTGCGACCCTCCCCCCACTAAAAAGAGAGCGGCTCCAGGGACAAGGGCCGCTCCCATAGTCTCACGCCGCTCGGCAATGGAGGAAGTTGAGATGACCGAATAATGGTTCGGTCAATCAACTTCCTCCAGGGTAATCTAAACCACTGCGCCGGGGCCCAGCATTTGTTCCTCCAGGCTATGGCGCAGTGGGATATAGAGGTGGCGGTCGTGGCTGAGCCATACTTCGTAGCTCCGAGACCGCAGTGGGCTGGGTCCATCAATGGCGACGTGGCCATTGTCGTTCGGTCGGGGGGTTGTCACAGCCTATCGGTCAGGGAGAGGGGTCCAGGGTTCGTGGTGGCCAGGTGGGGGGAGTACACTATCATCGGTGTATACTTCTCCCCGAATAGGCCGCTTGCGGAATACGAACCCTATTTGGACTCCCTCTTAGCGGTGGTTGGGCGCATGGCGCCCGATCCCACCATCCTGATGGGCGACCTCAACTCAAGGTCTCGGGTGTGGGGTGACACGCTCACCGAAGCGTTCGGCATGGCCCTGGGGGAGTGGTCCGTGGAGGCTGGGCTGTCCCTCATAAATAGAGGGACGGTACCAACCTGTGTGCGACCGCAAGGGCAGTCGCGGGTGGACATAACGTTCGCCTCCCCCTCTATCGCACACAGGTTGCACGACTGGCGGGTGTTGGAGCATGAGGTGACTCTATCGGATCACCGGTATATCCGGTTTGAGGTCACCAGGCTTCAGCCACCGGCCGAGCCACCACGGCATCCCCCTGTCTTCCCGCGCTGGACAATCAGCCGCCTGCCGGCTATCGTCCAAGCGTGGTGTGCGCCGCCAAATGCACCGGCAACGGTGGACGAGGGGGCTGTTCGCATCCGCACCGCCCTAACAGCGGTGTGTGTCTCCTCCATGCCCCGATCGAAGGCCTACCATGGTCGCAAGGCCGTGTACTGGTGGTCCCAAGAGATTGCGGATCTCCGGGACGTGCACGGCCGTGCCTGGCGGGAGTGTAACCGCTTCCGCCGGCGGCACAACTGCGATGCGGTGCAGGAGGCAAGGCTGATGGCTGCTTGCAGGGCCTCTAAAAAGGCACTAAAAGTAGCCATCTGCGTCGCAAAAGAGCGGGCCCGGCAGGAACTTCTGGAGGGTCTCGAGAGGGACCCATGGGGACGTCCGTACAAGGTGGCTCGAAACAAACTCCGTGCCACAGGACGTCCCCTCACTGAGACCCTACAACCGGAGTTCCTTGAGGTGGTTGTGGGAGAACTGTTTCCAGACAGATCGGACCACGCCTTGCCCCCCCCAGCAGGAGTGGTGTGGGAGATTGAGGCTCTCCCAATCACGGGGGCTGAGATGGAAGGCGCCGTGTCCCGCTTGGGGAGGAAGAGGACGGCGCCCGGACCGGATGGAGTACCCGGACACCTCCTGAGGATTGTTATGGAATCCCTCGGAGGCCCGCTTCGGGAGCTGTTCGATCTCTCGCTGAAAACCGGACAGTTCCCGAAGCTGTGGAAGGACGGGAGGCTCTGCCTCCTCGAGAAGGAGGGTCGGACGCCTGACAATCCGTCCGCTTTCCGGCCCTTGGTACTGCTGGACGAAGTCGGAAAGATGCTGGAATTCATTCTGGCATCCCGACTAGTCCAGCATCTCGAGGAGGTAGGGCCCGACCTGTCCGAGGCCCAGTTCGGGTTTCGGAGGGGGCGGTCGACAATAGACGCCGTCTCTGCCCTGAAGTCCCTCACCGCGGCGGCGTCCGCGAGGGGGGAGAGGTCTTTGGCGGTGTCATTGGACATCGCCAATGCCTTCAACAGCCTGCCGTTCGGGGCAATCCTGGAGGTGCTCCGGTACCACGGAGTGCCTCTGTACCTACGGCGGCTGTTGGAGGACTACCTGCGGGACAGAGACGTCGTCTACGTCGACGGGAGGGGGTCGTTGACTCGGCGAACGATGAGGTATGGGGTTCCGCAAGGGTCGGTACTCGGACCACTCTTGTGGAACTTGGGTTACGATAGGGTGTTACGGGGTGTTCTGCCACCCCACGTCAGCGTATTGACGCGTAGCTACGCTGACGACACCCTGATAGTGGCCCAGGGGAGGACGTTCGCCGAGTCAGCGACTCGGGCGGAGGAGGGTGCGGCCCTGGTTGTGGGCCGCATAAGGGAGTTGGGGCTTAGGGTCGCACTGGAGAAGACCGAGGCTCTGTTGTTCCACGGGCCTCGGCAGGGTCCCCCTCCAGGCGCGACCCTAAGGGTGGATGACACCCAGATACCTCTTAAGAGGCAAATGAGATATCTGGGTCTCATCCTTGACGGGCGCTGGGCGTTCGGCCAGCACTTCAAGCTGCTGGCCGAAAGGCTCATAAAGGCAGCGGTCGCGCTGGGGCGACTGTTGCCCAATGTGGGTGGGCCAGGCTCCTCATGTCGGAGGTTATACCTCGGCATATTAAGGAGCATGGCCCTATATGGAGCGCCTGTCTGGGAGGATGCCCTCACGCGCCAGAATCAAGTCCAGCTGCGAAGGGCGCAGCGGACCCTGGCGGTGAGGGCATCCCGAGGGTATCGCTCGATCTCCCACGGGGCCGCCTGCCTCCTAGCAGGAACCCCCCCGTGGGAGCTCGATGCGGTAGTGCTCGGTGCCGTTTATCGGTACCGAGTGGAGAGGAGGGCGGTGGGCACGCGCCCCTGTTCTGAGGAGGTGGCAAGAGTGCGTAGGAGTGCCGAGAGGGTACTCCTGCGGGAGTGGGAGGAGTCCCTGGCCGCACCAGCCTACGGGGTCCGGACGATTGAGGCGATTCGTCCGGTCCTAAGGGCGTGGGTGCAGCGGAGGAGAGGGACTCTCTCCTTCCGCCTGGTGCAGGTTTTGACCGGACACGGTTGCTTCAGTCACTACCTGCACAGGGTCGCCCAGAGGGAGGTGACGACGGAGTGTCACCATTGCGGGGCGGCTGACGACACAGCTGAGCACACCTTGGAAGGGTGCCCGGCTTGGAGTCGTCAGCGGCACGAATTGACCTCTGTCGTCGGGAGGGACCTCTCGCTTCCCAGCGTGGTAAAAGCCATGCTGGGAAGCAGAGAGGCCTGGGCGGCCATGGTCTCCTTCTGCGAGGAGGTGATGTCGCAGAAGGAGGCGGCGGAGCGGCGCAGGGAGGATGATGCCTCAGCAACGCCGCTCCGTCGCAGGCGGAGGTGGGGAGGGAGAAGGAGGTACGCCCGCCTTCTTCCTCTTGTTAGCCAATCACAGCAGGTGAGGGGACCTGCTGCGACTACGATGGCGGTGGCTGGGGGGATGGTCCCGTATACCGGACCATCCCCTGATTGAGGAGCTGGGTTCCTGCGGCCGGGTGTAGTCGCCGGGGCTCGCGGGTAATGCCAATGGCGATACCGTGAGCCTCAGCAAAGGTGGCAGAGGTGTACCGCGGTGGTTTTTAGTGGGTAAGAGTCCCACATAACCTGGCACTCCCCCTTGGGTGTCAGGTAGGTGATGCACCTTTTCCCCGCGAAACCAAAAAAAACAAAAAAAAGGTTAGGTTAGGTTAGGTTAGGTTAGGTTCCCCCCCGAATTGGAATGTGCCTTGTCGTGGCGGGGGGGCTCAGTAACCCGTTGCAATCCAGCAACGGGCGAAGCTAAATCATTCCTCTGGTTGGGGTGCGCTGCGTCTGTCCCGTATCGGGCGGCAGTCGCGCTTCGTCGGTGCCCTGCGTCTGACCAATAGTGGGCGGCAGGGTGCCCTTTGGTGGTTGGGGTGGGCTGCGTCTGTCCCGTATCGGGCGGCAGACTGCTTCGTCGGTGCCCTGTGTCTGACCCATAGTGGGCGGCAGGGTGCCCTTTGGTGGTTGGGGCGGGCTGCGTCTGTCCCGTATCGGGCGGCAGTCTGCTTCGTCGGTACCCCGCGTCTGACCCATAATGGGTGGCGGGGTACCTTTTGATGGTTGGGGTGCACTGCGTCTGTCCCGTATCGGGCGGCAGTTGCGCCTCGTCTGTTCCCTGCGTCTGACCCATAATGGGCGGCAGGGATACTTCGCTGGGGGGATCGGGGTGCACTGCGTCTGTCCGGTAGCCGGCGGCAGTGACACCTGACAGGGGAGCCCAACCCCTGAAAAAATGGGCCGACGATGTGGAGTCATCGGTGAAAGGCCGGATGGATCAAAGCGCTTGTGAATGTGGTCCCCAGGTGGGTACGTCGGCAGATGCCGGGAAATCCCACCCCTCCACTTCGGTGGAGGGCCGCCCCTCGTACTCTGGGGGGGGCAACAAACGCTTCGTGGGCCAGCAGACCGCTGGCTCTCGTGAACACAACCTGGCAAACGACAAACGGAAATCTGATAACGCCGACCAAGAACCCGGTCGTAAAATGGGTTCAGAGGCTGAAGACGCTCATGCTGAGGAGCTAAGCTCCAGCTCAGCGATGAGTGTAGCGGAGTCCGTAGAGACTCGAGGGCGGCTCTGGCAGCGGAAACGCAGCCATTCTGCTAGAGCAGCTACGTCTGACGAGGAGAGCAGCTCCGCGTCGGAGTCTGTTAGGGCTCCGAAGGTCTCTACCGCCCGCCGAGGCAGAGGCCGACCGCCCACAACTGGGCAATACGTCGGCCTCGCCAAAGCCAAGGCAGAATTGGTGGCAGCTCAGCGCGCGGAGATGGAGCTCCGCGCTGAGCAGGAAGTGGAGGAGGCGGCTCGCAAAATCCGCACGGCTAGAGCCAAACCCGGCTCGCCGGAGATTGCGAGTACCGCAGTGGATGAGACCTCGGCGACGGACTTGGAAGCTCGAGTGATGAGCTCCGTCGAGGTCATCACCCAAGTGGCGAGCACCTCGAGGAACCTTAAGGGGACGTATGTTAAGGCTCTTCGAGATGCTGCCTCCTCCATTAAGGAGCTGGTAGGTGAGCTCCACCAGCGCACCGCGTCGGAGGAGCTGACCCGTCTGCGGCTGGCCAATGACCGCTACAAAGCGGACAATGACCAGCTGCGAACGGAGTTGGTGGAGCTACGCCGCGAGTTGGCCGCATTACGGGCTGACATGCGGCGTGCCCCAGACAGGGTGGCAGAGGAGCTGCCACGTGTCAATGTCGGGGGGTCGTGCCAAACGCCGACCCCGTCCTCCGACAAGGCGCAGGAGCTGGAGCGGAGCATCTTGCTCAGTGTGGGCAAGATGCTCGACGCTCGGTTCGAGGGCTTGCAGCAGAGGCTGCTGCCCGAACCGCGCCTCCGCCCACCACTGGCTGCCGACAAGGCCAAGGCTGCCCCCCAGCCTAAGCCTGTGGCACCAGCGGTCCCGACGTCCCAGAGCAGGTCTGGCCCCGGCCCATCCCCGAAGTCCCAAAAGGGAAAGAAGGGAAAGGCCAAAGCCAAACAACCTGCCCCAGCCCCACCCCAACGGGAGCCCCGGCCACTGCCGCCGGCTCCTGCGTCCATGGACGTGGTAGCGAGACGGCGTCCAAAGGCGGCACCAAAGAGTGCTGCCCTGCCGTCTCAACCACGGAGGGCCCAGTCTGCGGTACCTGTCTCCCAGCAGGCTCCGCAGACCAAGAAGGGACGACAGCGGAGGCGCAAGCCGCGCCCTCCCCGGTCCTTGGCTGTGGTGTTAAAACTGCAGCCGGAGGCGGTTCAAAAGGGCGTCACCTACGCCGCAACTCTAGCCGAGGCCAAGAAGAAGGTCGATCTTCGAAGCCTCGGCATTGACTCTGTCAATTTCAGAGTGTCCGCCACAGGAGCCAGAATCCTGGAGATTCCCGGTGCTTCAAACACCGAGAAGGCGGACGCTCTGGCAGAGAAGTTGCGGGCCGCCCTTGGGGAGAGCGTGGCCGTGTCCAGGCCCACGAAGTGCGCGGAACTGCGCGTGTCCGGGTTGGACGACGCAGTTTCCGCTGCAGATGTCGCGGCGGCGGTGGCCGGAATTGGTGGATGCCCAATTGCGTCCATCAAGACTGGCGAGGTCCGCCTCGACAAATCGGGTCTGGGCACGCTCTGGCTGAGCTGCCCGGTGGCTGCCGCCAATAAGGTGGCGGATGGCAGGCGACTGCTAGTCGGATGGGTGTCGGCGAAGGTCTCGCTCCTCGAAGCGAGACCTCTGCGCTGCTTCCGGTGCCTGCAACTCGGGCATGTCCGGGAGCAGTGCAGCAGTCCGGTTGACCGCAGCAGTAATTGTTACCGCTGCGGAAAGCCGGGCCACGTCGCCCGCGACTGCAACGCCGCCGCTGCACACTGCACTGTGTGCGCGGCTGCCAAGAAGCCGGCCGATCACAGGCTGGGGGGCAAATCGTGCCATGCCCCTCGGCCTAAAAGGCGGCTACCACTACCGACTGCATCCTCAACGCAGTCGGCCAGCGGCAGCTCAGCTGGAGTGTCCGGGGACGGACTTGTGGCCATGGAATCCTAGTCATGGACCACAAGCTCCGATTCCTCCAGGCGAATATCGAACACGCCGCCAGAGCTCAGGACCTCCTGTTCCAGAGCTTGGCGGAGTGGTCGATAGACGTGGCCGTGATCTGCGAGCCGTACTATGTCCCCCCCGGTGCGAACTGGGTTCGGGACACTGACGGCTCCGTCGCGATCGTCCGATGGGGTGCGGCGAACTCCCCACCCTTCGAAAAGGTAGCGAAGGGTCCGGGATACGTCGCTGTGTGGTTTGAGGATTTTGTAGTCGTCGGTGGCTACTTTTCCCCGAACCGCACACTCGCCGAGTTCGAGATTTATCTCGGACGGGTGGGCGCCTTAATCGGCCAATGCCACCCTCGCCAAGTGCTCCTCGCTGGCGACTTCAATGCCTGGAATACGGCTTGGGGTTCCGTCAGAACGGACGTATTTGGCGAGGCACTGGAGGAGTTTGCCCTCGGACAAGGGTTGGCCCTTCTCAACCGGGGATCGATGAGCACGTGCGAGCGACCCCAGGGTGAGTCGATCGTGGACATCACGTTCGCGAGTCCCGCCCTGGCGCGCCGTGTTCGGGACTGGGGAGTGGTGGATACGGCGGTGTTGTGTGATCACCGATACATTCGGTTCGATCTCGCAGCCGTATCCCCGTCAGATCCAGCCGGTCCCTTCCGGCCCCCGGTTGACGACGGACCGAGGTGGCAGTTGAGGCACCTCGACAGGGACCTCGCGAAGGAAGCTGCAATTGTGCAATCGTGGGTGTCCGCGCCTGTGGGCCCCGTGGTGGTGGAGGACGAGGCGGAATGGTTGCGGGGCGCGTTGTCGCAGGTTTGCGACGCGTCAATGCCCCGAGCCAGGCCTCGTCCCCCGAAGCCCCAGGTGTACTGGTGGTCCGCCGAGCTCTCGCAACTGCGTGCAGCTTGTGTGGTCGCACGACGCCAGTACACCAATTACAGGCGGCGGCGGATGCGGGAGGAGGATGTGATTGCACTCCTGCATGCTTCCTTCAAGGAGTCCCGGCGGCAGCTGAAGGCAGCGATCGGCAGGGCTAAGGCTCTTGCGAGGGAGGAGTTGCTGGGGACGTTGAACCGCGACCCGTGGGGGAGGCCGTACAGGTTGGCGATGTGCAAACTTCGCCCCTGGGCACCCCCACTCACGCGAAGTCTCCAGCCGCAAATCCTGGACAGAGTCGTTGCGGCCCTGTTTCCGCGGACGGGGGACCATCCCTGTCCCCCCATGATGCCTTCGGTTGCCGCGGAGCCCGGCCCGGATGTGGCGCCGTCAGTGACCCCGGGAGAGCTGGGAGCTGCGGTGTTGCGGCTGCGAGCCAAAAACACCGCCCCCGGTCCTGACGGCGTACCCGGCCGGGTGTTGGTCTTGGCCATGGATGCCCTCGAGCCTCGTCTGAGGAGACTCTTCGACGCCTGTCTGGCCCTAGGCCAGGTTCCACAGCGGTGGAAGACAGGCCGTCTCGTTCTCCTCAGAAAGGAAGGGCGTCCGGCGGAATCCCCATCTGCGTACCGCCCGATAGTGATGCTCGACGAGGACGCCAAACTCTTTGAGAGAGTTGTGGCCGCCCGGATCGTCGAGCACCTAGAGGATGTCGGACCGGATCTGGCAGACTGCCAGTTTGGATTCCGCAGGGGTAGGTCCGCCGTAGACGCGATTCAGCGGGTTAAGTCCTTGGCGCAGGACGCGATCGCCCGGGGTGAGGTCGTGTTGGCGGTGTCTCTGGACATCGCCAACGCATTTAACTCCCTTCCCTGGAGCTGCATCAGGGAGGGGCTCCGATTCCACGGAGTACCTCCGTACCTGCGCCGGGTCGTCGGGGACTACCTGTCTGGGCGTGCGGTGGAATACCCCGGTCGAGACCGGTGGTGTCGGCGGGAGATGTCGTGCGGCGTTCCTCAGGGGTCGGTACTAGGCCCACTCCTCTGGAACATCGGCTACGACTGGGTGCTGCGAGGAGCCACAGTGCCGGGTGTCGGCGTAGTCTGTTACGCGGACGACACCTTGGTCACTGCCCGAAGCAAAAGCCACAGGGATGCTTCCTTGCGCGCCACCGCTGGCGCGGCATTCGTGGTGGGCCGCATACGGCGATTGGGTTTGCGGGTGGCGCTCGAAAAGTCCAAGGCCGTGGTTTTCCATGGCCCGCGGAACGCGCCGCCCCGGGGTGCCCATATCGTCGTATCCGGAGTCCGCATCGACGTGAGGCCGTCGATGCGCTATCTGGGACTCGTCCTGGATAGCCGGTGGAACTTCGGCCCCCACTTCGAGTGCCTTGAGCCTCGGCTGCTGAGGGCGGCTGCGGCCCTGGGAAGGCTGCTGCCGAATCTTGGCGGACCTGAGACGTCGTGTCGGCGTCTCTACGCGGGAATCGTGAGATCGATGGCCCTGTATGGTGCCCCTGTGTGGGCCGGCAGCGCCCTGAGTCGCAGCAATATCGCCCGCTTGACGCGAGTCCAGCGGGTGATGGCGATCAGGGTGGTACGGGGTTATCGCACGATCTCGGGTGAGGCATCTTGCGTGCTGGCGGGTACTATTCCCTGGGACCTGGAAGCGAGAGCCCTCGCGTCGCTCTACGAGTGGCGCGTGGAGGCGCTCCGGGCCAGGGGTCACCCGCCTGCACTTCAGGAACAGGAGGGGCACAGAGCTGAGCTGCGCCAACGGGCTACCGAAGCGTGGGAGTCCAGGCTGGCGCTTTCGAGCGCCGGACTCTGGACTATCGAGGCAATTCGTCCGGTCTTCCAGCAGTGGTTGGGTAGGCGACACGGTTTCCTGACCTACCGTCTGACGCAGGTGCTCTCGGGACATGGTTGTTTCGGGAGTTACCTGTTTCGGATCGGTCGGGAACCGACTGCCAGGTGCCACCACTGCGACGATTGCCTCGACGAGACGGCCCAGCACACGCTGGAGGTATGCCCGGCGTGGGATGCGGAGCGCAGCGCGCTCGGCTCTGTATTGGGTGCCGACATCTCGCTCCCGACCGTGGTTCGCGCTATGGTCGAGAGTGAGAGATCGTGGCAGGCGGTGCGATCCTTCTGCGAGGCCGTAATGCTCGCGAAGGAGGCGGCGGAGAGGGCGAGGGAAGATGATGCATCCTCCCTTCCGCTTCGTCGCCGTCGCACGGGACGCCGGAGGGCGGCTTTCGTTGCCGAAAGCCTCCCTCTCCCGCAGTCCCATGAGCCTTCGGTGGCGGGTTCGGGGGAATCCGCTTCCGGTCCAGGGCTCGAGATGGCGCGTGCGCTTCCTGCGCACCATCTCATGAGGGATGACTAGAGAGGGACCCCTCCCTCTCGGGACGTCGCCGGCGCTGCACAGAGCGCCGGCCAACGCTGTCGGGCCGCGAACGAATGCGCGAGCTCCTCGTGACCCGACTCCGTGCGTCCAGACGGAAGCCGCAGGTTTTTAGTCGGTAAGAGTCCGGCATAACCCGACCTCGGCCCCCGCTGGGGTAGGGTATCCATGAGGATTTTCCTGCGATAAAAAAAAAAAAAAAAAAAAAAGTTAGGTTAGGTTAGGTTCCGCGCCGCGGACCTGCTTGGTTGTCCAGGGAGGGGAGGTGATACCCCTACGCGGCGCGTCTCCGGGTGGCGGATAGGAGGCCACTCTTCTCACTCTTCTTTATGAAGAGTGGTCCAGAGTGGTAGGGGCTTTTTCTATTTGAAAGGGCCCCCGCGGACCAAACACTGGGGAGGGGGGAATGGTTGGGGCGGTCTGCGTCTGTCCCGTATCGGGCGGCAGTCCTGCCTCGTCGGTGCCCTGTGTCTGACCCATAGTGGGCGGCAGGGCGCCCTTTGGTGGTTGGGGCGGGCTGCGTCTGTCCCGTATCGGGCGGCAGTCTGCTTCGTCGGTACCCTGCGTGGGACCCATAGTGGGCGGCAGGGCACCCTTTGGTGGTTGGGGCGGGCTGCGTCTGTCCCGTATCGGGCGGCAGTCTGCTTCGTCAATTCATCGGCGGAACGCGGGGCATTTGTTTGTTCTGCGTTGAGTCCTTGAGATTTTTCTCCGGGCTTGGGAGTTTTGGTCGGCGTGGGCTTTTGTCCGGACCATGGAGGTGTTGACTGCCGGGGCTTTTGTCCGGGTCAAGGGTGGTGGGCGTGGCGTGCACTCACACTGCCACCGCGCTGGCATTCAATTGCCACCATCACCAAAATCGTAGTCCGTTGGAGTGTCGTGGATCATGTCTCGCGGCTTCGACGGAGCGGGGGTCTTGGCTTAACCGCCTGGACCGCGAGGAGTAAACCTCTCTAAAAAATCCCTAAAGGGCCGTTATTGGGAGACGTGGTAACGGCCGCCCTCTGGGGTGGTAGCTGAGGCACAGCTACCTGCAAGCGCCAACCCTGGGTACCTTCCGCCCCCCAGGTGTAAGTAGGATTCACCTTGGCATTCGTGTCACTGCCATGTTTGTGAATATCAAAAACACGGTACTCGTGGGAACAATATGGGAAAAAATACAAAAACCAAAACCACAGACGTTAGGCCCGCGAAGGGTGGAGTAAATGATGAAGGTGGCTTCCGTGCCCTTAGGCAGAGGAAGGAAGTGCGGAGAGGGGATTCGGCTACGAGGAGTCGGTCCGGGAGCAGTAGCTCTGGAGGAGCAAGGGCAGTTTCGAGGGCATCGGTGCTCTCTGAAACTGTCAATGAAACGGCGAGAAAATCGGATCACGGTTGCACGCGATTTGATGAAGTGAGGAGTGGAAGCGAGGTGGAGGAGATGTCCACCAACTCGTCCGACACTGAGGGGAGTGTGTCCCGCCAAATATTGGCGGCGGGCAAGAAACGACTGCGCCAAGCTAGGACAAATAGCTCTAGCAGCGGTAAAGACGCGGTTGGAGGAGGAGCTGCTAAAAGTAGTGGCAAGCCGGCGGGCAAGAGGGGACGTGGTAGGCCTCCTACCACTGGAGAGTACGTTGGTCTTGCTCAGGCCAAACGGACCCTAATTGAGGCCCAAAGAAAGGAGCTCGAGTTGGCGACCAACTTGGCGATCGCCGAGTCCACCAAGACGCTGGGTGCGTCGGCGGACACAGTGAAGGGTCGAGTCCAAGCAAGCCTGGACTTGATTCTGGAGGTGGCGGCTAAGTCCGGAAACCTTAAAGGCACTTTTGTAAATGCCCTTAAGAGGGCCGCAGCGCAGATCCGAGAAGAAATGGCCTCCATTTACGAAAGGAATCAGTCCGAAGAGGTAGCAGCTCTCCGGGCTGAAAACGCCCGCCTCACTGCAGAACACGCAGAGCGTATGGAGGCCGTGAGGAAGGAGAACGCTCGCCTCAGCGCGCAGGTCGAAAACCTCCGCGCTGAAATGGCGACATGGTGCCTGGAGATGGAGACGGCCCGCGCCTCGGCCCTGGTTGTGTCTCGGCCGGCGTGCCAGACTAGGGAGGAGATTCGGCCTGCGAGAACTGCTCCACCTGAAGAGGAGCTCAGGGCAGGTATCGTCCGGGAGTGTAGCGCAATGATGCGCTCCATGCTGGAGAGCATCAGTGGCCGGCTCCTCCCGGAGAAAAGGCTGCGCCCGCCTCTGAAGGCGGATGCTAGGACGGAGACGATTTATTCGGTTCCCCCTGCACAGTCGGCGCCGAAGAACCAGAAAAGGGGGAAGGCAACTACCCGGGTACTTGATCCCGAACCGGAGTCACGCCCGAGCACCTCCACGGTCCAACCTGATAGCTGGACCACGGTGGTGCGCAAGGGCAAGAAGAAAAAGACGGCGAATGCTCCGGGACCAAGCGCCACTCCGGCGACGGCCCCGAAGAAAAATGCGAGGAGAAAGCCAGCTAGGGGCAATGCAAGGCCGAGAACAGCAGCAGTGGTAATCACCCTGTTGCCCGAGGCTGCTGAGATGGGCCTCACCTACGAGAGGGTCCTCAGGGAGGCAAGGGGAGGCATCGATCTGAGCTCCCTGCAGATCGACGACGGACTCCACATCCGTTCGGCCGCTACGGGGGCTCGAGTTCTGGAGATCCCCGGCAAGGAGAGCGGCAGCAAGGCGGACTCCCTGGCTATCAAGCTAAAGGAGATCCTCCCGGAGACCGTCCGGATCACCCGGCCCGTGAAATGCATCGATCTGTGCATTTCCGGGCTGGACGACTCGGTTTCTGGCGTGGACCTGGCAGCTGCCATATCCCGGGATGGGAAATGCCCAGTCGACCAGGTGAGAGTTGGGCCGATCCGGTCTGGAATGTTCGGCGCTGGCAGTGCCGTCATCCAGTGCCCGATCCAAGCGGCCAAAGCAATAGCCGCTAAAGGGCGCCTTCTTGTCGGGTGGAGTGCTGCGCGGGTGCGAACACTGGACCCCCGGCCCATGAAGTGCTTCAAGTGCTTCGAGATTGGCCACACGGGGGTCCAATGCCAGTCCAAGGTGGACCGCAGCCAGAATTGCTTCCGATGTGGTGAAGCAGGCCACAGGGTGGCTGAATGCAGCAACGCGCTGAACTGCCCGATGTGCAAGGCAGCAGGGAGGATGGCGAATCACACGCCAGGGGGTCGCAAATGCGCACGCCCCAAGAAGGGTAGAGGGTGGCCTAGAATGACCCAAGCCGTCATTCTACAGTCCAGGGAGCCGCCTACGGAGGCGATGTTGACCGGTCATTAATGGCGTGCCAACATCGCTTCCTCCAGGCAAATCTAAACCACTGTGCCGGTTCGCAGGACCTGTTCCTGCAATCCGTGCTACAGTGGTCGGTTGATGTGGCGGTAATATCGGAGCCATACTACGTCTCCTCCCAGCCAAACTGGGTGGGGGCCACGGATGGCTCCGGTGGGCTCTATCCCGCCTTGACGATGAGCTGTTGGCTGAGGCGGCAATCGTCCAATCCTGGGCCATGCGGCCGTCCGGGCCGGATGAGGTGGACGAAGGGGCACTTCGATTTCGGGGGGCGCTAACGCATATCTGCAACGCGTCCATGCCCCGAACCAAGGGTTTTGCTCAAAGGAGGCAAGTATACTGGTGGACTGACGAAATAGCGGCTCTTCGGACCCGCAGCAACGCGGCTCGTCGTCAGTTCACCAGATACCGAAGGCGGCCTAACCGGAACGAGGAGTTCGAGGACCTGCTCCATCAAGCACATCTTGAGGCCAAAAAAGATCTCCAACTGGCCATAAGCAGGTCCAAAGAATCAAAACGGAGAGAGATGCTAGAGGGGCTTGATCGAGACCCATGGGGTCGACCGTACCGAGTGGCGCGAAATAAACTGCGCACTCAGGCCCCTCCAGTCACGGAGACCATGCATCCCCAACTGATGGGGGAAGTAATGGCAGACCTGTTCCCGAACAGGCCGGCTGTCGTCCCACCGACGATGACGGTGGAACCTGTCGAGGAAATTGAACAGGATGAGGAGGTTCCACCCATCGAGCAGTCCGAGATTGAAATAGCAGTGAGAAGGCTCCGGGCGAAGAACACCGCTCCCGGGCCGGATGGAGTTCCAGGCCGGGTGTTTGCAAGGGCGTTGAGCGAGTTGAGGGCCCACATTACCGGGCTCTTCGACGTATGTCTAGCGTCATGTCGGTTTCCGGCTTGCTGGAAAGAGGGCAGGCTCGTGCTCCTCAAGAAGGACGGGCGTCTGGCAGAGTCTCCTTCTGCCTTCCGCCCAATCGTGCTGCTGGACGACACGGGAAAGCTCTTCGAGCGCGTCATCGCCTGCCCTGTCGCCAAGCATCTGCGAGAGGTGGGTCCGGATCTGGCGGGCTGCCAGTATGGATTTAGGGAGGGGCGATCGACGATTGACGCTGTACTGTGCGTCAAAGATCTCTCGGATGAGGCGGTGGCCAAGGGCGGCGGCTTGATGGCGATTTCGCTGGATATCTCCAACGCCTCCAATTCGCTGCCCTTTGCCTGTATAGAGGAGGCACTTAAGTACCACCGCGTGCCACTCTACCTGCGGAGGGTAGTCACAGACTATCTCCGGGACAGAGTGGTGATGTATGTAGGAAGGGATGGCAGAGTCGATCGCCGATCGGTCCAGTGTGGGGTTCCACAGGGGTCGGTCCTAGGGCCACTCTTGTGGAACATAGGATTCGACTGGGCCCTTCGAGGGGAGCTACCCCCGGGAGTGAACGTCGTGTGTTATGCGGACGACACGCTGGTCACGGCCCGGGGGAGGGATTACGAGGAGGCGTCCAGGCTCGCAGCTGCTGGCACGCAAATGATTGTCGGGCGGATCGTAGCGTTGGGCCTAAGGGTGGCCTTCACTAAAACCGAGGCTCTGTACTTCCACGGGCCACGGCGGGGGCCTCCTGAAGATGCCAACGTTTTGATAGGAGGAATGCGGATCGGACTGAAGTCCCAGATGAAGTATCTTGGACTTCACCTCGATCCACGGTGGAACTTCCGGGAGCATTTTACCCGGCTGGCTCCAAAGCTTAACGGGGCCGCTTCGGCCCTGGGCAGGCTTCTCCCGAATGTGGGTGGTCCAAGTAGGACCTGCCGGCGGCTATACGCTGGCATAGTGAGGTCCATTGCAATGTATGGGGCACCTGTGTGGTTCGGGGCCCTGAGTCGCCCGAATAAGGCCAAGCTGTTTGCAGCGCAGCGGGTCATGGCTATCAGGGCCATACGAGGCTACCGCACAGTCTCCCATGAGGCGGCGTGCGCACTCGCAGGAACGCCCCCTTGGGATCTCGACGCTGAGATCCTAGCGGAGGCGTTCTTCCAACATAGGGAGCGGGAGACCGAGTGCAGGTCGAGATGGATGCGGCGGGCCCAAGAAAGGCGGCTGCGTGTCTGGGAGGAACGGCTTGCAGAGCCGTCCGCGGGTGTCTGGACTGTGAGTGCTGTTCGCCCAGTGCTAAAGCAGTGGGTGAACAGACGTCACGGCTCGCTCACATACCGGCTGGTGCAGATTCTGTCGGGGCACGGCAGCTTCGGCCGATATTTGTGCCATATAGTTGGTAGGGAGCCCCTGGCGATGTGTCATCACTGTGGTGACAGAGATGACACTGCCGAACACACGCTCGTGGCATGTCCGGCGTGGGCGCAGGAGCGGGCGGCTCTGGTCGCCGTTGTTGGAGGAGACCTTTCCTTGCCGGCCGTGGTCAAGGCCATGGTCGGTGACGAGAGGTCATGGGAGGCGATGGTCTCCTTTTGCGAAGCAGTAATGCTTCAAAAGGAGGCCGCGGAAAGGACTCGCGAGGATGATCCCCTCTCGGCTCCGATCCGCCGTAGACGGCCTGGGCGCCGACGGAGGGCTTACGCCCAAATGTCGTAACCTTGGCAACGACAAACCTCGGGTGGCGGAAGCGGGGACTCTTCCGTCACTCGATGTCACGTAGGAACGTGGTCTTCCAAATGTTCCGGAAGACCACGTAAACCAAGGAGCGCAGGGTGTTTACAGCTTTCACCCTGTTTTTCTCGGAGGCTCTGCACTGCGCGAAGAACGCCCGCGGCGCGTGGAAGAATGCAAAAGCGTACCCATGTGCCGCATCACGGGCAAGGTCGGGACATCGAGGGGTTTTAGCCAGTAGGAGTCTGGCATAACCCCGCCACGTCCCCGCGTGCCTGGGTATCCATGAAGGATTTCCCCTCGTAAAAAAAAAAAAAAAAAAAAAAAAAAAAAGGTTAGGTTCCGCGGACCGGAGCAGTAGCTCTGGAGGAGCAAGGGCAGTTTCGAGGGCATCGGTGTTCTCTGAAACTGTCAATGAAACGGCGAGAAAATCGGATCACGGTTGCACGCGATTTGATGAAGTGAGGAGTGGAAGCGAGGTGGAGGAGATGTCCACCAACTCGTCCGACACTGAGGGGAGTGTGTCCCGCCAAATATTGGCGGCGGGCAAGAAACGACTGCGCCAAGCTAGGACAAATAGCTCTAGCAGCGGTAAAGACGCGGTTGGAGGAGGAGCTGCTAAAAGTAGTGGCAAGCCGGCGGGCAAGAGGGGACGTGGTAGGCCTCCTACCACTGGAGAGTACGTTGGTCTTGCTCAGGCCAAACGAACCCTAATTGAGGCCCAAAGAAAGGAGCTCGAGCTGGCGACCAACTTGGCGATCGCCGAGTCCACCAAGACGCTGGGTGCGTCGGCGGACACAGTGAACGGTCGAGTCCAAGCAAGCCTGGACTTGATTCTGGAGGTGGCGGCTAAGTCCGGAAACCTTAAAGGCACTTTTGTAAATGCCCTTAAGAGGGCCGCAGCGCAGATCCGAGAAGAAATGGCCTCCATTTACGAAAGGAATCAGTCCGAAGAGGTAGCAGCTCTCCGGGCTGAAAACGCCCGCCTCACTGCAGAACACGCAGAGCGTATGGAGGCCGTGAGGAAGGAGAACGCTCGCCTCAGCGCGCAGGTCGAAAACCTCCGCGCTGAAATGGCGACATGGCGCCTGGAGATGGAGACGGCCCGCGCCTCGGCCCTGGTTGTGCCTCGGCCGGCGTGCCAGACTAGGGAGGAGACTCGGCCTGCGAGAACTGCTCCACCTGAAGAGGAGCTCAGGGCAGGTATCGTCCGGGAGTGTAGCGCAATGATGCGCTCCATGCTGGAGAGCATCAGTGGCCGGCTCCTCCCGGAGAAAAGGCTGCGCCCGCCTCTGAAGGCGGATGCTAGGACGGAGACGATTTATTCGGTTCCCCCTGCACAGTCGGCGCCGAAGAACCAGAAAAGGGGGAAGGCACCTACCCGGGTACTTGATCCCGAACCGGAGTCACGCCCGAGCACCTCCACGGTCCAACCTGATAGCTGGACCACGGTGGTGCGCAAGGGCAAGAAGAAAAAGACGGCGAATGCTCCGGGACCAAGCGCCACTCCGGCGACGGCCCCGAAGAAAAATGCGAGGAGAAAGCCAGCTAGGGGCAATGCAAGGCCGAGAACAGCAGCAGTGGTAATCACCCTGTTGCCCGAGGCTGCTGAGATGGGCCTTACCTACGAGAGGGTCCTCAGGGAGGCAAGGGGAGGCATCGATCTGAGCTCCCTGCAGATCGACGACGGACTCCACATCCGTTCGGCCGCTACGGGGGCTCGAGTTCTGGAGATCCCCGGCAAGGAGAGCGGCAGCAAGGCGGACTCCCTGGCTATCAAGCTAAAGGAGATCCTCCCGGAGACCGTCCGGATCACCCGGCCCGTGAAATGCATCGATCTGTGCATTTCCGGGCTGGACGACTCGGTTTCTGGCGTGGACCTGGCAGCTGCCATATCCCGGGATGGGAAATGCCCAGTCGACCAGGTGAGAGTTGGGCCGATCCGGTCTGGAATGTTCGGCGCTGGCAGTGCCGTCATCCAGTGCCCGATCCAAGCGGCCAAAGCAATAGCCGCTAAAGGGCGCCTTCTTGTCGGGTGGAGTGCTGCGCGGGTGCGAACACTGGACCCCCGGCCCATGAAGTGCTTCAAGTGCTTCGAGATTGGCCACACGGGGGTCCAATGCCAGTCCAAGGTGGACCGCAGCCAGAATTGCTTCCGATGTGGTGAAGCAGGCCACAGGGTGGCTGAATGCAGCAACGCGCTGAACTGCCCGATGTGCAAGGCAGCAGGGAGGATGGCGAATCACACGCCAGGGGGTCGCAAATGCGCACGCCCCAAGAAGGGTAGAGGGTGGCCTAGAATGACCCAAGCCGTCCCTCTACAGTCCAGGGAGCCGCCTACGGAGGCGATGTTGACCGGTCATTAATGGCGTGCCAACATCGCTTCCTCCAGGCAAATCTAAACCACTGTGCCGGTTCGCAGGACCTGTTCCTGCAATCCGTGCTACAGTGGTCGGTTGATGTGGCGGTAATATCGGAGCCATACTACGTCTCCTCCCAGCCAAACTGGGTGGGGGCCACGGATGGCTCCGTGGTAATTATTGCCGCTTCCGGCCCGGACTCCTTGCCCCTCTCCATCAGGGAGCGAGAGTCTGGCATAGTAGCAGCGGTGTGGAGTGACTTCCTGGTCGTCTGGGTCTATTTTTCTCCGAACAGACCACTCGTCGAGTACGAGTTGTTCCTCGACCGGGTTGGGGCGGTGGTGAGACGAGTGGCACCTATGCCGGTCATTGTCCTCGGCGACTTCAACGCCCACAGCACAAGTTGGGGGTCCCCGGAGACCGACGATCGTGGAGAGGCGGTAGACGTGTGGGCGTCAGCGTGCGGCCTTGTGCTGCTGAACCAAGGCTCTGTCAACACGTGCGTGCGACGACGGGGAGGGTCAATAGTAGACTTAACGTTTGCTAGCCCCGTTCTCGCTACGCGCGTGCTGAACTGGCGGGTCCTGGATAATGAGGAGACCTTATCAGACCACCAATACATAGGGTTTGCGGTCTCCTCCTTGTCCGGTACCGACTTCACTCGACGAAGGGCGGAGGGTCGGAATGCGGCCTTCCCGAGGTGGGCTCTATCCCGCCTTGACGATGAGCTGTTGGCTGAGGCGGCAATCGTCCAATCCTGGGCCATGCGGCCGTCCGGGCCGGATGAGGTGGACGAAGGGGCACTTCGATTTCGGGGGGCGCTAACGCATATCTGCAACGCGTCCATGCCCCGAACCAAGGGTTTTGCTCAAAGGAGGCAAGTATACTGGTGGACTGACGAAATAGCGGCTCTTCGGACCCGCAGCAACGCGGCTCGTCGTCAGTTCACCAGATACCGAAGGCGGCCTAACCGGAGCGAGGAGTTCGAGGACCTGCTCCATCAAGCACATCTTGAGGCCAAAAAAGATCTCCAACTGGCCATAAGCAGGTCCAAAGAATCAAAACGGAGAGAGATGCTAGAGGGGCTTGATCGAGACCCATGGGGTCGACCGTACCGAGTGGCGCGAAATAAACTGCGCACTCAGGCCCCTCCAGTCACAGAGACCATGCATCCCCAACTGATGGGGGAAGTAATGGCAGACCTGTTCCCGAACAGGCCGGCTGTCGTCCCACCGACGATGACGGTGGAACCTGTCGAGGAAATTGAACAGGATGAGGAGGTTCTACCCATCGAGCAGTCCGAGATTGAAATAGCAGTGAGAAGGCTCCGGGCGAAGAACACCGCTCCCGGGCCGGATGGAGTTCCAGGCCGGGTGTTGGCAAGGGCGTTGAGCGAGTTGAGGGCCCACATTACCGGGCTCTTCGACGTATGTCTAGCGTCATGTCGGATCACGATTGCACGCGATTTGGTGAAGCGAGGAGCGGAAGTGAGGTGGAGGAGATGTCTACCAACTCGTCCGACACTGAGGGGAGTGTGTCCCGCCAAATCTTGGCGGTGGGCAAGAAACGTCAGCGCCAAGCTAGGACAAATAGTTCTAGCAGCGGCAAAGACGCGGTTGGAGGAGGAGCTGCCAAAACTAGTGGCAAGCCAGCGGGCAAGAAGGGACGTGGTAGGCCTCCTACCACGGGAGGCTACTGAGACGGGCCTGACTTACGAGAGGGTACTCAGGGAGGCAAGAGTAGGCATTGATTTGACTTCCCTGCAGATCGACGACGGACTCCGCGTCCGCTCGGCTGCTACGGGGGCTCGAGTCCTGGAGATCCCCGGCAAGGAGAGCGGCAGCAAAGCGGACTCCCTGGCTGCCAAGCTAAGGGAGATATTCCCGGAGACCGTCCGGATCACCCGGCCCGTGAAATGCATCGACTTGTGCGTTTCCGGGCTGGACGACTCGGTGTCTGGCGTGGACCTGGCGGCTGCCATCTCCCGGGATGGGAAATGCCCAGTCGACCAGGTGAGAGTTGGGCCGATCAGGTCTGGATTGTTCGGCGCAGGCAGTGCCGTCATCCAGTGCCCGATCGAAGCGGCCAAAGTAATTGCCGCTAAAGGGCGCCTTCTCGTCGGGTGGAGTGCTGCGCGGGTGCGAACACTGGACCCCCGGCCCATAAAGTGCTTCAAGTGCTTCGAGATTGGCCATACGGGGGTCCAATGCCAGTCCAAGGTGGACCGCAGCCAGAATTGCTTCCGATGTGGTGAAGCAGGCCACAGGGTGGCTGAATGCAGCAACGAGCTGAATTGCCCGATTTGCAAGGCAGCAGGGAGGACGGCGAATCACACGCCAGGGGGTCGCAAATGCGCACGCCCTAAGAAGGGTAGAGGATGGCCTAGAATGACCCCAGCCGTCCCTCAACAGTCCAGGGAGACGCCTACGGAGGCGATGTTGACCGGTCATTAATGGCGTGCCAACATCGCTTCCTCCAGGCAAATTTAAACCACTGTGCCGGTTCTTTCTTTCACTTTGTTGGTTGCGGCGCACTGCGTCTGTCCCGTATCGGGCGGCAGTCGTGCCTCGTCGGTGCCCTGTGTCTGTGTGAAGGGCGTCCGTCAGAGTCTCCTTCTGCCTTCCGCCCCATTGTGCTGCTTGACGACACGGGAAAGCTCTTCGAGCGCATCATCGCCTCCCGTGTCGTCGAGCATCTCCGAGAGGTGGGTCCGAATCTGGCGGACTGCCAATATAAATTTAGGGAGAGGCGATCGACGATCGACGCTATACTGTGCTTGAAAGGTTTGTCGGATGAGGCGGTGGCCAAGGGCAGCGGTTTGATGGCAGTCTCGTTGGATATCTCCAACGCTTTCAATTCGCTGCCCTTTGCCTGTATCGAGGAGGCATTTAAGTACCATCGCGTACCACTCTACCTGCGGAGGCTAGTCACTGACTATCTCCGGGGCAGAGTGGTGATGTATGTAGGGAGAAATGGCAGCGTCGATCGCCGATCGGTCCAGTGTGGGGTTCCGCAGGGGTCGGTCCTAGGGCCACTCTTGTGGAACATAGGATTTGACTGGGCTCTTAGAGGAGAGCTACCCCCGGGAGTGAATGTCGTGTGTTATGCAGACGACACGCTGATCACGGCCCGGGGGAGGGAATACGAGGAGGCGTCCAGGCTTGCAGCAGTTGGCACGCAAATGATCGTCGGGCGGATCGAAGCGTTGGGCCTAAAGGTGGCCTTCGCAAAAACCGAGGCTCTGTACTTCCACGGGCCTCGGCGGGGGCCTCCTGAAGGTGCCAACGTTACGATAGGAGGAATGCGGATCGGAGTGAAGTCCCAGATGAAGTATCTTGGACTTCACCTCGATCCACGGTGGAACTTCCGGGAGCATTTTACCCGGCTGGCTCCTAAGCTTAACGGGGCGGCTTCGGCCCTTGGCAGGCTTCTCCCGAATGTGGGTGGTCCAAGTAGGACCTGCCGGCAACTGTACGCCGGCATAGTGAGGTCCATGGCGATGTATGGGGCACCTGTGTGGTTCGGGGCCCTGACTCGCCCGGATAAGGCCAAGCTGTTTTCAGCGCAGCGGGTCATGGCCATCAGGGCCATACGAGGCTACCGCACAGTCTCCCATGAGGCGGCATGCGCACTTGCAGGAACGCCCCCCTGGGATCTCGACGCAGAGATCCTAGCGGAGGCGTACTTCCAACGGAGGGAGCGGGAGACCGAGGGCAGGTCGAGATGGATGCGGCGGGCCCAAGAAAGGCGGCTGCGTGTCTGGGAGGAACGGCTTGCAGAGCCGTCCGCGGGTGTCTGGACTGTGAGTGCTGTTCGCCCGGTGCTAAAGCAGTGGGTGAACAGACGTCACGGCTCGCTCACATACCGGCTGGTGCAGATTCTGTCGGGGCACGGCAGCTTCGGCCGATATTTGTGCCATATAGTTGGTAGGGAGCCCCTGGCGATGTGTCATCACTGTGGTGACAGAGATGACACTGCCGAACACACGCTCGTGGCATGTCCGGCGTGGGCGCAGGAGCGGGCGGCTCTGGTCGCCGTTGTTGGAGGAGACCTTTCCTTGCCGGCCGTGGTCAAGGCCATGGTCGGTGACGAGAGGTCATGGGAGGCGATGGTCTCCTTTTGCGAAGCAGTAATGCTCCAAAAGGAGGCCGCGGAAAGGACTCGCGAGGATGATCCCCTCTCGGCTCCGATCCGCCGTAGACGGCCTGGGCGCCGACGGAGGGCTTACGCCCAAATGTCGTAACCCTGGCGACGACAAACCTCGGGTGGCGGAAGCGGGGACTCTTCCGTCACTCGATGTCACGTAGGAACGTGGTCTTCCAAATGTTCCGGAAGACCACGTTAACCAAGGAGTGCAGGTACACCCTGTTTCTCTCGGAGGCTCTGCATTGCGTGGAGAACGCCCGCGGCACGTGGAAGAATGCAAAAGCGTACCCATGTGCCGCATCACGGGCAAGGTCGGGACATCGAGGGGTTTTAGCCAGTAGGAGTCTGGCATAACCCCGCCACGCAATCCCCGCGTGCCTGGGTATCCATGAAGGATTTCCCCTCGTAAAAAAAAAAAAAAAAAAAAAAAAAAGGTTCCCCCCCGAATTGGAATGTGCCTTGTCGTGGGGGGGGGCTCAGTAACCCGTTGCAATCCAGCAACGGGCGAAGCCAAAACATTCCTCTGGTTGGGGTGCGCTGCGTCTGTTCCGTATCGGGCGGCAGTCGCGCTTCGTCGGTGCCCTGTGTCTGACCCATAGTGGGCGGCAGGGTGCCCTTTGGTGGTTGGGGTGGGCTGCGTCTGTCCCGTATCGGGCGGCAGTCTGCTTCGTCGATGCCCTGTGTCTGACCCATAGTGGGCGGCAGGGTATCCTTCGGTGGTTGGGGTGCAACTTGTCTGTCCCCAATGGGATGGCAGTAGTGCTTCGTCGGTGCCCTGCGTCTGACCCATAATGGGCGGCGGGGTACCTTTTAGTGGTTGTGGTGCGCTGCGTCTGTCCCGTATCGGGCGGCAGTTGCGCCTCGTTGGTGCCCTGTGTCTGACCCATAGTGGGCGGCAGGGTACCCATTTTGGTAGTTGAGGCGCACTGCGTCTGTCCCGTATCGGGCGGCAGTTGCGCCTCGTTGGTTCCCTGTGACTGACCCAGAATGGGCGGCAGGGATACCTCGCTGGGGGGTTTGGGGTGCACTGTGTCTGTCCGGTAGCCGGCGGCAGTGACACCTGACAGGGGAGCCCAACCCCTGAAAAAGTGGGCCGACGATGTGGAGTCATCGGAGAAAAGAATGATGGAAAAAAGTGATTGCCAATATGGTCCCCAGGTGGGTACGTCGGCTGATGCCGGGAAATCCCACCCCTCCGCCTCGGTGGAGGGCCGCCCCTCGTACTCTGGGGGGGGCAACAATCGCTTCGTGGGCCAGCAGACCGCTGGCCCTCGTGAACACAACCATCGCTATGAACAACGGACAACTGATAACGCCGACCAAGAACCCGGTCGTAAAATGGGTTCAGAGGCTGAAGACGCTCATGCTGAGGAGCTAAGCTCCAGCTCAGCAATGAGTGTTGCGGAGTCCCTAGGGACTCGAGGAAAGTTGTGGCACCGGAAACGCAGCCGCTCGCAAAGGTCGCAAACGTCGGACGACGACAGTAGCTCTGCGTCGGAGCCTTTACAGGCCCCGAAGGTTTCCACCGCACGCCGAGGCAGAGGCCGACCGCCCACAACTGGGCAATACGTCGGCCTCGCCAAAGCCAAGGCGGAATTGGTGGCAGCTCAGCGCGCGGAGATGGAGCTCCGTGCTGAGAAAGAAGTGGAGGAGGCGGCTCGCAAAATCCGCACGGCTAGAGCCAAACCCGGCTCGCCGGAGATTGCGAGTACCGCAGTGGGTGAGACCTCGGCGACGGACTTGGAAGCTCGAGTGATGAGCTCCGTCGAGGTCATCTCCCAAGTGGCGAGCACCTCGAAGAACCTTAAGGGGACGTATGTTAAGGCTCTTCGAGATGCTGCCTCCTCCATTAAGGAGCTGGTAGGTGAGCTCCACCAGCGCACCGCGTCGGAGCAGCTGACCCGTCTGCGGCTGGCCAATGACCGCTACAAAGCGGACAATGACCAGCTGCGAACGGAGTTGGCGGAGGTACGCCGCGAGTTGGCCGCATTACGGGCCGATATGCGGCGTGCCCCAGACAGGGTGGCAGAGGAGCTGCCACCTGTCAATGTCGGGGGGTCGTGCCCAACGCTGACCCCGTCCTCCGACAAGGCGCAGGAACTCGAGCGGAGCATCTTGCTCAGTGTGGGCAAGATGCTCAACGCTCGGTTCGAGGGCCTGCAGCAGAGGCTGCTGCCCGAACCGCGCCTCCGCTCACCGCTGGCTGCCGACAAGGCCAGGGCTGCCCCCCAGCCTAAGCCTGTGGCACCAGCAGTCGCGACGTCCCAGGGTAGGTCTGGCCCCGGCCCATCCCCGAAGTCCCAAAAGGGAAAGAAGGGAAAGGCCAAAGCCAAACAACCTGCCCCAGCCCCACCCCAACGGGAGCCCCGGCCACTGCCGCCGGCTCCTGCGTCCATGGACGAGGGGTGGAATGTGGTGGCGAGACGGCGTCCAAAGGCGGCACCAAAGAGTGCTGCCCTGCCGTCTCAACCACGGAGGGCCCAGTCTGCGGTACCTGTCTCCCAGCAGGCTCCGCAGACCAAGAAGGGACGACAGCGGAGGCGCAAGCCGCGCCCTCCCCGGTCCTTGGCTGTAGTTATAAAACTGCAGCCTGAGGCGGTAAAAAAGGGCGTCACCTACGCCGCAACTCTTGCCGAGGCCAAGAAGAAGGTCGATCTTCGAAGCCTCGGCATCGACTCTGTCAATTTCAGAGTAACCGCCACAGGAGCCAGAATCCTGGAGGTTCCCGGTGCTTCAAACACCGAGAAGGCGGACGCTCTGGCAGAGAAGTTGCGGGTCGCCCTTGGGGAGAGCGTGGCCGTGTCCAGGCCCACGAAGTGCGCGGAACTGCGCGTGTCCGGGTTGGACGACGCAGTTTCCGCTGCAGATGTCACGGCGGCGGTGGCCGGAATTGGTGGATGCCCAATTGCGTCCATCAAGACTGGCGAGGTCCGCCTCGACAAATCGGGTCTGGGCACGCTCTGGCTGAGCTGCCCGGTGGCTGCCGCCAATAAGGTGGCTGATGGCAGGCGGTTGCTTGTCGGGTGGGTGTCGGCGAAGGTCTCGCTCCTCGAAGCGAGACCTCTGCGCTGCTTCCGGTGCCTGCAACTCGGGCACGTCCGGGAGCAGTGCAGCAGCCCGGTTGACCGCAGCAGTAATTGTTACCGCTGCGGTAAACCGGGCCACGTCGCCCGCGACTGCAACGCCGCCGCTGCACACTGCACTGTGTGCGCGGCTGCCAAGAAGCCGGCCGATCACAGGCTGGGGGGCAAATCGTGCCATGCCCCTCGGCCTAAAAGGCGGCTACCACCACCGACTGCATCCTCAACGCAGTCGGCCAGCGGCAGCTCAGCTGGAGTGTCCGGGGACGGACTTGTGGCCATGGAATCCTAGTTATGGACCACAAGCTCCGATTCCTCCAGGCGAATATCGAGCACTCCGCCCGAGCTCAGGACCTCCTGTTCCAGAGCTTCGCGGAGTGGTCGATAGACGTGGCAGTGATCTGCGAGCCGTACTTTGTCCCCCCAGGTGAGAACTGGGTGCGGGACAATGACGGCTCCGTCGCGATCGTCCGATGGGGCGCGGCGAACTCCCCACCCTTCGAAAAGGTAGCGAAGGGTCCGGGATACGTCGCTGTGTGGTTTGGAGATTTTGTAGTCGTCGGTGGCTACTTTTCTCCGAACCGCACACTCGCCGAGTTCGAGATTTATCTCGGACGGGTGGGCGCCTTAATCGGCCAATGCCACCCTCGCCAAGTGCTCCTCGCTGGCGACTTCAATGCCTGGAATACGGCTTGGGGTTCCGTCAGAACGGACGTATTTGGCGAGGCACTGGAGGAGTTTGCCCTCGGACAAGGGTTGGCCCTTCTCAACCGGGGATCGATGAGCACGTGCGTGCGACCCCAGGGCGAGTCAATCTTGGACATCACGTTCGCGAGTGCCGCCCTGGCGCGCCGTGTTCGGGACTGGGGAGTGGTGGATACGGCGGTGTTGTGTGATCACCGATACATTCGGTTCGATCTCGCAGCCGTATCCCCGTCAAATCCAGCCGGTCCCTTCCGGCCCCCGGTTGACGACGGCCCGAGGTGGCAGTTGAGGCACCTCGACAGGGACCTCGCGAAGGAAGCTGCAATTGTGCAATCGTGGGTGTCCGCGCCTGTGGGCCCCATGGTGGTGGAGGACGAGGCGGAATGGTTGCGGGGCGCGTTGTCGCAGGTTTGCGACGCGTCAATGCCCCGAGCCAGGCGTCGTCCCCCGAAGCCCCAGGTGTACTGGTGGTCCGCCGAGCTCACGAATTTGCGTGCAGCTTGTGTGGTCGCACGACGCCAGTACACCAATTACAGGCGGCGGCGGATGCGGGAGGAGAATGTGATTGCACTCCTGCATGCTTCCTTCAAGGAGTCCCGGCGGCAGCTGAAGGCAGCGATCGGCAGGGCTAAGGCTCTTGCGAGGGAGGAGTTGCTGGGGACGTTGAACCGCGACCCGTGGGGGAGGCCGTACAGGTTGGCGATGTTCAAACTTCGCCCCTGGGCGCCCCCACTCACGCGAAGTCTCCAGCCGCAAATCCTGGATAGAGTCGTTGCGGCCCTGTTTCCGCGGACGGGGGACCATCCCAGTCCCCCCATGATGCCTTCGGTTGCCGCGGAGCCCGGCCCGGATGTGGCGCCGTCAGTGACCCCGGGAGAGCTGGGAGCTGCGGTGTTGCGGCTGCGAGCCAAAAACACCGCCCCCGGTCCTGACGGCGTACCCGGCCGGGTGTTGGTCTTGGCCATGGATGCCCTCGAGCCTCGTCTGAGGAGACTTTTCGACGCCTGTCTGGCCCTAGGCCAGGTTCCACAGCGGTGGAAGACAGGTCGTCTCGTTCTCCTCAGAAAGGAAGGGCGTCCGGTGGAATCCCCATCTGCGTACCGCCCGATAGTGATGCTCGACGAGGACGCCAAACTCTTTGAGAGAGTTGTGGCCGCCCGGATCGTCGAGCACCTAGAGGATGTCGGACCGGATCTGGCAGACTGCCAGTTTGGATTCCGCAGGGGTAGGTCCGCCGTAGACGCGATTCAGCGGGTTAAGTCCTTGGCGCAGGACGCGATCGCCCGGGGTGAGGTCGTGTTGGCGGTGTCTCTGGACATCGCCAACGCATTTAACTCCCTCCCCTGGAGCTGCATCAAGGAGGGGCTCCGATTCCACGGAGTTCCTCCGTACCTGCGCCGGGTCGTCGGGGACTACCTGTCTGGGCGTGCGGTGGAATACCCCGGTCAAGACCGGTGGTGTCGGCGGGAGATGTCGTGCGGCGTTCCTCAGGGGTCGGTACTAGGCCCACTCCTCTGGAACATCGGCTACGACTGGGTGCTGCGAGGAGCCACAGTGCCGGGTGTCAGCGTAGTCTGTTACGCGGACGACACCTTGGTCACTGCCCGAGGCAAAAGCCACAGGGATGCTTCCTTGCGCGCCACCGCCGGCGCGGCATTCGTGGTGGGCCGCATACGGCGATTGGGTTTGCGGGTGGCGCTCGAAAAGTCCGAGGCCGTGGTTTTCCATGGCCCGCGGAACGCGCCGCCCCGGGGTGCCCATATCGTCGTATCCGGAGTCCGCATCGACGTGAGGTCGTCGATGCGCTATCTGGGACTCGTCCTGGATAGCCGGTGGAACTTCGGCCCCCACTTCGAGTGCCTTGAGCCTCGGCTGCTGAGGGCGGCTGCGGCCCTGGGAAGGCTGCTGCCGAATCTCGGCGGACCTGAGACGTCGTGTCGGCGTCTCTACGCGGGAATCGTGAGATCGATGGCCCTGTATGGTGCCCCTGTGTGGGCCGGCAGCGCCCTGAGTCGCAGCAATATCGCCCGCTTGACGCGAGTCCAGCGGGTGATGGCGATCAGGGTGGTACGGGGTTATCGCACGATCTCGGGTGAGGCATCTTGCGTGCTGGCGGGTACTATTCCCTGGGACCTGGAAGCGAGAGCCCTCGCGTCGCTCTACGAGTGGCGCGTGGAGGCGCTCCGGGCCAGGGGTCACCCGCCTGCACTGCAGGAACAGGAGGGGCACAGAGCTGAGCTGCGCCAACGGGCTACCGAAGCGTGGGAGTCCAGGCTGGCGCTTTCGAGCGCCGGACTCTGGACTATCGAGGCAATTCGTCCGGTCTTCCAGCAGTGGTTGGGTAGGCGACACGGTTTCCTGACCTACCGTCTGACTCAGGTGCTCTCGGGACATGGTTGTTTCGGGAGTTACCTGTTTCGGATCGGTCGGGAACCGACTGCCAGGTGCCACCACTGCGACGATTGCCTCGACGAGACGGCCCAGCACACGCTGGAGGTATGCCCGGCGTGGAATGCGGAGCGCAGCGCGCTCGGCTCTGTATTGGGTGCCGACATCTCGCTCCCGACCGTGGTTCGCGCTATGGTCGAGAGTGAGAGATCGTGGCAGGCGGTGCGATCCTTCTGCGAGGCCGTAATGCTCGCGAAGGAGGCGGCGGAGAGGGCGAGGGAAGATGATGCATCCTCCCTTCCGCTTCGTCGCCGTCGCACGGGACGCCGGAGGGCGGCTTTCGTTGCCGAAAGCCTCCCTCTCCCGCAGTCCCATGAGCCTTCGGTGGCGGGTTCGGGGGAATCCGCTTCCGGTCCAGGGCTCGAGATGGCGCGTGCGCTTCCTGCGCACCATCTCATGAGGGACGACTAGAGAGGGACCCCTCCCTCTCGGGACGTCGCCGGCGCTGCACAGAGCGCCGGCCAACGCTGTCGGGCCGCGAACGAATGCGCAAGCTCCTCGTGACCCGACTCCGTGCGTCCAGACGGAAGCCGCAGGTTTTTAGTCGGTAAGAGTCCGGCATAACCCGACCTCGGCCCCCGCTGGCGTAGGGTATCCATGAGGATTTTCATGCGTTAAAAAAAAAAAGGTTAGGTTAGGTTCCCCCCCGAATTGGAATGTGCCTTGTCGTGGCGGGGGGGCTCAGTAACCCGTTGCAATCCAGCAACGGGCGAAGCCAAAACATTCCTCTGCCCTGTGTCTGACCCATAGTGGGTGGCAGGGTGCCCTTTGGTGGTTGGGGTGGGCTGCGTCTGTCCCGTATCGGGCGGCAGTCGTGCTCCGTCGGTGCCCTGTGTCTGACCCATAGTGGGCGGCAGGGTGCCCTTTGGTGGTTGGGGTGGGCTGCGTCTGTCCCGTATCGGGCGGCAGTCTGCTTCGTCGATGCCCTGTGTCTGACCCATAGTGGGCGGCAGGGTATTCTTCGGTGGTTGGGGTGCGACTTGTCTGTCCCCAATGGGATGGCAGTCGTGCTTCGTCGGTGCCCTGCGTCTGACCCATAATGGGCGGCGGGGTACCTTTTGGTGGTTGGGGTGCGCTGCGTCTGTCCCGTATCGGGCGGCAGTCGTGCCTCGTCGGCACCCTGTGTCTGACCCATAGTGGGCGGCAGGGTGCTCACTGGTGGTTGAGGTGCCTTGCGTCTGTCCCATATTGGGCGGCAGTGGCACCTCGTCAGTACGCTGCGTCTGTTCCGTATCGGGCGGCAGTTGTACTTCGTTGTTCTGGCTGTCGGAGTATTTGCTCGGGCCAGGGAGGGGTTGACTGTCGGGGTATTTGCCCGGGTCAAGGGTGACGGGCGTGGCGTGCACTTACCCTGCCGTCACGTAGACATTTGATTGTCACCGTCACCGAACCCGTAAACCGTCAAAGTGTCGTGGATCATGTCTCGCGGCTTTGACGGAACGGTGGACTTGGCTTAACCGCCCGGTCCGCGAGGAGTAAACCTCTATAAAAAATCCCCAAAGGCTGAACGTTGGGGCGCCCTTCATGGGCCTTGCGACGGCGTTCGGTCGCCTCATTGAGGTGGCAGACTGGGAGAAGTCTGCCCGCGAGCGGCCACCTGTGCGGGACCGCTCGACCCCGTACAGTATAAGAGTTACCAGGGAAAAGGGGGCACTTCCCTGGTGGACTTTTTAAATCCCCCATACTCGTGGGAACTGTATGGCAGAAAAACTAATCCCAACCAAAGACGTTGTGCCTGAGACGGGCGGAGTTGATGATAGGCCTGAGACGGGCGGTGTACCCGACCGTGAACCTGGTCAAAGAAAAGTAGGTTCGAGGAGGGAACCTGCTCTCACCGAGGAGCACAGCTCCGGCTCGGTGATGAGCTTAGAAGAGGGTTCCGAAGAGACCGGGCGGTTCTGGCAGCGCAAGCGCAGCCGTTCCGCGAGGGGGACCACATCCGACGAGGATAGTGGCTCAGCGTCGGAGCCTGTAAAGGCCACGAAAATTTCTTCCACACGTCGAGGCAGAGGTCGACCGCCCACCACTGGGCAGTATGTCGGCCTCGCCAAAGCCAAGGCGGAGTTGGTAATGGCTCAGCGCGCCGAGCTGGAACTCCGCGCTGAGCAAGAGTTGGAAGAGGCAGCCCGAAAGGTTCGCACGGCTCGAGCTAAGCCTAGCTCGCCTGTGAACCTTGAGGCCGCAGCAGAGGAGGTACCGGCTACGGAATTAGAGGAGAGGGTCCGTAATTCGGTCGCGGTTATTGCGCAGGTGGCTAGTACCTCAAAAAACCTTAAGGGGACATACGTTAATAATAATAATAATAATAATAATAAATAACTTTATTGACACACCAGAAATAATAATAAAAAACTTAAAGAATAAATACAGTAGTAAAATTAGTGTGTCAAAAGGGGTATTTTCAGCGAATGTGTTGCCTTGATTATAGGCAACGCTGGTTTTCAAAATACCCCTTGACTTTATGCCGAGGGTTAAAGTGGTGGGCTTACTTATTATTATACTTGAATTATATACCTGCACTTTTTAACATTTATAATTAAGAATTAACAGGAAAAAAAATATACAAATACATATACACATCACAAATCTATAACAACAATCGAGTAATTTGATACTTAAAAAAAAAAAAATTGGCTGCAATTTCAGTATTTAATTTAATTAGAAAAATTTAAACATTAAAACAGTCATCAAAAATTTACTAAATTAAATTAATGCTTCATGTAACGAGATAGGTAAGTACATAAAAAATTTATAATCAGAAAAAAATAAACACACAAATTAATTAACCAAAAATTTACCAATTAAATAAAAATTAAATATTAGTTAAGAACATAAAATTACAATTACATGGTGTAAATTACAAAATTATAAAATTAATTTAAATTATAAAATTAAATTAAAAATATAGTTTTATTATGGAGTTAGAGCATAGTTGTACTATAAAACGTTTTTGAAGCATTGTCATTGCCGAGTTGGGCTTGCATATACAGAGTTTTAAGTCGACTTTTAAATGACATTTGAGACATATTTTCACGTAACGGAGGAGGAAGGTCATTCCATATCTTCGCTGCACGGTATCTAAAGCTGCCCCTAAAACTCTCTCTAGAGTATTTACTGTACGGTAAAATCATTTTATTTTTGTGGAATGACCTAGCTTTCTCCTCTCGTAGAGTCGGTTTCCATTCAAATTTATCATGTAGATATGTTGGTTTTTTTTTAATTACTACTTTGTTAACCATACAGGCCAAGTGCAAATCTCGACGTTTTGTCATTTTTAAGATACGGTGCTCATTTAGAAATGGTGTAACGTGCGCTCGCTTGGGAACCGCAAAACAAAAACGGGCGCAGGCGTTCTGAACTCTTTGTATGGCTCGGGATGTTTTATCATAAAGCCTAGGTCCGTAGACGGTATCCGCATAATTAAAAAGTGACAAGACGAGACTTTCTGTTAGAGTAATTCTTACTTTTTCAGTCAAATATTTCCTCAGCCCGTATAGTACCCGTAGCCTATAAAATGCTGTTCTAACTTTCATATTAACATGTTCTATGAAACGAAGTTCAGAATCCATGAGCAGACCTAAGTTTCTTGACATTTGGACTTGTTCAATTTTTTCAGTGTTTATGTACAACTGTGGGTTAAAAGATTTTATTTGACTAATCTGGTGTTTAGTCCCTAGTATCATATATTTAGTTTTGATAGGATTGATAACCAAACAGTTTTGCTGCGACCATTTAAATATCATATTGAGATCCTTATTTATTCTGTGTACAGCTTCTCCTGTCTGGTTGGGCTTGAAAGAAGTGAATAATTGAGTATCGTCTGCGTAGAGATGTACTGAGCTATGTCCCGTTTGTTTAATTGTGTCAACAAGATCAGCTGTAAACAGGATAAACAGGATTGGTGAGAGAATCGATCCCTGTGGGCAACCACGAGCGATATTTTTTGTTTGGCTCGTAGTGATTACACCCCGCTCGTTCTCAATCTCTACGAATTGCTTCCTACCTGTCAAAAATGACTCGAACCACTCAATAGAAGCCTCTGACAATCCATAATAGTTAAGTTTGGCAAGTAAAAGTTCCGTATTCAAACAGTCAAAAGCCCGGGAGTAATCCAACAAGACCAAAATACTACCTAGTCCAGCATCAGAGGCGTTTAAGAGCTCATCAGTGACGTGTGCAAGGGCAGTGTCCGTTCCATGTCCAGCGCGAAATCCCGACTGTACGTTTGGAAGAATATTTTCTGTCTCCAGGTGTTTTGTAAGTTGTGTGCAAACTGCTCTCTCAATCACTTTCGAAAGCACGGGCAAAACACTTATTCCTCTAAGATCTTTGAAGTCACTCACTGATGCGCCCTTCGGCAGTGGTTTAATTCTGGCAATTTTCCATGCCTGTGGAAAAACTTTCGACCTAATGGAGTGGTTAACGATATATGTTATTATTGGCAAGGTCACATCTAAAGTTAACTTAACCATCTTTACAGATATGCCATCATGTCCCGTGGCATTAGATTTAATGTTTAATAATATTTTTAACACCTCCAATTCAGTTATTTCTCGTAATGAAAACGTCTTTTGGCTGTGTTTATTATCCCGAAAATAATCTAGTGTATTTTTATGCGTATTATTAGGGCCCGGTGTGTCTAGAAAAAAACTGTTAATGCTGTCCGGATCACACAGATGCTGCGGAATGTCGGTGCGTGTCTCCTGACCCAGGGCTGATGACTGCTTTAAATACGACCACATTTTTTTAGGATTATGGACGTTTTTATTGACATAAAAATTAAAGAAAGCTTTTTTTTCGTTGTTAATTGCCAATGTAGTAAAGTTGCGCAAACTTTTATAATATTCCTTACGTTTTTCATTTTCCGGGGAAGGAGGCTTATTAATGTAATTTAATAGTGCCCTATTCCGTGTTTTCATTAGTAATTTGATGTTATCAGTTAACCATGGCATAGGTTTGTCTTTAACTCGACTTCGTCGTAAAGGTGAATGTGCATCGAAAATAACAAGAATAAGACCATTGAAAATTTCTATCATTTTATTTATACACAAGCAGTCATATATAATCTCCCATGGTAGAGCGCGAAGATTTTTTTGAAAGTCATCAGTGTCTATGCGTTCGAAAGATCGTCCAATAATGTAACGTGCAGGGGATACAGGTTTAGGTATTTTGAATTCGGCGTATACGAAAGCGTGGTCACTAAGACATGAGTTGTGTTGTACTACAATTTTTTGATGTAAATCTGGCAAATCTGTTATTATCAAATCAAGTAACGTAGATGATTGGTTGTGAATTCGAGTAGGTTCTTTTACAAGTTGGTTTAGACTATGCTGGGTAAGAAAATTAACGACTTGTAGAGCTGTACTCGTATTTGGTTTCAAAAGATCAACATTGAAGTCCGTCAACAAAAACACGTGTGAACAATCGCCGCAACTACTTACCGATGAGCTCAGCGCGTCTATGGCATCCGCGACCGTTAGCCCCGACTCCGGGCGGTAAGCGGTGCCCACAACAACACGCAGCTTTCCTGGTAGAGTAAGCTCTATCCACATCTGCTCAAGGCGAGATGCAGGGTGGGGGCGAGTACGTATGCGAAGGCCCCGTTTGATAAAAAATGCTACACCGCCTCCCCTGTTGACCGATTTTCTTGGCACATGTCTGAAGCTATAACCGGGTAGAGACAGGACATATTTTTCTTCATCTGTTTTTAAGAAGGATTCGTTTATAGCTAAAATGTCGGGGACGAATTTCAACACGGTAGCCACAAGCTCTTCCTGTCCTGTGTTTAATGACCTTACGTTCAAAAGTCCCAAACTTAAATTATTTTTTTTGTTCCCAACCATTGTCATAGTAAACGAAATGAATAAAAATACGCGTATATGACATCAAAAACGCTTGTATGTACTTACAGTTAAAAAAATTACGAAATAGAACATAACTTAAAATCACAAATAAACCATGAAGAAAATAATTTACAAATAACAAAAATTCTAAGAAAATCAATATGATAATAATAATATATTCAATTTGTACGATTACATAATCACAGAAATTTATCGGTTTCATTTCCGAAAACCTTTTTCACATCATTTTCACTGCGAAATCGATGTTCAGCGAGGCCGTCTGCTTTGCGAGCTAGCACAGCCCCGTTCCTGACGTAAACGTGTTTCCATCCAAGCCTTAATCTTTCATTACGCACCCTCTGTAGGATGACTCTATTAATTTTCGTGAGTCTTTCGTTGATGTAAATAGAGTTCGGTTTACCTGTAAGCGCGAGATCAGCTGAAGAAATGGGTTTTCTCTCCCGGGAAGCCTTCAGCAAACGTTGCTTGATAGCTCGGCGCGTGACTCGCAGCACGACCGGCCGCGGGCGCAGCTCGGCCCCCGCGGACGACACGGCGACCACGCGACGGGGCCCGGCGCGGAACACCTCCACCACGTCGGTTTCCTCGAGCTTTGTGCCAAGTTTTGTAGATACCAAGCTCATTACATGCATGAGGTTCTCGTTATTCTCCTCAGGAATGCCTATAATTTCTAAATCGTTTACTAAAGCATCCTGTTCCTTTTGGTTTATATCGATTCTGAGCTGTTCAATTGTTGACTGTAGTGATTTTATTGTGTTTCCGTTATTTTCAATAACCTTAACCCGGCTTTCAAGCTCATGTACAAGTGTTGACGTTTGTGCTGCGGAATTTTTACACATATTCACATCTTCACGTAAGCCATTAATTTCAGCATGAAATAAGTCAAATCGATGATTGATTTCCGCTCTCATGGTTTGAAGTTCTGCCGCCAGATCTGCCATTGTCCACTCGCGTGTTTCATGACTTGGTTCTGTATGCACAGGTATATTTAATGTTGCCGGTGCACCTAGCGATTTTACAGGAGTGTTTGTTCTGTCTGTTCTAGGAATGTTATTTAGGCAGGATGGGCAAAGCCATCCCTTGGCAACCGTTGAAGTAGCGCTCAGTCCAACACACAGTTTGTGGTACTTTGATTTACATGAACAGATAGCGCTGTCCTTTGATGACATAAATTGTCCGCAAGCAGCACAATTAACCATGATTACTTTATGAGGATTTCAGTGGTTGGTAAGATTCACTTGACAATAGATGTCACTACTGTCTATTTCTTTCTAATGATAATAGATGTCTCTGTACTTAAGTTGACGCTATTTGCCGCCAGATGTCACGATATACGCAATCAGTGATTCCTCTCGACGCCGATAGATGGCGTAAGGTGTTAAAAAATCGATGAAATTATCGATATTATTCAAAGTTGATGTAATTACAACACAGTTTTAGTTTCAACAAGGTAATCAGCGGAAAGTACTCACAGTTGCCTTCACATGTAATTCCAGAATTCACTTTTAAAGGCTCAGTTTTTTTTATTTCACAATGATTCACAGGGGGAACTGGTCACAATACTAATTAGCTAATTTTATTATTTATCCTTAACGTTGTGACAGGATAACATTTGTATGGGAAGAATATTTGTTTTTAATGATAATATTGCACTATTATTGTTACGTTGAGTGAAATTTTGTTAAATTTACATAAATTAAAACACCAGCTGATGTTGTTGTTGCAAGTACCCACACGAAAAAAAGTTAAGACTCTGCGAGGTGCTGCCTCTTGCATTACTGAAGTGCTAGGTGAGCTTCAAAAGCGCACTACTTCAGAGGAGGAGACCCGTTTGCGACTGGCCAATGAACGCTATAAGGCGGACAATGACCAGTTGCGAACGGAGTTGGCGGATCTCCGCCGCGAATTGGCCGAAGTGCGTGCCGAGATGCGGCGAGGTCAAGACAGGGTGGCAGAAGAGCTGCCACCTGTCAATGTTGGCGGGTCATGCCCTACGCTGACCCTACCCTCTGACCTAGTGCAGACAATAGAGCGGACCATCATGCTCAGCGTGGGCAAGATGGTCAACGCGCGGTTCGAGGCGCTGCAGCAGAGGCTGCCGCCCGAACCCCGCCTTCGTCCGCCGCTGGCTGCCGATAAGGCAAAGGCTGCCTCCCAGCCTAAGCCTGTGGCACCAGCGGTGCTGGCGTCCCAGGCTAAGTCTGCCCCTGGCCCCACCCCGAATCCCAAAAAAGGGAAGAAGGGAAAGGCCAAAGGCAAACAGCCTGCCCCCTCCCCTCCCCAAAAGGAGCCACGGCCTCTGCCGCCGGCTCCTGCGTCTATGGACGAGGGGTGGAATGTGGTGGCGAGACGGCGTACAAAGGCGGCACCAAATAGTGCTGCCCTGCCGCCGCAACCACGGAGGGGCCAATCTGCGGTGCCTGACTCCCAGCAGGCTCCGCAGAAGAAGGGACGGAGGCGCAAACCACGTGCTCCCCGGTCTCTGGCTGTGGTTCTAAAACTACAGCCAGAGGCGTTGAAGAAGGGTGTCACCTACGCCGCAGCTCTATCCGAGGCCAAGAAGAAGGTCGACCTTCAAAGCCTCGGAATAGAGTCCGTGAAGTTCAGGGTGTCCGCCACCGGGGCCAGGGTCCTGGAGGTGCCTGGTTCAACCAGCACTGATAAGGCGGACGCACTCGCGGACAAGCTGCGTGCCGCCCTTGGGGAGGACGTGGTGGTGTCCAGGCCCATCAAATGCGCGGAGCTGCGAGTGTCCGGTCTGGACGATGCAGTCTCCGCTGCAGATGTCGCGGCGGTCGTAGCCAGGATTGGCGGATGCACAATTGCATCCGTCAAGACTGGTGAAATCCGTCGAGACAATTCGGGTCTGGGCACGCTCTGGCTGAGCTGCCCGGTGGCTGCCGCCAACAAGGTGGCTGATGGCAGGCGACTGCTAGTCGGTTGGGTGTCGGCGAAGGTCTCGCTCCTCGAAGCGAGACCTCTGCGCTGCTTCCGGTGCCTTCAACTCGGGCACGTCCGGGAGCAGTGCAGCAGTCCGGTTGACCGCAGCAGTAATTGCTACCGCTGCGGAAAACCGGGCCACGTCGCCCGCGATTGCAGCGCCGCCGCTGCACACTGCACAGTGTGCGCGGCAGCCAAGAAGCCGGCCGATCACAGGCTGGGGGGCAAATCGTGCCATGCCCCTCGGCCTAAAAGGCGGCTACCACCACCGACTGCATCCTCAACGCAGTCGGCCAGCGGCAGCTCAGCTGGAGTGTCCGGGGACGGACTTGTGGCCAAGGAATCCTAGTAATGGACCACAAGCTCCGATTCCTCCAGGCGAATATCGAACACTCCGCCCGAGCTCAGGACCTCCTGTTCCAGAGCTTCGCGGAGTGGTCGATAGACGTGGCAGTGATCTGCGAGCCGTACTTCGTCCCCTCTGGTGAGAACTGGGTTCGGGACAATGACGGCTCCGTTGCGATCGTCCGATGGGGCGCGGCGAACTCCCCACCCTTCGAAAAGGTAGCGAAGGGTCCGGGATACGTCGCTGTGTGGTTTGAGGATTTTGTAGTCGTCGGTGGCTACTTTTCCCCGAACCGCACACTCGCCGAGTTCGAGATTTATCTCGGACGGGTGGGCGCCTTAATCGGGCAATGCCACCCTCGCCAAGTGCTCCTCGCTGGCGACTTCAATGCCTGGAATATGGCTTGGGGTTCCGTCAGAACGGACGTATTTGGCGAGGCACTGGAGGAGTTTGCCCTCGGACAAGGGTTGGCCCTTCTCAACCGGGGATCGATGAGCACGTGCGTGCGACCCCAGGGCGAGTCGATCGTGGACATCACGTTCGCGAGTCCCGCCCTGGCGCGCCGTGTTCGGGATTGGGGAGTGGTGGATACGGCGGTGTTGTGTGATCACCGATACATTCGGTTCGATCTCGCAGCCGTATCCCCGTCAGATCCAGCCGGTCCCTTCCGGCCCCCGGTTGACGACGGCCCGAGGTGGCAGTTGAGGCACCTCGACAGGGACCTCGCGAAGGAAGCTGCAATTGTGCAATCGTGGGTGTCCGCGCCTGTGGGCCCCGTGGTGGTGGAGGACGAGGCGGAATGGCTGCGGGGCGCGTTGTCGCAGGTTTGCGACGCGTCAATGCCCCGAGCCAGGCGTCGTCCTCCGAAGCCCCAGGTGTACTGGTGGTCCGCCGAGCTCACGAATTTGCGTGCAGCTTGTGTGGTCGCACGACGCCAGTACACCAATTACAGGCGGCGGCGGATGCGGGAGGAGGATGTGATTGCACTCCTGCATGCTTCCTTCAAGGAGTCCCGGCGGCAGCTGAAGGCAGCGATCGGCAGGGCTAAGGCTCTTGCGAGGGAGGAGTTGCTGGGGACGTTGAACCGCGACCCGTGGGGGAGGCCGTACAGGTTGGCGATGTGCAAACTTCGCCCCTGGGCGCCCCCACTCACGCGAAGTCTCCAGCCGCAAATCCTCGACGGAGTCGTTGCGGCCCTGTTTCCGCGGACGGGGGACCATCCCAGTCCCCCCATGATGCCTTCGGTTGCCGTGGAGCCCGGCCCGGATGTGGCGCCGTCAGTGACCCCGGGAGAGCTGGGAGCTGCGGTGTTGCGGCTGCGAGCCAAAAACACCGCCCCCGGTCCTGACGGCGTACCCGGCCGGGTGTTGGTCTTGGCCATGGATGCCCTCGAGCCTCGTCTGAGGAGACTCTTCGACGCCTGTCTGGCCCTAGGCCAGGTTCCACAGCGGTGGAAGACAGGTCGTCTCGTTCTCCTCAGAAAGGAAGGGCGTTCGGCGGAATCCCCATCTGCGTACCGCCCGATAGTGATGCTCGACGAGGACGCCAAACTCTTTGAGAGAGTTGTGGCCGCCCGGATCGTCGAGCACCTAGAGGATGTCGGACCGGATCTGGCAGACTGCCAGTTTGGATTCCGCAGGGGTAGGTCCGCCGTAGACGCGATTCAGCGGGTTAAGTCCTTGGCGCAGGACGCGATCGCCCGGGGTGAGGTCGTGTTGGCGGTGTCTCTGGACATCGCCAACGCATTTAACTCCCTCCCCTGGAGCTGCATCAGGGAGGGGCTCCGATTCCACGGAGTTCCTCCGTACCTGCGCCGGGTCGTCGGGGACTACCTGTCTGGGCGTGCGGTGGAATACCCCGGTCGAGACCGGTGGTGTCGGCGGGAGATGTCGTGCGGCGTTCCTCAGGGGTCGGTACTAGGCCCAATCCTCTGGAACATCGGCTACGACTGGGTGCTGCGAGGAGCCACAGTGCCGGGTGTCGGCGTAGTCTGTTACGCGGACGACACCTTGGTCACTGCCCGAGGCAAAAGCCACAGGGATGCTTCCTTGCGCGCCACCGCCGGCGCGGCATTCGTGGTGGGCCGCATACGGCGATTGGGTTTGCGGGTGGCGCTCGAAAAGTCCGAGGCCGTGGTTTTCCATGGCCCGCGGAACGCGCCGCCCCGGGGTGCCCATATCGTCGTATCCGGAGTCCGCATCGACGTGAGGCCGTCGATGCGCTATCTGGGACTCGTCCTGGATAGCCGGTGGAACTTCGGCCCCCACTTCGAGTGCCTTGAGCCTCGGCTGCTGAGGGCGGCTGCGGCCCTGGGAAGGCTGCTGCCGAATCTCGGCGGACCTGAGACGTCGTGTCGGCGTCTCTACGCGGGAATCGTGAGATCGATGGCCCTGTATGGTGCCCCTGTGTGGGCCGGCAGCGCCCTGAGTCGCAGCAATATCGCCCGCTTGACGCGAGTCCAGCGGGTGATGGCGATCAGGGTGGTACGGGGTTATCGCACGATCTCGGGTGAGGCATCTTGCCTGCTGGCGGGTACTATTCCCTGGGACCTGGAAGCGAGAGCCCTCGCGTCGCTCTACGAGTGGCGCGTGGAGGCGCTCCGGGCCAGGGGTCACCCGCCTGCACTGCAGGAACAGGAGGGGCACAGAGCTGAGCTGCGCCAACGGGCTACCGAAGCGTGGGAGTCCAGGCTGGCGCTTTCGAGCGCCGGACTCTGGACTATCGAGGCAATTCGTCCGGTCTTCCAGCAGTGGTTGGGTAGGCGACACGGTTTCCTGACCTACCGTCTGACGCAGGTGCTCTCGGGACATGGTTGTTTCGGGAGTTACCTGTTTCGGATCGGTCGGGAACCGACTGCCAGGTGCCACCACTGCGACGATTGCCTCGACGAGACGGCCCAGCACACGCTGGAGGTATGCCCGGCGTGGAATGCGGAGCGCAGCGCGCTCGGCTCTGTATTGGGTGCCGACATCTCGCTCCCGACCGTGGTTCGCGCTATGGTCGAGAGTGAGAGATCGTGGCAGGCGGTGCGATCCTTCTGCGAGGCCGTAATGCTCGCGAAGGAGGCGGCGGAGAGGGCGAGGGAAGATGATGCATCCTCCCTTCCGCTTCGTCGCCGTCGCACGGGACGCCGGAGGGCGGCTTTCGTCGCCGAAAGCCTCCCTCTCCCGCAGTCCCATGAGCCTTCGGTGGCGGGTTCGGGGGAATCCGCTTCCGGTCCAGGGCTCGAGATGGCGCGTGCGCTTCCTGCGCACCATCTCATGAGGGACGACTAGAGAGGGACCCCTCCCTCTCGGGACGTCGCCGGCGCTGCACAGAGCGCCGGCCAACGCTGTCGGGCCGCGAACGAATGCACAAGCTCCTCGTGACCCGACTCCGTGCGTCCAGACGGAAGCCGCAGGTTTTTAGTCGGTAAGAGTCCGGCATAACCCGACCTCGGCCCCCGCTGGGGTAGGGTATCCATGAGGATTTTCCTGCGTTAAAAAAAAAAAAAAAGGTTAGGTTAGGTTAGGTTCCGCGGACCTGCTTGGTTGTCCAAGTGGGAGGGGAGGTGATACCCCTACGCGGCGCGTCTCCGGGTGGCGGATAGGAGGCCACTCTTCTCACTCTTCTTCATGAAGAGTGGTCCAGAGTGGTAGGGGCTTTTTCTATTAGAAAGGGCCCCCGCGGACCAAACACTGGGGAGGGGGGGCAATGGTTGGGGTGGGCTGCGTCTGTCCCGTATCGGGCGGCAGTCTGCTTCGTCGGTGCCCTGCGTCTGACCCATAATGGGCGGCAGGGTATCCTTTGATGGTTGGGGTGCGACGTGACTGTCCCCAATGGGACAGCAGTCGTGCTTCGTCGGTGCCCTGCGTCGGACTCATAGTGGGCGGCAGGGTACCCAATGTGGTGTTTGGGTGTGCCCTTAGTTGGGTGACAGTTTCGTGAGTGGTTTTGGGGTGCACTGCGTCTGTCCGGTAACTGGCGGCAGTGGCACCTGTCAGGGGAGCCTAACCCCTGAAAAAAAAGGCCAACGATGTGGAGTCATCGGAGAAAAGGCAAGATGAGCGACAGCGATTGTGAATTTGGTCCCCAGGTGGGTACATCGGCAGATGCCGGGAAATCCCACCCCTCTGCTTCGGTGGAGGGCCGCCCCTCGTACTCTGGGGGGGGCAACAATCGCCCCGTGGGCCAGCAGACCGCTGGCTCTCGTGAAAACAACCATGGCATCGAACAACGGAAATCTGAAAAAGCCGACTGTGAACCCGGTCGAAAAATGGGTTCTGAGGATAGGAATGCTCAGGCAGAAGAGAACAGCACTGGATCAGCAATGAGCATTGGGGAGTCTAGAGAGACTCGTAAACGGTTCTGGCAGCGGAAACGCAGCCGATCCGCAAGGACGGCTACAACTGACGACGACAGTGGGTCCGGCTCAGAGCCCGCGAAGACGGTGAAAGTCTCAACAGCCCGTCGAGGCAGAGGTCGACCGCCTACAACCGGGCAATATGTCGGTCTCGCCAGAGCTAAGGCGGAGTATGTGGCGGCTCAGCGTGCAGAATTGGAGCTTCACGCTGAGCGAGATGTAGAGGAGGCGGCCCGCAAAATCCGCCCAACTAAGGCCAGGCCGAACTCGCCGAAGGTTGCAAATGCAGCAATTGAGGCCTCGGCATCGGAGCTTCAGGCTCGTGTATTGAGCACTGTTGAAGTTATCACGCAGGTGGCATCCTCTTCGAAGAACTTAAAAGGAACATAACGCAAGGCTCTTAAAGATGCAGCTTCCTCGATCAAGGAGCTCGTGGAAGAGCTACAGCAACGCACCGCTTCTGAGGAGGTGCCTCGACTGCGGCTAGCTAATGACCGGTTTAAAGCCGATAACGACCAACTTCGAACAGAGTTGGCAGAACTTCGCAGTGAGCTTGCGGCATTACGGGCTGACATGAGGCGAGCCGCAGACGATCTGCCTCCTATAAACCTCGGGGGATCGTGTCCGACGGCGACCCCGTCCTCTGATGTATTGCAGTCACTGGAGCGGGCCATCTTGCTCAGCGTGGGCAAGATGGTCGACGCACGGTTTGAAGGCCTGCAGCGGAGACTTCCACCCGAACCACGTCTCCGCCCACCACTGGCTGCCGATAGGGCCAAGGCTGCCCAGCTGCCCACGCCCTCACAGCCAGCAGTGCTAAATTCTCAGGGTGGGCCTGCTCTTGGTACAGCCGCAAAGTCCCAAAGGAGAAATAAAAAGGAGTTACAAACAAAGAATGCTACTCTGGTTCAAGCTCCGGGTCCAGTTCAGACACCGTCATCCTTTGATACAACACAATCAGCGCCACAGGATGGGCCAACCTGAGCAACTGTGGTTAGCAGAAAAGGAAAGAGAAACCTGGTAAAGACGTCACGACCTGCAGGTATGCCTGCCACTGTTAAACTGAGGGTGACGAAGCTGCGTGTTCCAACGACTGCAGCCGTGTCACTTACGATTCCACAGGGTTCAGTAACAACCTACAGTGAGGTTATGCTAAAGGCCAAACAAAAAATAAAACTAGAGGAAATCGGAATAACTGAAATCCGACAAAGGAGGGCAGCAAATGGGGGTCTTATCTTAGAGATCCCAGGCCCAGAGAATCCTGAAAAAGCTAACATTTTAGCTAAACGTCTTCGTGAGTCACTCGCTGATTTCGATGTGGTTGTTGCAAGACCAACCAAAATGGGAGAGGTACGGGTGAAAGATCTAGATGACTCGGTAACAAAGGAAGATGTAGCGCTGGCTATATCCAACGCTGGTGAATGCTCTATAGATGACATTAAAGTTGGTGAAATTCACTTTAACCCTACTAGACTTGGTACCGTATGGGCTAGATGCCCACTGGCTGCAGTCAAGAAAATTGCAAAAGACAAACACATTAAGGTTGGTTGGGTTGCTGCTCGGGTGGATATCTTGCCTGCAAGACCTTTGCAGTGCTTTAAGTGTCTCGAACAGGGACATGTGCGGCATAAATGCTTAAGCACGAAGGATAGAAGTGGACGTTGCTATGCTTGTGGTGAAATAGGACACAAAGCTCGCGACTGTACTGCGATTGAAAAGAAATGCCCAGTATGTTCGGACCTAGGACGACCTGCCAACCATAGAATGAACAGTAAAAAGTGTAATCCTCCTAAGACAAAAAGGAAGCCACTGTCAAGTAATCCAACTACTATTGCTGGTAAACAAGTGGGCAGCGTAGCAGCACCTTTGGAAACTGCAGAGCTAGCTGGCAACAGCCAACAGATAGAGTGTATGGAGACACAAAATGTTTAGTACGATCCTACAATGCAACTTAAATCATTGTCGTGTGGCGCAGGACTTGTTTCAACAGTCGCTTTCCGAATGGTCAATCACTTTAGCCGTGGTCTCTGAACCATATCGTATCCCAAATCACTCATCGTGGCATAAAGACGAACTTGGTACTGTGGCTATATACTGGAATGAGAAGAGACATAATCGACCTTGCACGTTTCTGAAAAGGGGACAGGGCTTCGTCGCAGTGCAATGGGGTCAGTTTATACTTGTGGGATGCTATATAACACCAAACTGTAATCTTAATATATACGAAGAATATTTGGATAGCATGACAGAGTTCATCCGTAGGCATTCCAATTGCCCCATGATCGTCCTGGGCGATTTCAATGCCCGTTCTCGGGCCTGGGGAGACGTAATAGATGAACAGAATGCAGTAGCTCTCCAAGAATGGACAGCCATGCTTGATCTGCGTATAGTGAATGTTGGAAATGTCAGTACATGTGTGAGGTGGCAGGGTGAGTCGATTGTGGACTTGACATGGGCGAATTCATCTGCCATCCCACATATTTCTGAATGGAGAGTAGCGGAGCAAATAGTTACATTGTCTGACCATCGCCATATTGTTTTCAATATTGATCTTGGTCGTTCAATGACGGGAAATGCACTTATTAGACGACAATGGGCCTTAAAACATCTAAATCGTGATCAACTGATCGCAGCTGCAAATGTCGCAGCATGGCCAACGTTTGACGCGACGGAGCCTTGTCGGCAACTAGAGCAAGAGGTGAACCGTTTTGATGACATAATGACATCAATTTGCGATGCCTCCATGCCGCGAGCTAGGAAGCCTTCTCACAAACGTGCCTACTGGTGGACTGAGGAAATAGCCCAGCTACGAGAAACTTGTTTAAGATCTCGCCGCGTTTTTACAAGAACTCGTCGGCGAAGAAGCGCGACGGCAGAGGAGACAAATTCCACTTATGCAACTTACCGTAATGCCACAAAGGCACTACAAAATGCAATATCGACTGCCAAATCTAGAGCCTGGAACGAGTTATTGGGTAATCTCGACCGGGATCCTTGGGGTCGGCCCTACAAAATGGTTCTAGGCAAACTTCGTCCGTATACTCCACCAGTAACTGAAACCTTAGACCCGGTTTTTGTGCAAAGGGTAACTGATACACTATTCCCCGTTGCCCGGGACATACCCTTTGCATATACAGAGACGGCAATTTGGTCTGAACAACTGGAAATTACAAAGCCTGAAATGGATAGAGCTGTAAGGCGCATAGGGGCTCGTAACACTGCACCTGGTCCTAATGGTATTCCGGGGAAAGTCCTGGTACTTGTCCAAGATGTTTTCGGTAACTGGCTGAGATGGTTATTTAACAGCTGCCTTCGCGTGGGTACCTTCCCAAAGAAATGGAAAATAGCAAGGCTCATTCTCCTTAAAAAAGGTAATAGACCATCTGATGACCCTGCTGCATTTCGACCGCTTTGTTTATTGGATGATGTTGGGAAACTTTTTGAACAGGTGATCGCTGGACGGCTCAACTCACATCTGGACGCAGAAGGCCTGGGCCTGTCAAACAAGCAATTTGGCTTTCGCCGACAGCGTTCTACTGTCGATGCAATACTGCACGTTCGTAGCCTGACTGAATCAGCTTTTAGAGACGGAAAGGTAGTTCTTGCGGTTAGTTTGGACATTGTAAATGCTTTTAATACTCTGCCCTGGCTAGCTATAAGAAATTCAATGGAGTATCACAATGTACCGAATTATTTGCGTAGCGTTGTAAATTCGTACCTAAGCGGTAGATACATACAATACACGGACAGAAACTGTAACATCCAGCAGAGAGAGGTGCATTGTGGTGTTCCACAAGGATCAGTTCTCGGTCCATTATTGTGGAACTTAGCCTACGATGCAGTTCTACGAACGAACTTACCAGCCGGAGTAGAAGTTGTGTGTTATGCGGATGACACACTTGTGCTTGCCAAAAAGGGAAGTTTTCATAGGACTGCCCTTCTGGCTGAGCTGGGTGTTGCCTGTATAATAGGAAAAATTCAAGAACTCGGGCTCCGGGTTGCGCCTCAAAAAACGCAATCCATTTGGTTTCACAGCTTGCCAAAGAGTACCGAACCACCGGATATAACAATTAATGTTGGAGACGTGGAAGTAGCGATAGGCAAAGAAATGAAATATTTAGGCTTGGTTTTAGACAGTAGATGGACTTTCAAGAATCACTTTGATTATCTGGTACCGAAAATACAAAGGGTAGCCGGCGCGATACAACGGATTTTACCAAATATGGGAGGGCCTAAAGAGGGTGTGCGCCGCTTGTATACAGGAGTAGTAAGGTCGGTGGCTCTTTATGGAGCTCCAGTGTGGTCGGAGCGACTATCGAAAGACCGTCAAAGTAGAGGACGTATAAGCAGAGTACAGCGCATAATGGCACTACGAACTATCAGAGCATACAGAACAGTATCATACACAGCGGCTACTGTACTGGCTCGCTTCCCACCTTTAGAACTGTTGGCAGAGATGGATACTAAGGTGTATAAACAAGTCTTAGAAAAAACGTATGTTCGGTGTAACCGAACACCGCTTACCTACGCAAACACGCGACAAATTATTTATTTTATTATTTTGTAATTGTGATTTTCATTAACATTAAACAACTCGTCCGAAACAGTCGTGTTTCCCTTTAACCATCTCAAACTACTACTTTAAAACATTTATCAATTTAACATTAGTTTAAACATCTATGTTGAGGCACAGGCCTTAACATATGGTCCTTCACCCGTCTTTAGTGCTTTTGGTGAGTTTTGAGTGTGTTAGCAATCGGTTCGCTGGCCTTCCACAAGCGGACCTCCCCAGCGAATTGAGAAGGTGCTTATATCACACTTGTGAGCTTGCCTGGAGTGCTATTAGATAGACCAGCAACCAACAACAACAACAACATTAACCAACAACATTTTCAAGAACATTTTGAGATCAACAACAATATTTTACAACAATAGCAATGGATCATCTTTTGAACAAACAAGCAGAGCTTATTGAAGCTATCGAAAAACTATTTAACAACTTCAAGAAAGAAAACACCGAACGTAGAAAGGCAATAGCAAACGCAAAACTACTGGAGCTCACGAATTTGTTTCGCGATTTCAGTGCAAATCATTTAATTTTGAAACAAAATGAAGAACAAGAACATCTTTACTACCAGGAAAACCACTTCTCGTCCACGGAGAAATTCTACTTCGAAGTATGTACATACATAAAACAATACATCTCATCAAACCCGGGTGGTTCTAAGGGATCGCCAAACGAAGAAAACAAGAGTAGCTATGGAAAATCTGCAAAAGAAGGAAGCAAAACTCCGGTTATCAACGGAGCCTTGGATGAAAAATTGCGTCGTCAGGCGGCCAACTACAAGGCTTTCCAAAGAACTGTGAACTACATTGAAATCGACAAAATAACAGAAAACTGGGAATTTGAAGATACTTTGAAGTCACTTGAATCCCGCTGGAAAACAATAGACTCCCTCCATTGGGAGATAGAGGGTGATTTAAGTGGCAGAGAAAATCTAGAGATGGAAGAATTATTCAGCAACTGTGAACATCAATATCAAACTCTGAAACGTTCGATAAAATCCAGGATATGGTCACAAAAACATAGAGAAAAAACTACGCCTACTCTAGAAGTTCCTACTTTCAACGGGAACTACAACGCTTGGGTGTCATTTAAAGATTTATTTATGGAAGCTATACATAATAACCCGAGTTTATCTAACGCGCAGAAGATGCAATTTTTAAAGAGTAAAATACGAGGCGATGCCGAACGTTTAATACAACATTTGTCAATAAGTTCCGATAACTACACAACATGCTGGGAAATACTGACACATCGCTACGATAACAAGAAACTAATATTCTCTTCACATATAAACATTCTTCTTGACCTCCCTACTATGAAACAACAAACAGTCAATCAAATAAAACGCATGCATGATGTTACGCAAGAGTGTCTCAACGCAATCAAGAACTTAGGCGTGGATATAATAACCTGGGACCCTCTGATTGTACATATCTTAGATCAGAAATTACCCACACGGAATATATCGACTCCCTAAAGAACCGCCGAGAACTACCTATTTTAAGTGAATTTTTAGAGTTTCTGGAAGGAAAATTCACAGCATTAGAATCAGCATGCAGAAAAAGTGACAATCTACAACCTAAACAACATTTCGTAAAACATCAATTACCTTCAACTTCAAATGGAAAATTTTCAAATTATCTAAGTAATTCAAACAATAATTGGAACAAAGGAAATAAAAATGCGAAATCAACATATAACATCATTACTGTAAAATGTCCACTCTGCAAAAATGAACACGGGCTCTATAATTGCAAGAAATTTTTAGAATTACCTAATGAACAAAAATTACAATTAATTAAAGAACTCCGAGTTTGCAAGAATTGCTTATTTAGTCATAATGGAAATGAATGTAAATCGACGAAAACATGCCGCAAATGTATGAAGAAACATAACACCACGATACACGATGCCTTTATTGAACAACAGAATACACCGTCTTCTAGCGCAACAATTAACAATAATTTAACTGAACAAAATCAACAAAACGAAGTTCTATTATCAACCGCAATTTTAAATATCAAAGGTCACGATGGTACTTACCACTACATGAGAGCTCTAGTCGACCAGGGCTCGCAGGTGAGCTTAATTACGGAGCGAGCTGCGCAACAACTAAAATTAAAAAGGAAACCATGCAAAGGAACAGTATTCGGTGTCGGAGTAAGAGAAAACAACGGGAAAGGAATGTTACACATACAATGTTATTCCATTCATAATGACTTCAATTTTCAAACGGAAGTTATTATCATGAACAACTTAATAAGTAACTTACCCAACTAAACCTTTAACAAACCAAACTGGCCGTTCATAGAAAACATTGCTCTAGCCGATCCCGAGTTCTACGTGAGTCGCCCCGTTGACATACTTTTGGGAGCTGAGATTTACTCACAAATAGTGCAAGGCGGCATCATCAAAGGAGAAGGCCTATCACAGCCTATTGCACAACAAACAAAAATTGGATGGTTACTATGTGGAAGCACCGTAACTTATCAATGCAACGTCATACTACATAACCTGGATGAGATAAAACAATTTTGGGAAATTGAAGAAATTAGCGAACAATCAAAATTATCCCTGGAAGAACAACAATGCATTAACTTTTACAACGAAACAATAAGAAGAAACGAGGATGGTCGCTACGAGGTCAGGTTACCACTGAAATAAAATATCGAGAATGATCTGGGATCTTCGAAACAAACAGCCCTGGCGCAATTTAGAAGCCTGGAAAAGAAATTTAACAAAATACCTAAACTATCAAACGACTACAAATCATTCATGAAGGAATATGAAATATTACAACATATGAAACCATTCACCTGTAATCAAACTCCAGAATACTTTCTTCCTCATCATGGTGTAGAACGCATCGACTCATTAACTACCCAATATCGTGTAGTGTTTAACGCTTCCCATAAAACAAACAAGGGTTGCAGCTTAAATGACTACATGTATGCGGGACCAAACTTACAAATAGATTTACAAACACTACTACTAAGATGGAGACAATACCAATACGCCTTCACTGCGGATGTTGAAAAATTCTTTAGAATGATATTACTGCAAGACGAAGATCAAAGATACCAAAAAATATTCTGGAGAGAAGATTCTAATCAACCTATTAAAACATATACTTTAACAACGGTTACCTACGGAACTCGGGCTGCACCATTCTTAGCCATGATGACATTGAGGAGGCTGGCATCTGATGAACGATCAAACTATCCTGACGCTGCAAAAATCGTGGAATCAGCATTTTATATGGATGACCTTGTACACGGCGCCGACACAAAAGAAGAAGGGAAGAAACTTATCTCTGATCTAAACTTACTCATGAAGGCCGGCGGCTTTAATCTTAGAAAGTGGTCGTCGAACGAAAAACAATTGTTAGAACAAGTAAAGTCGGAGCGCAGTACTAGTCAAGACAATATATTCAACTTTAAAACTGAAAATAATTCAAAAACATTAGGGTTATGTTGGAATCCTACCGCAGATAATTTCACCTTCCAGTACAACATTCCTGAAAACAATTCAAAATTAACAAAACGTAGCCTGCTGTCGGATATTTCAAAACTGTTCGACCCTTTAGGATGGCTGGCCCCACTATCTATGAAACTAAAACTATTATTTCAACGCCTGTGGAAAGAAGATATAAAATGGGACCAACAAGTTTCATCTGAAATAGAACGAGAATGGTTAAACATAAAATCAGAACTTCAAACTATCAATGAATACAAAATACCTAGATGGTTGTTATGTCACAAGAATGACATCATAGAATTACATGGATTTTGTGACGCGTCGATTCACGCATACGCGTGTGTGGTGTACGCCAGGATCAAAGATAAAACACGATTGACCTTAGTTGCCGCAAAAACAAAGCTCGTGCCCCACAAGAAAGCTATAACATTACCCAGACTAGAGTTAAGTGGAGCATACTTACTATCAAAACTTATTAATAAAATCAAGGAAGCATTAACTCAACATCAACTAGAAATCTATGGCTGGACGGACTCTATGGTTGTTTTTGGCTGGCTACAAGGAGAGAGTTCCCGGTGGAAGCCATTTGTTGCTAACAGAGTAAAAACAATATGCGATACAATATCAAAAGATCGATGGCACTATGTAAAATCGAACGAAAACCCGGCTGACGCCGCGAGCCGCGGCTTGTATGCGAATCAATTGAAAAATAACTTCTTATGGTGGCAGGGCCCCGCCTGGCTGTCGACGTTTAACGAAGAACAAATGCAATCAAAAATAACATACACTACGAATGAAGAAATCAGATTGAAACAAACAAACGTAATACAGAAACAAAAAGATAATATAATTTATCAATTATTGAATAAATTTAGTTCATTCAATAAAGTTACAAGAATTGTAGCCTGGTTATTAAGAACATTTGTACCTAAGCGTAAACAATTACCAAGCTATCTCACATTACAAGAAATGTCGGCCGCAAAATTGCTTATTATAAAGAACGTGCAACAAAATGAATTTAGAACGGAAATTATGCATTTTAACAAACATAAAACTATTAACTCGAATAGCAAAATATTAAATTTGAATCCGTTCATTGAGCATCTTGGAATTTTACGGGTCGGAGGAAGATTAGAAAATTCGTCATTAAACATGGAAATGAAGCATCCAAAAATAATACCTCGGCACAGCAGACTCGCCGATTTACTAATAGATGAAGCCCACCTACTTACCTTCCACGGAGGTCCACGTCTCTCCATGGCGTGCCTTCGGCAACAATACTGGATTCCTGGGGGAAACAACGCTGTAAAGAAACGATTACGAAACTGTATTACCTGTAGAAAAAACAATCCAAACAAAGAACACCAAATCATGGGGGACCTGCCCGCCGCTCGTGTGGAGCCTGCTCCTCCTTTCTTCCACACCGGGATAGACTACACCGGATTCGTTGAAATCAAAGCTAACAAAACAAGAAACGCAAGAACCCTGAAAGGTTATGTAGCCCTGTTTATTTGTATGGTTACAAAGGCCATACACTTGGAACTAGTGACAGATTTAACAAGCTCGGCATTTCTGGCGGCCCTGCGAAGAATGTCAGCCCGTCGTGGAGCCCCACATCACTTATACAGTGACTGTGGAACCAACTTTGTCGGTGCCAACAGAAATCTACAAGAAGAATACGAGAAATTGAAACAAACTTACGACGATCATTTCATGGACACTTTATCATCCATGAACATACAGTGGCACTTCAATGCACCCTCATGGCCTAGTGCTGGAGGCTTATGGGAACGAGCAGTACGAAGTTTGAAGTATCACCTAAAAAGAGTAATAGGAGAACAGCGCTTAACATTTGAAGAATATTCTACAATAATTGCTCAGCTTGAAGCCTGCTTAAACTCCAGGCCCTTGTGTGCGCTCACCGAGGATATCAATGATTTAGATTACTTAACACCAGCGCACTTCATGTACGGTAGAGCAGATGTAACAGTCATAGAAACAGCAGAAGATGCTAGAACCAGATGGCATCTAACGAACGAAACGTTTAAACAAATCTGGAGGAGGTGGAAGGCAGAATACTTGACGCAACTCACCGCAAGAATAAAGTGGTTACAACCGCAAAAGGGCATACAAGTCGGTGATTTAGTAACAATACAAGATGAACACTTACCTCCTGGAAGGTGGCCCATGGCCCGCGTGGTCGAGCAGCACCCGGGTCGTGATGGATACACGCGCGTCGTTACCCTGAAAACTGCAAACGGATACCTGAAACGCCCTATCGTCAAACTTTCTGTGTTGCCGCTGCAACCTGCACCTGAAAAAGAAATCGAAATCAAAAACGAAAATACCCAAGAAAAACGAAGAACTAAAAAACCTAACTCTACCTTGTACAACATAACAATGGCAATATTATTTTTTACAACATTAATATCGAATTCCCAAGAGATTGATATTATCACAAAATTACATGAAAACCAAAGCTTATATTTCGACCCGCTAGCGAAAATGCAGCTCTTAAGAGACCAATGGACTTTAGTAACTTACTACAATATGGATCCCTACATAAACGGAAACATGGCATTCGAAAAACTACTCAATTACCTTGAAATAACATGTCGTAATTTAGGAGCGAACGATAAATGTAACTTAGTAACGCCACAACTGCGCCATGAATATACAGAACTACAGTATTACAATCAGCTGTTGATGACTCAGCACTTCAGCGATACCCAACAAAGATCGAAGCGAGGACTTATCAACGCTGTGGGCTCCATAGCTAACAGTTTGTTTGGGGTGCTAGATCAACAGTTCGCAGAAAAATATACCTAAGATATTGAATTAATTAAACAAAATCAAGCTCATCTAAAAAACCTATGGTTGAATCAGACATCTATCGTCGAATCTGAGTACAATATTCTAAAAAGATCAGAAGAAATTATGTCAAAACAACATAAAATTGTAAACAAACACCTAAACAGCTTGGATTCATCGGTAAAGACATTAGAGAATGCATACAAGGAAATAAACAAGGAACAAGACTTTACAATATCTGCTATCTCAGCAATCAGCATACTTCAAAACTTAAAAACTGTCCAAAGTATGCTCTTGGACACAGTTACAGATGTTTATCAAGGTCGATTTAATCTGCACTTATTAACGCCAAAACAACTTCAAGAACAGTTAAACATAATTTCAGGATTATTATCTTCAGACATAATATTACCTATTGAAAATATCTACAGTGAAATTCAATCTATCTACAAATTATTAAAAATCAAGGCAAGAATGACTAAAAACTATTTTATATTTGAAGTGAAAATTCCCTTGATTAGCAGAGATACCTACGATTTATATCACGTAATTGCGATACCTCAAACCCACGAAGAAAAAACATATTCTATCGTATCAACTTCAGAATATATTGCAATTAATTTACAGAAAGATAATTACCTCTCATTAACGATAGATAACTTACAAAAATGCATAATACGAGACTTTTCAACATACATGTGCAATCCTCAACATCCTATTTACAGATATAAATCAGACAAGGATCTGTGCGTCCTGGATGAAAATAATAACTGCAAAACAAGCATCGCCGCGTGCAAAAACAAGTGGAGCAGCTTAATGAAGACAAATACCTATTTTTATTATTGTTGCTCGGAATGTTACTTACGTACAATATGTGGAGATCGAGTTACAGCTCACCAGCTGATCGCTGCGAATATTATTTCATTAGAAGAGAATTGCATTATCAAAACTACGGATTTTACGATTTATGGACATAAACGCCACTTGAGTCGATTAGATATTATGTTCGATATTGAAAAGGTGGAAGTGGCTCCCATAAGTCACATAATCAATATTACCATCGACAAATATTCGTTATCCAATAAAACACACTCAGAACAGACTCAATTACACAGAGAAATTGAGTCTAAGATAAAAGAACTGAAAGCAAGCGAGACTTATGAGAATGAACAAAAAATCTCGCCTCATGACATTCATCATTACACTATAATATACGCAATAGTCAGCGTTCTTATACTTACCTTCGTGATATTGAGCTGCCGCCGCGCGAGAAGAACTTGGAAAGCCAACTCAACAGTTAAGGAAACAGCTGGAGGAAGTACATCCCAAGAGGAAGTGGAAATGAAAGAAATAAAAACTGAAAACAAAGAACCAGTGTTCCGGAAATTGGTGTTCAGAGAAGACTAGCGGCATCTTTGGGCATCCGGCTGCGAATCCGTCTCATCTTATGCTGGTGGGGAATATGTTCGGTGTAACCGAACACCGCTTACCTACGCAAACACGCGACAAATTATTTATTTTATTATTTTGTAATTGTGATTTTCATTAACATTAAACAACTCGTCCGAAACAGTCGTGTTTCCCTTTAACCATCTCAAACTACTACTTTAAAACATTTATCAATTTAACATTAGTTTAAACATCTATGTTGAGGCACAGGCCTTAACAACGTAGACGAGGTGGTACAGATGCAAATAAAGAAATAGAGTTGCTGCGAAAGCTAGCTCACCGTCAAGTTGTAAATAGATGGCAAGAACAGTTTGAAGATCGTGTGGTCCATCCCACCGTCGGTGCGATTTTACCACACCTATGGAACTGGTTTGTCCGTGAACATGGGAGTCTAACATTTAGACTAACACAACTACTAACGGGACATGGCTGCTTTGGAGTATTCCTGCACAGAATTGGACGTGAACCAACGCCGCAATGCCATCACTGCAATGTCAATCAGGACTCTGCAAAACATACCCTTGAAGAGTGCCCGGCATGGGACTCTGAAAGGCGTGCTCTTACTGACCGTGTTGGAAGCGACCTGTCACTTCCAACACTGATACCAATGATGCTTGCGGATGAAAATATTTGGAGAGCTATGGTTTCTTTCGCTGAAGCTGTTATGGAAAAGAAAGAAACTGCCGAACGTGAACGTGAAAGGACGGACCCAAGTCGCAGAAACAGGCGACAAAGAGGAAGATCGGTGATGCAAACTCGATGAAACCCGTAATTTCGAGTGGAATATTGTGCTGCAGGCATCTGAAGAGAGGGCTTCTGATGTCTCCTTAGATAAAACAGCAGCAAAACTGAGGTCGACAACTTGAAGTGGCTACAAGTTGAGCGAGAAGGAACTGAAATGTGAATGGGCCAAGAGTAATCGGCTAATACAACTGGAGCACCGGTGCGTTCCTAGTGAGATCCCGGGGCTCCCGTAACTGTGTAGAGGATGGCCACCGGGGGGGTTTTAGTGGGTAATAGATCCCCACATAACCTGACATTCTCCCTCAAGATGTCTGGTATGTTATTGAACATTTCCCCCTCGTCAAAAAAAAAAAAAAAAAAAAAAAGGTTAGGTTAGGTTAGGTTAGGTTAGGTTAGGTTAGGTTAGGTTCGTCGGGAGGGACCTCTCGCTTCCCAGCGTGGTAAAAGCCATGCTGGGAAGCAGAGAGGCCTGGGCGGCCATGGTCTCCTTCTGCGAGGAGGTGATGTCGCAGAAGGAGGCGGCGGAGCGGCGTAGGGAGGATGATGCCTCAGCAGCGCCGCTCCGTTGCAGGCGGAGGGGGGGAGGGAGAAGGAGGTACGCCCGCCTTCTTCCTCTTGTTAGCCAATCACAGCAGGTGAGGGGACCTGCTGCGACTACGATGGCGGTGGCTGGGGGGATGGTCCCGTATACCGGACCATCCCCTGATTGAGGAGCTGGGCTCCTGCGGCCGGGTGTAGTCGCCGGGGCTCGCGGGTAATGCCAATGGCGATACCGTGAGCCTCAGCAAAGGCGGCAGAGGTGTACCGCGGTGGTTTTTAGTGGGTAAGAGTCCCACATAACCTGGCACTCCCCCTTGGGTGTCAGGTAGGTGATGCACCTTTTCCCCGCGAAAACAAAAAAAAAAAAAAAAAAAAGGTTAGGTTAGGTTAGGTTAGGTTTTTTTTTTTTTTTTTTTTATTAGTCAAATTTATGCACCACAGACATTAGTCCGTGCCCTTTGTCAATTCATTACAATGTTGATTAATTATTTTTCTTTTTGTTTACATTTAGATTTCGTGCTCAAAGCACTCACAGTTTTAATGCTAAAACTTAAAAACTAGGGTTGAGTGAGTCCGTAGTATTACCAGTAATTTTTTGTTTTTTTTTTTTTTTTTTTTGTTTTTGGGTTATTATATATTTTTATTTTTTTTATTTTTTTATAAATTGTTACAATTCTCTTTGTTTTTGTTACTATATTGTCTTATTGTTTTTTTTTTTTTTTTTTTTATATATTTATTTTTTTTTTTTTTATTTTTTATTTTTTTTTATTTGTCTTGTCTCGTGTCTTCCGTCATTGCCTGCCATCTTGAGTATTTCCGGACTTGGTCCACCGAAGCCTCGACGACCGCTGCGTTTCTGTCTGCGATTGCCATTTTTAGATTGTAATCGGTTACTTCAAAACTTGACGCTTCCACCGCACGTCTTATAAATCTACCGATCGCATCGTTCTCTCTGTCGGTGTAGTAAACACAGCTTTTTGTGTGCCGAGATATTGCGACGACGGCGTGTGATACGCTGTCGTGCAGCTTTGTGATGTCTTTCCTCGTGTTTACGATCTTCACAGTTTCATACGTCAGTCCCTGCGCCTCATGTATGGTGAGAATTCGCGACCCTGTGCCCACCGCAAAACCCTGGTTGGTGAGGGTTTTCTTTTCCTCCTGAGTGTGCACGAGGAAAAGAGTGTTGGGTTGATCTTTCAGTATTTGCGATTCACTGTATCTCTCCATACTGAGGGACCTGACTTGATGTTTTGCTGAGTAGATGCCTGAGTAGACTCCAGCGAGAGCGTATGCCACATCCTGCGGATTCCGGTGTGTGCACAACAGTTCTTGGGTGACTGACGCTACCATGGTCGGTCGAGAATATGTCATCTTGAAGAGGTTTTCCCGATCGATGTATGGTAGCTGGTTGATGTCTCCGATGAGAAGGACTTCTTTTGATCCTGACAGTTTGCAAGCCATGACAATGGCTCCGTAGTGGTTCATGAGAGCCTCGTCTACCATCATTCTGATGTAGTTCTCCGAGTCTCTGAACCCATTTACTAAGACAGAAGCCATCGTGCGAACTCTCCTTTTCGCTTCGCTTCCTATTCGCTCCGATAGCTTCTCTTTCAGGTCTTTGGCTGCTTCTGTCGTGGTGGTGACTATGATGTCGCTTTCTACATCGAAGTTTGAGATCACCCAAGTTGTCTTTCCACAACCTGGTACTCCATTGATCCAGTTGATTTTTGGTGCACTCCATTCCGACCAGGCTGCATGGACGTCCAGGCTTCCTGTCATGGCGGTCGCCATTTCTAAAATCCTGTCGTCCAGCATTATCTTAGTGCAACTGGCTGTTATGACAATTGGATCATTTGGGGGAGTTTTAAAAGTGAGCCTGCCACTCCGCGATGTTTTTTCTTCATCTTGGACCACAAACTTCTCGGTCGCGTTGTAAGCCGCCATATATTTTCCCGACATAGAGCCTCTGATGATTACGGCTGTGTCATTGTTATAAATGGCGGCTTCTGCTTCCTTTAGTCTGATATCTAGCAAGTTTTCGTTGCCGTATGTGAAGGCCTGCATGATGTTTTCGCATGTTTGATGGTGTGCCTGCTTTGTTGCTTTTGTTATTGCTAGAAATTCAAGGAATGCGTTTACTGTGTGGTCAAAGAGTTCCGTGGCTGGTCGTAGGTTCGGCGGAGTCACTAGGCCCATGTCCGCTTTTGTTCGCTGGATTTTTGAAGTAACTTGGGGCTTTTTAGGTGCAAGAAATTTCTTAAGCGCAGCGTTAGGTTAGGTTAGGTTAGGTTAGGTTAGGTTAGGTTAGGTTCCCCCCCGAATTGGAATGTGCCTTGTCGTGGCGGGGGGGCTCAGTAACCCGTTGCAATCCAGCAACGGGCGAAGCCAAAACATTCCTCTGGTTGGGGCGCGCTGCGTCTGTCCCGTATCGGGCGGCAGTCGTGCTTCGTCGGTGCCCTGTGTCTGACCCATAGTGGGCGGCAGGGTGCCCTTTGGTGGTTGGGGTGAGCTGCGTCTGTCCCGTATCGGGCGGCAGTCTGCTTCGTCGGTGCCCTGTGTCTGACCCATAGTGGGCGGCAGGGTATCCTTCGGTGGTTGGGGTGCGACTTGTCTGTCCCCAATGGGATGGCAGTCGTGCTTCGTCGGTGCCCTGCGTCTGACCCATATTGGGCGGCGGGGTACCTTTTGGTGGTTGAGGTGGGCTGCGTCTGTCCCGTATCGGGCGGCAGTCGTGCCTCGTCGGCACCCTGTGTCTGACCCATAATGGGCGGCAGGGTGCTCTCTGGTGGTTGAGGTGCTTTGCGTCTGTCCCATATTGGGCGGCAGTTGTACTTCGTTGTTCTGGCTGTCGGAGTATTTGCTCGGGCCAGGGAGGGGTTGACTGTCGGGGTATTTGCCCGGGTCAAGGGTGACGGGCGTGGCGTGCACTCACACTGCCGTCGCGTAGGCATTTACTTGTCACCGTCACCGAACCCGTAAACCGTCAAAGTGTCGTGGATCATGTCTCGCGGCTTTGACGGAACGGTGGACTTGGCTTAACCGCCCGGTCCGCGAGGAGTAAACCTCTTTAAAAAATCCCCAAAGGCTGAACGTTGGGGCGCCCTTCATGGGCCTTGCGACGGCGTTCGGTCGCCTCATTGAGGTGGCAGACTGGGAGAAGTCTGCCCGCGAGCGGCCACCTGTGCGGGACCACTCGACCCCGCACAGTATAAGAGTTACCAGGGAACAGGGGGCACTTCCCCGGTGGACTTTTTATATCCCCCATACTCGTGGGAACAGTATGGCTGAAACAAAAATCCCAACCAAAGACGTTGTGCCTGAGACGGGCGGAGTTGATGATAGGCCTGAGACGGGCGGAGAAACTCTCACCGAGGAGCTCAGCTCCGGCTCGGTGATGAGCTTGGACGAGGGGTCCGAAAGGGCCGGGCGATTCTGGCGGCGCAAGCGCAGCCGTTCTGCGAGGGGGACCACTTCCGATGAGGACAGTGGTTCCGCGTCGGAACCTGTTAAGGCTCCGAAGGTGTCCACGGCCCGCCGTGGCAGAGGTCGACCGCCCACTACCGGGCAGTATGTCGGCCTTGCCAAAGCCAAGGCGGAGCTGGTGGCAGCTCAGCGCGCGGAGATGGAGCTCCGCGCCGAGCAAGAGGTGGAAGAGACGGCACGAAAGGCTCGCACAATTCGAGCCAAGCCGAGCTCGCCGACTGAGAGTGCTTCTGCACCTGAGAGGGTGTCCGCTACGGAGCTCGAGGAGCGGGTCCGTAGCTAAGTGGGCATCATTACCCAGGTAGCGGGCAGCTCGAAGAACCTTAAAGGCACATTCGTTAAGGCTCTTCGGGAGGCAGCCTCTTCCATACAGGAGGCAGTAGGTGAGCTCCACAAGCGCACCACATCGGAAGAAATAACCCGTCTTCGGCTGGCCAATGACCGCTTTAAAGCGGACAATGACCAGCTGCGGACGGAGTTGGAGGATCTTCGCCGTGAGTTTGCTGCATTGCGGGCCGACATGCGGCGAGCTCCAGACAGGGTGGCAGAGGAGCTGCCACCTGTCAATGTCGGGGGGTCGTGCCCAACAACGACCCCGTCCTCCGATGTCGTACAGGCGCTGGAGCGGACCATCATGCTCAGTGTGGGCAAGATGGTCAACGCGCGGTTCGAGGCCCTGCAGCAGAGGCTGCCACCCGAACCCCGCCTCCGTCCGCCGCTGGCTGCAGATAAGGCAAAGGCTGCCTCCCAGCCTAAGCCTGTGGCACCAGCGGTGCCGACGTCCCAGGGCAGGTCTGGCCCCGGCCCATCCCCGAAATCCCAAAAGGGAAAGAAGGGAAAGGCCAAAGCCAAACAAACTGCCCCAGCCCCACCCCAACGGGAGCCCCGGCCACTGCCGCCGGCTCCTGCGTCCATGGACGAGGGGTGGAATGTGGTGGCGAGACGGCGTACAAAGGCGGCACCAAATAGTGCTGCCCTGCCGTCGCAACCACGGAGGGGCCAATCTGCGGTGCCTGACTCCCAGCAGGCTCCGCAGAAGAAGGGACGGAGGCGGGCGCGCAAACCGCGTGCTCCCCGGTCTCTGGCTGTGGTCCTGAAACTGCAGCCGGAGGCAATGAAGAAGGGCGTCACATACGCCGCAGCTCTATCCGAGGCCAAGAAGAAGGTCGATCTTCAAAGCCTCGGAATAGAGTCCGTCAAGTTTAGGGTGTCCGCCACCGGGGCTAGGGTCCTGGAGGTGCCCGGTGCTACTAGCACTGACAAGGCGGACGCGTTGGCGGACAAGCTGCGTGCCGCCCTTGGGGAGGACGTGGTGGTGTCCAGGCCCACCAAATGCGCGGAGCTGCGAGTGTCCGGGTTGGACGATGCAGTCTCCGCCGCAGACGTCGCGGCGGTGATTGCCAAGAATGGCGGATGCCCAATTGCATCCGTCAAGACTGGCGAAATCCGCCGAGACAATTCGGGTCTGGGCACGCTCTGGCTGAGCTGCCTGGTGGCTGCCGCCAATAAGGTGGCTGATGGCAGGCGGTTGCTTGTCGGGTGGGTGTCGGCGAAGGTCTCGCTCCTCGAAGCGAGACCTCTGCGCTGCTTCCGGTGCCTGCAACTCGGGCACGTCCGGGAGCAGTGCAGCAGCCCGGTTGACCGCAGCAGTAATTGCTACCGCTGCGGAAAACCGGGCCACGTCGCCCGCGACTGCAACGCCGCCGCTGCACACTGCACTGTGTGCGCGGCTGCCAAGAAGCCGGCCGATCACAGGCTGGGGGGCAAATCGTGCCATGCCCCTCGGCCTAAAAGGCGGCTACCACCACCGACTGCATCCTCAACGCAGTCGGCCAGCGGCAGCTCAGCTGGAGTGTCCGGGGACGGACTTGTGGCCATGGAATCCTAGTTATGGACCACAAGCTCCGATTCCTCCAGGCGAATATCGAACACTCCGCCCGAGCTCAGGACCTCCTGTTCCAGAGCTTCGCGGAGTGGTCGATAGACGTGGCAGTGATCTGCGAGCCGTACTTTGTCCCCCCAGGTGAGAACTGGGTGCGGGACAATGACGGCTCCGTCGCGATCGTCCGATGGGGCGCGGCGAACTCCCCACCCTTCGAAAAGGTAGCGAAGGGTCCGGGATACGTCGCTGTGTGGTTTGAGGATTTTGTAGTCGTCGGTGGCTACTTTTCCCCGAACCGCACACTCGCCGAGTTCGAGATTTATCTCGGACGGGTGGGCGCCTTAATCGGCCAATGCCACCCTCGCCAAGTGCTCCTCGCTGGCGACTTCAATGCCTGGAATACGGCTTGGGGTTCCGTCAGAACGGACGTATTTGGCGAGGCACTGGAGGAGTTTGCCCTCGGACAAGGGTTGGCCCTTCTCAACCGGGGATCGATGAGCACGTGCGTGCGACCCCAGGGCGAGTCGATCGTGGACATCACGTTCGCGAGTCCCGCCCTGGCGCGCCGTGTTCGGGACTGGGGAGTGGTGGATACGGCGGTGTTGTGTGATCACCGATACATTCGGTTCGATCTCGCAGCCGTATCCCCGTCAGATCCAGCCGGTCCCTTCCGGCCCCCGGTTGACGACGGCCCGAGGTGGCAGTTGAGGCACCTCGACAGGGACCTCGCGAAGGAAGCTGCAATTGTGCAATCGTGGGTGTCCGCGCCTGTGGGCCCCGTGGTGGTGGAGGACGAGGCGGAATGGTTGCGGGGCGCGTTGTCGCAGGTTTGCGACGCGTCAATGCCCCGAGCCAGGCGTCGTCCTCCGAAGCCCCAGGTGTACTGGTGGTCCGCCGAGCTCACGAATTTGCGTGCAGCTTGTGTGGTCGCACGACGCCAGTACACCAATTACAGGCGGCGGCGGATGCGGGAGGAGAATGTGATTGCACTCCTGCATGCTTCCTTCAAGGAGTCCCGGCGGCAGCTGAAGGCAGCGATCGGCAGGGCTAAGGCTCTTGCGAGGGAGGAGTTGCTGGGGACGTTGAACCGCGACCCGTGGGGGAGGCCGTACAGGTTGGCGATGTGCAAACTTCGCCCCTGGGCGCCCCCACTCACGCGAAGTCTCCAGCCGCAAATCCTGGACAGAGTCGTTGCGGCCCTGTTTCCGCGGACGGGGGACCATCCCAGTCCCCCCATGATGCCTTCGGTTGCCGCGGAGCCCGGCCCGGATGTGGCGCCGTCAGTGATCCCGGGAGAGCTGGGAGCTGCGGTGTTGCGGCTGCGAGCCAAAAACACCGCCCCCGGTCCTGACGGCGTACCCGGCCGGGTGTTGGTCTTGGCCATGGATGCCCTCGAGCCTCGTCTGAGGAGACTTTTCGACGCCTGTCTGGCCCTAGGCCAGGTTCCACAGCGGTGGAAGACAGGTCGTCTCGTTCTCCTCAGAAAGGAAGGGCGTCCGGCGGAATCCCCATCTGCGTACCGCCCGATAGTGATGCTCGACGAGGACGCCAAACTCTTTGAGAGAGTTGTGGCCGCCCGGATCGTCGAGCACCTAGAGGATGTCGGACCGGATCTGGCAGACTGCCAGTTTGGATTCCGCAGGGGTAGGTCTGCCGTAGACGCGATTCAGCGGGTTAAGTCCTTGGCGCAGGACGCGATCGCCCGGGGTGAGGTCGTGTTGGCGGTGTCTCTGGACATCGCCAACGCATTTACCTCCCTCCCCTGGAGCTGCATCAGGGAGGGGCTCCGATTCCACGGAGTTCCTCCGTACCTGCGCCGGGTCGTCGGGGACTACCTGTCTGGGCGTGCGGTGGAATACCCCGGTCGAGACCGGTGGTGTCGGCGGGAGATGTCGTGCGGCGTTCCTCAGGGGTCGGTACTAGGCCCACTCCTCTGGAACATCGGCTACGACTGGGTGCTGCGAGGAGCCACAGTGCCGGGTATCGGCGTAGTCTGTTACGCGGACGACACCTTGGTCACTGCCCGAGGCAAATGCCACAGGGATGCTTCCTTGCGCGCCACCGCCGGCGCGGCATTCGTGGTGGGCCGCATACGGCGATTGGGTTTGCGGGTGGCGCTCGAAAAGTCCGAGGCCGTGGTTTTCCATGGCCCGCGGAACGCGCCGCCCCGGGGTGCCCATATCGTCGTATCCGGAGTCCGCATCGACGTGAGGCCGTCGATGCGCTATCTGGGACTCGTCCTGGATAGCCGGTGGAACTTCGGCCCCCACTTCGAGTGCCTTGAGCCTCGGCTGCTGAGGGCGGCTGCGGCCCTGGGAAGGCTGCTGCCGAATCTCGGCGGACCTGAGACGTCGTGTCGGCGTCTCTACGCGGGAATCGTGAGATCGATGGCCCTGTATGGTGCCCCTGTGTGGGCCGGCAGCGCCCTGAGTCGCAGCAATATCGCCCGCTTGACGCGAGTCCAGCGGGTGATGGCGATCAGGGTGGTACGGGGTTATCGCACGATCTCGGGTGAGGCATCTTGCGTGCTGGCGGGTACTATTCCCTGGGACCTGGAAGCGAGAGCCCTCGCGTCGCTCTACGAGTGGCGCGTGGAGGCGCTCCGGGCCAGGGGTCACCCGCCTGCACTGCAGGAACAGGAGGGGCACAGAGCTGAGCTGCGCCAACGGGCTTCCGAAGCGTGGGAGTCCAGGCTGGCGCTTTCGAGCGCCGGACTCTGGACTATCGAGGCAATTCGTCCGGTCTTCCAGCAGTGGTTGAGTAGGCGACACGGTTTCCTGACCTACCGTCTGACTCAGGTGCTCTCGGGACATGGTTGTTTCGGGAGTTACCTGTTTCGGATCGGTCGGGAACCGAATGCCAGGTGCCACCACTGCGACGATTGCCTCGACGAGACGGCCCAGCACACGCTGGAGGTGTGCCCGGCGTGGGATGCGGAGCGCAGCGCGCTCGGCTCTGTATTGGGTGCCGACATCTCGCTCCCGACCGTGGTTCGCGCTATGGTCGAGAGTGAGAGATCGTGGCAGGCGGTGCGATCCTTCTGCGAGGCCGTAATGCTCGCGAAGGAGGCGGCGGAGAGGGCGAGGGAAGATGATGCATCCTCCCTTCCGCTTCGTCGCCGTCGCACGGGACGCCGGAGGGCGGCTTTCGTTGCCGAAAGCCTCCCTCTCCCGCAGTCCCATGAGCCTTCGGTGGCGGGTTCGGGGGAATCCGCTTCCGGTCCAGGGCTCGAGATGGCGCGTGCGCTTCCTGCGCACCATCTCATGAGGGACGACTAGAGAGGGACCCCTCCCTCTCGGGACGTCGCCGGCGCTGCACAGAGCGCCGGCCAACGCTGTCGGGCCGCGAATGAATGCGCAAGCTCCTCGTGACCCGACTCCGTGCGTCCAGACGGAAGCCGCAGGTTTTTAGTCGGTAAGAGTCCGGCATAACCCGACTTCGGCCCCCGCTGGAGTAGGGTATCCATGAGGATTTTCCTGCGTTAAAAAAAAAAAAAAAAAAAAAAGGTTAGGTTAGGTTAGGTTAGGTTCCCCCCCGACCGCGGAACTGCTTGGTTGTCCAAGTGGGAGGGGAGGTGATACCCCTACGCGGCGCGTCTCCGGGTGGCGGATAGGAGGCCACTCTTCTCACTCTTCTTTATGAAGAGTGGTCCAGAGTGGTAGGGGCTTTTTCTATTTGAAAGGGCCCCCGCGGACCAAACACTGGGGAGGGGGGGAATGGTTGGGGTGGGCTGCGTCTGTCCCGTATCGGGCGGCAGTACTGCCTCGTCGGTGCCCTGTGTCTGACCCATAGTGGGCGGCAGGGCGCCCTTTGGTGGTTGGGGCGGGCTGCGTCTGTCCCGTATCGGGCGGCAGTCTGCTTCGTCGGTGCCCTGTGTCTGAACCATAGTGGGCGGCAGGGTACCCTTTGGTGGTTGGGGTGGGCTGCGTCTGTCCCGTATCGGGCGGCAGTCTGCTTCGTCAATACTACGGCGGAACGTTTTGGTCGGCGTGGGCTTTTGTCCGGACCATGGAGGTGTTGACTGCCGGGGCTTTTGTCCGGGTCAAGGGTGTTGGGCGCGTTGTGCACTTACAATGCCACCGCGCTGGCATTCAATTGCCACCATCACCAAACCGTAAACCGTCAAAGTGTCGTGGATCATGTCTCGCGGCTTTGACGGAACGGGGGTCTTGGCTTAACCGCCTGGACCGCGAGGAGTAAACCTCTCTAAAAAACCCTAAAGGGCCGTTATTGGGAGACGTGGTAACGGCCGCCCTCCGGGGTGGTAGCTGAGGCACAGCTACCTGCAAGCGCCAACCCAGGGGTTTTCCCGCCCCCCTGGCGTAATTGTGGTCACGGTTTTAGGCACAGGGGTCCCTGCCGCCGTGGAAACTTACTTACCCCATACTCGTGGGAACAATATGGAACAAACCAAAAAATCCACCGACGTTAGGCCCGCGAAGGGCGGAGTTGACGAGGAGGAGGTGTCCGAGACGGACACAAACGACCTGGCATTATCGATGAAGGACTCCGATTGCACGCGAACGGATAGTGTTAGTGAGGCGGCAGCAATGTCCGCGGAACTGTCGGAGGAGAGCTCGGAGGGGAGCGTGACCCGCCGAATACTGGCAAAGGGGAAAAAACGCCTCCGCCGAAACAGGACGACCAGCTCCAGTAGCGGGAAGGTCGAAAAGGGAGGAGGTGCCGCGAAAACTTCCGGCAAACCGGCGGAGAAGAGGGGCCGTGGTAGGCCAGCTACCACTGGCGAATATGTCGGTCTCGCCAGAGCCAAGCAGTCACTGGTTGATGCTCGCAGGGCGGAGCTGGAACTGGCGACCGACATCGAGTTGACGGAATCCGTCAGGAGGCTGGGGAGTGGGGCTTCCGCGGACACAGTTAAGGGACGTGTCCAGTCCAGTCTGGACCTCATCCTCGAGGTGGTGGCAAAGTCAAAAAACCTCAAAGGCACCTGCGTGAGTGCCCTTAAGAAGGCGACGGCAGTAATTGGGGAGGAAATGGCCTCCATGTACGACAGGAGCCAGTCCGAGGAGGTGGCAGCTCTGAGAGCTGAAAACGCTCGCCTCACGGCGGAGCATGCCGTGCAGATGGAGGCCTTGAGGGCGAATAACGCTCGCCTCAGCGCGCAAGTGGAAACCCTCCGTACCGAAATGGCGACCTGGCGCGCCCAAATGGAGGAGGCTCGTGCCTCGGCACTGGTGATGCCGGCGGGGCCTGCGCTTCAGCTGACTAGCTCTGTACCACCCCCGCCATCCAAGGCGGACGCTGGGCGTGGACTCCAACGGCGAAAGACAACTGCGCCGCCTGAGGAAGATTTAAGGGCCGGAATCATCCGGGAGTGTGGCGCCATGATGCGCTCCATGTTAGAGAGCATCGGCGGCCGGCTCCTCCCGGAACAGAGACTGCGCCCGCCTCTGAAGGCAGATGCTCCAACCCGAATGGAGACAAATTCTTTGGCGCCCTCTGTACCGTCGGCAACGAAGAAGAAGAAGGCTAGGGGAAAGAAGGCGAAGGCGCCCACTCAGGTGCTGGACCCTGTCCCTGACCCGCGCCCAAGCGCCCCTGCGGCCCAGCCAAATAACTGGGTTGAGGTGGTGCGCAAGGGCCTCAGGAAGAAGGCGACCAACGCCCAAGGTCCACGATCCGCTCCGGCGTCGGTACCGAAGAGGAAGGGGTCTGCGAGCACGAGCGCAGCCAAGGCGACCGCGGTGCGGCAGCCCACGTCGTCAGCAGTCGTCCTGACGCTTGAGCCTGAGGCGGCCGAGCATGGTCTAACCTTCGAGAAGGTACTGACGCAGGCCCGGCAGGCCGTCAAGTTGGGTGATTTGGGCATCAGTGGGTTGGCCTTCAGGTTAACGATGACTGGTGCCCGAATGTTGGAGGTCCCCGGGAGGGACAGTGGAGAGAAGGCCGACCGCCTGGCCGAGGAGCTCCGACGGGCCCTCCCCCCTTGTGTACGCGTGGCGAGGCCGGTGAAGCGGGTCGACGTCCTGGTCGCCGACCTAGACGACTCCGTATCGCCCCGAGATGTGGTCGAGGCATTGGCCAAGGCGGGTGGCTGCCCCGCTGAGCAGATCAAGGCTGGAGACATCCGCGTCGGCCCGTACGGCAGCGGCCGTGTGTTGGTGCAGGTGCCAGTCGCAGCTGCAAAGGTCGTAGTCGACCTGGGCAGAGTTCTAGTCGGCTGGAGCTCCGCTCGGGTCCGTTCACTGGAGCCGCGGCCCCTGAAGTGTTACCGATGCTGCGAAATCGGTCACACAGGGGCCCAATGCAAGTCGGCCGTCGATCGCAGCCAGCTCTGCTTCCGGTGTGGACTGCCAGGCCACAAGGCGGCCAATTGCGCAGCAAATCCTTCCTGCCCTGTCTGTTTGGAGAGCGGCAAGCCCTCCGGACACTCTATGGGGGGAAGGAAATGCTCGCGACCCATGCGGGGTAAGCGCCCCACTCCCTCGGCGCCGCCACAGGAAGCGATGACGACCGGTTAGCAATGGCTACCTCTCATCGCTTCCTACAAGGGAATTTGAACCACTGCAGCGGGGCACAGGATCTCTTCGTGCAATCCATGCTGCAGTGGTCCATAGACGTTGCGATCGTCGCAGAGCCCTACTTTGTCCCAATATCGCAGTGCTGGGCCGGGGACTCACAGGGCACAGTGGCGATCGCAGTGGCGGCAGACTCTCCTCACTCGTCTCTCTCAGTACAGGTGAGGGAGGAGGGTCTAGTCTCGGCGTCTTGGAGGGACCTGAACTTGGTGGGGATTTATTTCTCACCAAACAGGTCCCTCGCGGAATTCGAGGCGTTCATGGATAGGGTCGGTGCGGCTGTTCGGCGGGCGTCCTCCGGGCGCGTCATCGTGCTCGGGGATTTTAACGCCAAGAGCGTGTCGTGGGGGTCCCCCGCGACCGACGACCGAGGCTTGGCTGTGGAGGACTGGGCCGCCACGTGTGGCCTGGTGCTGCTGAACAGAGGCAGCACCAACACTTTCGAGGTGCAGCGGGGCGGGGCGACGATCGGGTCGATAATAGACCTGTCGTTCGCCAGCCCAGCTGTAGCCCGGCGGGTGCAAGTGTGGCGTGTTCTGGCCGAGGTGGAGAACCTGTCGAACCATCGGTATATCCGATTCGACCTCTCCACCTCGTCCACAACCGAGACGCCGTTTCGGAGAGAGGGAGCTGGGGAACGAACTTTCCCTCGCTGGTCCTTGACGCGGCTTGACGAGGACGTGCTAAGGGAGGCCTCCGTCGTCTGGTCCTGGAACCTGCAGTCGGCAGAGCCTGCGGAGGTTGACGAGGAGGCGCTTAGGCTCCGGGGGGTCATGACGCAAATCAGCGACGCGGCCATGCCCCGAGCTAAGCGCGCACCTCCAAGGCGGGCGGTATACTGGTGGTCGCAACGGATCGCCGAGTTGCGCGACGAGTGTTGCGCAACGAGGCGTCGCTACACCTCCGCCGCAGATGATGGAGGAGCTGCGCTTGCGGCGGCACCGGCGTGTTCGCGGACGGTTCCGAGAGGAAACCCGCGTTCCGTCAATTTGGTGCTCGAAGGAAAACCCAGGGGTTTTAGCAGGTAAGAGTCCGGCATAACCTGGTCGCCTCCCCGGACGACCGGGTATCCATGAGGATTTCCCCTGGACAAAAAAAAAAAAAAAAAAAAAAAGGTTCCCCCCCGATGGTTGCCCGCCTTGTCGTGGCGGGGGGGCTTAGTAACCGTGGACTGGTCACCCACGGTGAACTAAGAGGCAACCAGGGCCGGCCTGTTGGGGCCGCCGGCTGGCCCGAGGAGGGCGCTCCCAGCGGGCTGAAGAAGTCCGCTGTGGACGCGCTAGGAGATGGGACCGCAGAAGAAGAGGAGTGCCGGTATTACGGTGCGCCGTTCTCCCTATCTTCTGCGGCCGTGGAGGGATCGCAGGGGGAGAGGCGTGTTGGTATTACGGTGCGCCACTCTCCCTACCCCCTGCGAGCCGGCGGGGCCGTTCCGTGGAAACGGCACTGGTGGGGCCGCAGAGGAAGAGGCATGTCGGTATTGCGGTGCGCCGCTTGCCCTATCCTCTGCGGCCGAGGTGTGGTCGGTGGCAGAACCACAGACCCGATCTGCCACCGGTAGGTTCCCCGGTTCTTAAGGGCACTTGCGTTAGCGCCCTTAAGAAAGCGACGGCAGTGATTGGGGAGGAAATGGCCTCCATATACGACAGGAGCCAGTCCGAGGAGGTGGCAGCTCTTCGAGCTGAGAACGTTCGCCTCACGGCGGAGCACGCAGCAACAATAGAGGCCATGAGGGCAAATAATGCTCGCCTCAGCGCGGAGGTAGATGCCCTTCGAAATGAAATGGCGACCTGGCGCGCCCGAATAGTGGAGGCTCGTACCTCGGCTCTGGAAGTGCCTACGACTCAGCCGACAAGCACTGTACCACTCCCGCCATCTAAGGCGGACGCCGAGCGCGGACCACCTCAACGGCGAAAGACAACTGCGCCGCCTGAGGAGGATTTGAGGGCCAGTATAATTCGGGAGTGCGGCGCCATGATGCGCTCCATGTTGGAGAGCATCGGCAGCCGGCTCCTACCGGAGCAGAGACTGCGCCCGCCTCTAAAGGCGGATGCTCCAGCTCGGATGGAGACAGCTTCTTCAGCGCCCTCTGCACCGTCGGCGACGAAGAAGAAGAGGGCAAGGGGAAAGAAGGCGAAGGCGCCTACTCAGGGGCTGGACCCTGTCCCTGACTCGCGCCCAAGCGCCCCTGGGGCCCAGCCAAATAACTGGGTTGAGGTAGTGCGCAAGGGCCTCAGGAAGAAGGCGACCAACGCCCAAGGTCCACGATCTGCTCCGGCGTCGGTACCGAAGAGGAAGGACACTGCGAGCACGAGCGCAGCCAAGGCGACCGCGGTGCGGCAGCCCACGTCGTCAGCAGTCGTCCTGACGCTTGAGCCTGAGGCGGCCGAGCATGGTCTAACCTTCGAGAAGGTGCTGACTCAGGCCCGGCAGGCCATCAAGTTGGGAGATTTGGGCATCAGCGGGTTGGCCTTTAGGCTAACGATGACTGGTGCCCGAATGTTGGAGGTCCCCGGGAGGGACAGTGGAGAGAAGGCCGACCTCCTGGCCGAGGAGCTCCGACGGGCCCTCCCCCCTTGTGTACGCGTGGCGAGGCCGGTGAAGCGGGTCGACGTCCTGGTCGCCGACCTGGACGACTCCGTATCGCCTCAGGATGTGGCCGAGGCATTGGCCAAGGCTGGTGGCTGCCCCGCTGGGCAGATCAAGGCCGGAGAGATCCGCCCTGGTCCGTACGGCAGCGGCCGTATATTGGTGCAGGTGCCAGTTGCTGCTGCTAAGGTCTTAGTCGACCTGGGTAGAGTCTTAGTTGGCTGGAGCTCTGCTCGGGTCCGATCTCTGGAGGCAAGGCCCCTGAAGTGTTACCGATGCTGCGAAATCGGTCACACAGGGGCCCAATGCAAGTCGGCCGTCGATCGCAGCCAGCTCTGCTTCCGGTGTGGACTGCCAGGCCACAAGGCGGCCAATTGCGCAGCAAATCCTTCCTGCCCTGTCTGTTTGGAGAGTGGCAAGCCCTCCGGACACTCTATGGGGGGAAGGAAATGCTCGCGACCCAGGCGGGGTAAGCGCCCCACTCCCTCGGCGCCGCCACAGGAAGCGATGACGACCGGTTAGCAATGGCTACCTCTCATCGCTTCCTACAGACGACCGAGGCTTGAACAGAGGCAGCACCAACACTTTCGAGGTGCAGCGGGGCGGGGCGACGATCGGGTCGATAATAGACCTGTCGTTCGCCAGCCCAGCTGTAGCCCGGCGGGTGCAAGTGTGGCGTGTTCTGGCCGAGGTGGAGAACCTGTCGAACCATCGGTATATCCGATTCGACCTCTCCACCTCGTCCACAACCGAGACGCCGTTTCGGAGAGAGGGAGCTGGGGAACGAACTTTCCCTCGCTGGTCCTTGACGCGGCTTGACGAGGACGTGCTAAGGGAGGCCTCCGTCGTCTGGTCCTGGAACCTGCAGTCGGCAGAGCCTGCGGAGGTTGACGAGGAGGCGCTTAGGCTCCGGGGGGTCATGACGCAAATCAGCGACGCGGCCATGCCCCGAGCTAAGCGCGCACCTCCAAGGCGGGCGGTATACTGGTGGTCGCAACGGATCACCGAGTTGCGCGACGAGTGTTGCGCAACGAGGCGTCGCTACACCAGATACCGGAGGCGGCGGTTCCAGAGCGAGGAAACGGGGCAGCTTCTGCACGACCTATACAAGGAGGCCAAGAAGAGCCTGCAGCTCGCGATTGCGCAGGCAAAGACCAGTGCTCGGCAGGAGATGCTGGACGAGCTCAATCGAGATCCGTGGGGCCGTCCGTATCGCACGGTGCGCAACAAACTTCGCCAGCGGACGGCCCCGCTCACGGAGATCATGCAGCCTCAGCTGTTGGAGGGTGTGGTGACGGCGTTGTTTCCGGACGCGCCCGATATCGCTCCTCCGACAATGGCGGACCCTTCCTCGAGGGATGAGGCTGCACCGGAGGTTGAGGCTCCTCCTCCACCTCCTCTGGAGTTGGCAGAGCTGCGTTTAGCTCTGCACAAGCTGAGGGCTAAACGCACCGCGCCCGGACCAGACGGTGTTCCGGGTCGGGTCTTGGCGGTGGCGCTGGGCGAGTTGGGGGCCCACTTCACCGGGCTCCTCGACAGATGCCTAGCGTCGGGTCGATTCCCGACCTGTTGGAAGGAGGGGAAATTGGTTCTCCTGAAGAAGGAGGGGCGTCTGGGGGATTCTCCGTCCTCCTTTCGACCCATCGTGCTGCTGGATGATTCGGGAAAGTTCTACGAGAACCTCGTGGCGGCCCGCATCATCCAGCACTTGCGCAGCGTAGGCCCCGACCTGTCGGACAGCCAGTTCGGCTTCCGATTTGGCCGCTCGACGATCGATGCGGTTGCCCGTCTGAGGGGTCTCTCGGAAGAGACGGTGGCGTCGGGCGGTGTGTTGCTGGCGGTTTCGCTAGATATCGCCAACGCCTTCAACACACTGCCCTTCTGCTGTATTGAGGAGGCACTGCGGTATCACCGCGTGCCTCTTTACCTACAGAAGACGGTCGCGGACTACCTGCGAAACAGGGTGGTTCTGTACAAAGGACAGGACGGCAGAGTCCATCGCCGCGGCATTCGTTGCGGTGTTCCACAGGGATCCGTTTTGGGTCCTCTTCTGTGGAACATCGGATATGACTGGGCTCTGCGGGGTGACCTTCGCCCTGGCCTCGGTGTCGTTTGCTATGCAGACGACACTCTGGTCACGGCTCGAGGGCGGCGTCTCTCGCTGAAGAGGGAGTGCGGCAAGTCGTTGGGCGCATTGAGATGTTGGGCCTAAGGGTTGCCCTCGACAAAACCGAGGTTCTGTGTTTTCACGGTCCTCGGCGGGGGCCTCCTGCAGGTGCCAACATCTCCATCAATGGAGTGAGGATCGAGTTGAAGCCCCAGATAAAATATCTGGGACTTTTACTCGACGGCAGATGGGACTTCCGGGAGCACTTTCGGCGATTGGCACCAAGGCTGATCGGGACCGCATCTGCTCTCGGAAGGCTCTTGCCGAATGTCGGTGGACCCGATCTGGCCTTTTGTCGGCTCTATGCCGGCGTGGTCAGATCGATGGCGCTCTATGGGGCACCTATATGGGTCGGCGCTCTGACTTGCCATAATAGAGCGCTGCTGCAGTCAACGCAGCGCGTTCTCGCGGTCAGAGCAATCCGAGGATACCGTACGGTGTCCCATGGAGCTGCTTGCGTGCTCGCGGGTATGCCACCCTGGGACCTCGATGCCGAGGTTCTGGCGGAGGTGTACGAGCGGCGCGCTGAGGCGCGCGCACATGGAGGTGAGCCAAGCTCCGAACTGGTCGAGCGTTGGAGGAGGGCCGCCCAACGGACCTTGCTGCGAAGGTGGAGGGAGAGGCTCGAGGAGCCCGGCGCGGGCCTGCGCACAATTGAGGCTGTTCGCCCAGTCCTAAAGGAGTGGGTCAACAGACGGCACGGGGCGCTTACCTTCAGGCTGGTGCAGGTACTGTCGGGACATGGCAGTTTCGGCAGGTACTTGTGCCACATAGCCCGGAGGGAGCCGGTGGTGGTGTGTCTTCACTGCTCTAGCGGCTGCGAAGACACAGCCCAGCACACGTTGGAGGAGTGCCAGGCGTGGGCCCGCGAACGGGCGACGCTCGTGGCGGTTGTAGGGAGTGACCTCTCCTTGCCAGCCGTGGCAAGGGCCATGGTTGGTAATGAGAGGTCGTGGGAGGCCGTGGTCTCTTTCTGTGAGGAAGTAATGTCCCAGAAAGAGGCCTCGGAAAGGTCAAGAGAGGATGATCCTCTCTCGGATCCTATCCGGAGGAGGAGGGCCGGTCGGAGAAGGAGGGCATTCGCCGACCTGGCCTGAGTGAAACCCCTAGGCGGCGGAAACGGGGAGCTTTCCGTCGTCTTCTGCCAAGGGGCTTCGCTGGATGATGCTGCGGCGTGCCACGTTTTCCTGGCATGCCGCAGATGATGGAGGAGCTGCGCTTGCGGCGGCATCGGCGTGTTCGCGGACGGTTCCGAGAGGAAACCCGCGTTCCGTCAATTTGGTGCTCGAAGGAAAACCCAGGGGTTTTAGCAGGTAAGAGTCCGGCATAACCTGGTCGCCTCCTCGGACGGCCGGGTATCCATGAGGATTTCCCCTGGTCAAAAAAAAAAACAAAAAAAAAAAAAAAAAAAGTTTCGCCCGGGGTCCGCGGACCTGCTTGGTTGTCCAAGTGGGAGGGGAGGTGATACCCCTACGCGGCGCGTCTCCGGGTGGCGGATAGGAGGCCACTCTTCTCACTCTTCTTTATGAAGAGTGGTCTAGAGTGGTAGGGGCTTTTTCTATTTGAAAGGGCCCCCGCGGACCAAACACTGGGGAGGGGGGAAAGGTTGGGGTGGGCTGCGTCTGTCCCGTATCGGGCGGCAGTCCTGCCTCGTTGGTGCCCTGTGTCTGACCCATAGTGGGCGGCAGGGTGCCCTTTGGTGGTTGGGGCGGGCTGCGTCTGTCCCGTATCGGGCGGCAGTCTGCTTCGTCGGTACCCTGCGTCTGACCCATAGTGGGCGGCAGGGCACCCTTTGGTGGTTGGGGTGGGCTGCGTCTGTCCCGTATCGGCGTGCACTTACACTGCCACCGCGCTGGCATTCAATTGCCACCATCACCAAAACCGTAAACCGTCAAAGTGTCGTGGATCATGTCTCGCGGCTTTGACGGAACGGGGGTCTTGGCTTAACCGCCTGGACCGCGAGGAGTAAACCTCTCTAAAAAATCCCTAAAGGGCCGTTATTGGGAGACGTGGTAACGGCCGCCCTCTGGGGTGGTAGCTGAGGCACAGCTACCTGCAAGCGCCAACCCTGGGTACCTTCCGCCCCCCAGGTGTAAATAGGATTCACCTTGGCATTCGTGTCACTGCCATGTTTGTGAACATCAAAAACACGGTACTCGTGGGAACAATATGGGAAAAAAAACAAAATCCAAAACCACAGACGTTAGGCCCGCGAAGGGTGGAGTAAATGATGAAGGTGGCTTCCGTGCCCTTAGGCAGAGGAAGGAAGTGCGGAGGGGGGATTCGGCTACGAGGAGTCGGTCCGGGAGCAGTAGCTCCGGAGTAGCAAGGGCAGTTTCGAGGGCATCGGTGTCCTCTGAAACTGTAAACGAAACGGCGAGGAAATCGGATCACGATTGCACGCGATTTGGTGAAGTGAGAAGTGGAAGCGAGGTGGAGGAGATGTCCACCAACTCGTCCGACACTGAGGGGAGTGTGACCCGCCAAATTTTAGCGGTGGGCAAGAAACGTCTGCGCCAAGCTAGAACGAATAGTTCTAGCAGCGGCAAAGACGCGGTTGGAGGAGCAGTTGCTGAAACAAGTGGCAAGCCGGCGGGCAAAAGGGGACGTGGTAGGCCTCCTACCACTGGAGAGTACGTTGGTCTTGCTCAGGCCAAACGGACCCTAATTGAGGCCCAAAGAAAGGAGCTCGAGTTGGCGACCAACTTGGCGATCGCCGAGTCCACCAAGACGCTGGGTGCGTCGGCGGACACAGTAAAGGGTCGAGTCCAAGCGAGTCTGGACTTGATTCTGGAGGTGGCGGCTAAGTCCGGAAACCTAAAGGGCACCTTTGTAAATGCCCTTAAAAGGGCAACGGCGCAGATCCGGGAAGAAATGGCCTCCATGTACGAGAGGAATCAGTCTGAAGAGGTGGCAGCTCTCCGCGCTGAAAACGCCCGCCTCACTGTGGAACACGCAGCGCGTATGGAGGCCTTAAGGGAGGAGAATGCTCGCCTCAGCGCGCAAGTCAAAGACCTCCGCGCTGAAATGGCGACATGGCGCTTGGAGATGGAGACGGCCCGCGCCTCGGCGCACGTGGTGCCTCGGCCGGCGAGCCAAACTCGGCCTACGAGAAATGTTTCACCTGAAGAGGAGCTCAGGGCAGGTATCGTCCGGGAGTGTGGCGCAATGATGCGCTCCATGCTGGAGAGCATCAGTGGCCGGCTCCTCCCGGAGAAAAGGCTGCGGCCGCCTCTAAAGGCGGATGCTCGGACGGAGTCGATTTCTTCGGTGCCCCCTGCACAGTCGGCGCCAAAGAGCCAAAAAAGCGGGAAGGCACCTACCCGGTTACCGGATCCCGAACCGGTGTCACGCCCGAGCACCTCCACGGCCCAACCTGATAGCTGGACTACGGTGGTGCGCAAGGGCAAGAAGAAAAAGGCCAGGAGAAGGCCAGCTAGGGGCAACGCAAGGCCGAGGACAGCAGCGGTAGTAATCACCCTGTTGCCCGAGGCTGCTGAGACGGGCCTCACTTATGAGAGGGTCCTCAAGGAGGCCAGGGGAGGCATCGATCTGACCTCCCTGCAGATTGACGACGGACTCCACATCCGTTCGGCCGCTACGGGGGCTCGAGTCCTGGAAATTCCCGGTAAGGAGAGCGGCAGCAAAGCAGACTCCCTGGCTGTCAAGCTAAGGGAGATCCTCCCGGAGACCGTCCGGATCACCCGGCCCGTGAAATGCATCGATCTTTGCGTTTCCGGGCTGGACGACTCGGTGTCTGGCGTAGACCTGGCAGCTGCCATATCCCGGGATGGGAAATGCCCAGTCGACCAGGTCAGAGTTGGGCCGATCCGGTCTGGAATGTTCGGCGCTGGCAGTGCCGTCATCCAGTGCCCGATCGAAGCGGCCAAAGTAATTGCCGCTAAAGGGCGCCTTCTTGTCGGGTGGAGTGCTGCGCGGGTGCGAACACTGGACCCCCGGCCCATGAAGTGCTTCAAGTGCTTCGAGATTGGCCATACGGGGGTCCAATGCCAGTCTAAGGTGGACCGCAGCCAGAACTGCTTCCGATGTGGTGAAGCAGGCCACAGGGTGGCTGAATGCAGCAACGAGCTGAACTGCCCGATGTGCAAGGCAGCAGGGAGGAAGGCGAATCACACGCCAGGGGGTCGCAAATGCGCACGCCCTAAGAAGGGTAAGGGTGGCCTAGAATGACCCCAGCCATCCCTCTACAGTCCAGGGAGCCGCCTACAGAGGCGATGTTGACCGGTCACTAATGGCGTGCCAACATCGCTTCCTCCAGGCAAATCTAAACCACTGTGCCGGTTCGCAGGACCTGTTCCTGCAATCCGTGCTACAGTGGTCGATTGATGTGGCGGTAATATCGGAGCCATACTACGTCTCCTCCCAGCCAAACTGGATAGGGGCCACGGATGGCTCCGTGGTGATAGTTGCCACCTCCAGCCCGGATTCCTTGCCCGTCTCCATCAGGGAGCGAGAGCCTGGCATAGTGGCAGCTGTGTGGAGTGACTTCCTGGTCGTCGGGGTCTATTTTTCCCCGAACAGACCACTCGTCGAGTACGAGTTGTTCCTCGACCGGGTAGGGGCGGTGGTGAGACGAGCGGCACCCATGCCGGTAATTGTTCTCGGTGACTTCAACGCCCACAGCACGAGTTGGGGGTCCCCGGAGACCGACGATCGCGGAGAGGCGGTAGACGTGTGGGCGTCAGCGTGCGGCCTTGTGCTGGTAAATCAAGGCTCTGTCAACACGTGCGTGCGACGACGGGGAGGGTCAATAGTAGACTTAACGTTTGCTAGCCCCGTTCTCGCTACGCGCGTGCTGAACTGGCGGGTCCTGGATAATGAGGAGACCTTATCAGACCACCAATACATAGGGTTTGCGGTCTCCTCCTTGTCCAGTATCGACTTCACTCGACGAAGGGCGGAGGGTCGGAATACGGCCTTTCCAAGGTGGGCTCTATCCCGCCTTAACGATGAGCTGTTGGCTGAGGCGGCAATCGTCCAGTCCTGGGCCATGCGGCCGTTTGGGCTAGATGAGGTGGACGAGGGGGCACTTAAATTTCGGGGGGCGCTAACGCATATATGCCACGCGTCCATGCCCCGATCCAAGAGTTTTGCTCCGAGGAGGCAAGTATACTGGTGGACTGACGAAATAGCAGCTCTCCGGACCCGCAGCAACGCGGCTCGTCGTCAGTTCACCAGATACCGAAGGAGGCCTAACCGGAACGAGGAGTTCGAGGACCTGCTTCATCAAGCACATATTGAGGCCAAAAAAGATCTTCAACTGGCCAAAAGCAGGTCCAAAGAATCCAAACGGAGGGAGATGCTGGAGGGGCTTGATCGAGACCCATGGGGTCGCCCGTACCGAGCGGCGCGAAATAAACTGCGCACTCAGGCCCCTCCAGTCACGGAGACCATGCATCCCCAACTGATGGGGGAAGTGATGTCGGCCCTCTTCCCGGACGGGCCGGCTCTCGTCCCACCGACGATGACGGAGGAACCCGTCGAGGAAACCGACCAGGTTGGTGAAGTTCCCCCCATCACGCAGCCTGAGCTTGTAATTGCTGTGAGAAGGCTCCGGGCAAAGAACACCGCTCCCGGGCCGGATGGAGTTCCGGGCCGGGTGTTGACAAGGGCGTTGGGTGAGTTGAGGGCCCACATTACCAGGCTTTTCGACGCATGCCTTGCGTCATGTCGGTTTCCGGCTTGCTGGAAAGAGGGCAGGCTCGTGCTCCTCAGGAAGGAAGGGCGTCCGTCAGAGTCTCCTTCTGCCTTCCGCCCGATTGTGCTGCTGGACGACACGGGAAAGCTCTTCGAGCGCGTCATCGCCTCCCGTGTCGTCGAGCATCTACGAGAGGTGGGTCCGAATCTGGCGGACTGCCAATATGGATTTAGGGAGAGGCGATCGACGATCGACGCTATACTGTGCTTGAAAGGTTTGTCGGATGAGGCGGTGGCCAAGGGCAGCGGTTTGATGGCAGTCTCGTTGGATATCTCCAACGCTTTCAATTCGCTGCCCTTTGCCTGCATCGAGGAGGCACTTAAGTACCATCGCGTGCCACTCTACCTGCGGAGGCTAGTCACTGACTATCTCCGGGGCAGAGTGGTGATGTATGTAGGGAGAAATGGCAGCGTCGATCGCCGATCGGTCCAGTGTGGGGTTCCGCAGGGGTCGGTCTTAGGGCCACTCTTGTGGAACATAGGATTCGATTGGGCCCTTAGAGGAGAGCTACCTCCGGGAGTGAACGTCGTGTGTTATGCGGACGACACGCTGGTCACGGCCCGGGGGAGGGAATACGGGGAGGCGTCCAGGCTTGCAGCAGATGGCACGCAAATGATCGTCGGGCGGATCGAAGCGTTGGGCCTGAAGGTGGCCCTCGCAAAAACCGAGGCTCTGTACTTCCACGGGCCTCGGCGGGGGCCTCCTGAAGGTGCCAACGTTATGATAGGAGGAATGCGGATCGGAGTGAAGTCCCAGATGAAGTATCTTGGACTTCACCTCGATCCACGGTGGAACTTCCGGGAGCATTTTACCAGGCTGGCTCCTAAGCTTAACGGGGCCGCTTCGGCCCTGGGTAGGCTTCTCCCGAATGTGGGTGGTCCAAGTAGGACCTGCCGGCGACTGTACGCCGGCATAGTGAGGTCCATGGCGATGTATGGGGCACCTGTGTGGTTCGGGGCCCTGACTCGCCCGAATAAGGCCAAGCTGTTTTCAGCGCAGCGGGTCATGGCCATCAGGGCCATACGAGGCTACCGCACAGTCTCCCATGAGGCGGCATGCGTACTTGCAGGAACGCCCCCCTGGGATCTCGATGCAGAGATCCTAGCGGAGGCGTACTTCCAACGGAGGGAGCGGGAGACCGAGGGCAGGTCGAGATGGATGCGGCGGGCCCAAGAAAGGCGGCTGCGTGTCTGGGAGGAACGGCTTGCAGAGCCGTCCGCGGGTGTCTGGACTGTGAGTGCTGTTCGCCCGGTGCTAAAGCAGTGGGTGAACAGACGTCACGGCTCGCTCACATACCGGCTGGTGCAGATTCTGTCGGGGCACGGCAGCTTCGGCCGATATCTGTGCCACATAGTTGGTAGGGAGCCCCTGGCGATGTGTCATCACTGTGGTGACAGAGATGACACTGCCGAACACACGCTCGGGGCATGTCCGGCGTGGGCACAGGAGCGGGCGGCTCTGGTCGCCGTTATTGGAGGAGACCTCTCCTTGCCGGCCGTGGTCAAGGCCATGGTCGGTGACGCGAGGTCATGGGAAGCGATGGTCTCCTTTTGCGAAGCAGTAATGCTCCAAAAGGAGGCCGCGGAAAGGACTCGCGAGGATGATCCCCTCTCGGCTCCGATCCGCCGTAGACGGTCTGGGCGCCGACGGAGGGCTTACGCCCTAATGTCGTAATCCTGGCGACGACAAACCTCGGGTGGCGGAAGCGGGGACTTTTCCGTCACTCGATGTCACGAAGGAACGTGGTCTTCGAAATGTTCCGGAAGACCACGTAAACCAAGGAGCGCAGGGTGTTTACAGCTTTCACCCTGTTTTCTCGGAGGCTCTGAATTGCGCGGAGAACGCCCGCGGCACGTGGAAGAATGCAAAAGCGTACCCATGTGCCGCATCACGGGCAAGGTCGGGACATCGAGGGGTTTTAGCCAGTAGGAGTCTGGCATAACCCCGCCACGTCCCCGCGTGCCTGGGTATCCATGCAGGATTTCCCCTCGTAAAAAAAAAAAAAAAAAAATAAAAATAAAAATTCGGTTCGCCCGGGGTCCGCGGACCTGCTTGGTTGTCCAAGTGGGAGGGGAGGTGATACCCCTACGCGGCGCGTCTCCGGGTGGCGGATAGGAGGCCACTCTTCTCACTCTTCTTTATGAAGAGTGGTCCAGAGTGGTAGGGGCTTTTTCTAATTGAAAGGGCCCCCGCGGACCAAACACTGGGGAGGGGGTGAAATGTTGGGGTGGGCTGCGTCTGTCCCGTATCGGGCGGCAGTTCTGCCTCGTCGGTGCCCTGTGTCTGACCCATAGTGGGCGGCAGGGTACCCTTTGGTGGTTGGGGTGGGCTGCGTCTGTCCCGTATCGGGCGGCAGTCTGCTTCGTCAATACTGCGGCGGAACGTTTTGGTCGGCGTGGGCTTTTGTCCGGACCATGGAGGTGTTGACCGCCGGGGCTTTTGTCCGGGTCAAGGGTGGTGGGCGCGGCGTGCACTTACAATGCCACCGTGCTGGCATTCAATTGCCACCATCACCAAAACCGTAAACCGTCAAAGTGTCGTGGATCATGTCTCGCGGCTTTGACGGAACGGGGGTCTTGGCTTAACCGCCTGGACCGCGAGGAGTGAACCTCTCTAAAAATCCCTAAAGGGCCGTTATTGGGAGACGTGGTAACGGCCGCCCTCCGGGGTGGTAGCTGAGGCACAGCTACCTGCAAGCGCCAACCCAGGGGTTTTCCCGCCCCCCTGGCGTAATTGCGGTCACGGTTTTAGGCACAGGGGTCCCTGCCGCCGTGGAAACTTACTTACCCCATACTCGTGGGAACAATATGGAAAAACAAACCAAAACCACCGACGTTAGGCCCGCGAAGGGCGGAGTTGATGAGGAGGAGGTGTCTGAGACGGACACACATGACTCGGCTGTATCCAACAAGGATTTTGAATGCACGCGAACGGATAGTGGCAGTGAGGCGGCAGCAATGTCTGCGGATCTGTCGGAGGAGAGCTCGGAGGGGAGCGTGACCCGCCTTATATTGGCAAAGGGTAAAAAACGCCTCCGCCGCAACAGGACGACCAGCTCTAGCAGCGAGAAGGTCGCAGAGGGAGGAGGTGCCGCGAAAACTTCCGGCAAACCGGCGGAAAAGAGGGGCCGTGGTAGGCCAGCTACCACTGGCGAATATGTCGGGCTCGCCAAGGCCAAGCAAGCGCTTGTTGAAGCTCGGAGGGCAGAGTTGGAATTGGTGACTGACATGGAGTTGTCTGAGTCCGTCAGGAGGCTGGGGAGTGGAGCTTCCGCGGACACGGTGAAGGAACGGGTCCAGTCCAGTCTGGACATTATACTGGAGGTGGCGGCCAAGTCCAAGAATCTTAAGGGCACTTTCGTGAGTGCCCTTAAGAAAGCGACGGCCGTGATTGGGGAGGAAATGGCCTCCGTGTATGACAGGAGCCAGTCCGAGGAGGTGGCAGCTCTTAGAGCTGAGAACGCTCGTCTCACAGTGGAGCATGCGGCGCAGATGGAGGCCTTGAGGGCGAATAATGCTCGCCTCAGCTTGGAGGTGGAAACTCTCCGTGCTGAAATGGCGACCTGGCGCGCCCAAATGGAGGAGGATCGCGCCTCGGCCCTGGTGGTGCCGGTAGGGCCTACGCCTCAGCCATGCACCCAACCACGGAGAAAGACTACGGCGCCACCTGAGGAGGATTTAAGGGCCGGAATCATCCGGGAGTGTAGCGCCATGATGCGCTCCATGTTGGAGAGCATCGGCGGCCGGCTCCTCCCGGAGCAGAGACTGCGCCCGCCTCTTAAGGCGGATGCTCCAGCCCGGACGGAAACAGCTTCTTCGGCACCCTCTGCACCGTCGGCGACGAAGAAGAAGAAGGCGAGGGGAAAGAAGGCGAAAGCGCCCACTCGGGTGCTGGACCCTGTCCCTGACTCGCACCCAAGCGCCCCCGCGGCCCAACCAAATGACTGGGTTGAGGTGGTGCGCAAGGGCTTAAAAAAGAAGGCGAACAACGCCCCGGGGCCACACCCCGCTCAGGCGTCCGGAAAGAAGAGGAAGGGGTTCGCGAGCACGAGCGCGGCCAAAGGGACCGCTCTGCGGCCGCCCACGTCATCAGCAGTCGTACTGACGCTGGAGCCTGGGGCAGCTGAGCAGGGTGTGACCTTTGAGAAGGTGCTAACGCAGGCCAGGCAGGCCGTGAAGTTGGAGGATTTGGGTATCAGTGGGTTGGCCTTTAGGCTAACAAAGACTGGTGCCCGAATGTTGGAGGTCCCCGGAAGGGACAGTGGGGAGAAGGCCGACCGCCTGGCCGAGGAGCTCCGACGGGCCCTTCCGCCTAGTGTTCGCGTGGCGAGGCCGGTGAAGCGGGTTGACGTCCTGGTCTCTGACCTGGACGACTCCGTGTCGCCCCGGGATGTGGCCGAGGCGTTAGCGAAGGCGGGGGGCTGCCCCGCTGCGCAGATCAGGTCCGGAGAAATCCGTTGCGGCACTTACGGCAGCAGCCGTGTGTTGGTGCAGGTGCCGGTTGCAGCTGCAAAGGTAGTGGTCAACCTGGGCAAAATTCTAATTGGCTGGAGCTCTGCCCGGGTCCGTCCACTGGAGGCGCGGCCCCTGAAGTGTTACCGATGCTGCGAAATCGGTCACACAGGGGCCCAATGCAAGTCGACCATCGATCGCAGCCAGCTCTGCTTCCGGTGCGGACTGCCAGGCCACAAGGCGGCCAATTGCGCAGCAAATCCTTCCTGCCCTGTCTGTTTGGAGGGCGGCAAGCCCTCCGGACACTCTATGGGGGGAAGGAAATGTTCGCCACCCAGGCGAGGTAAGCGCCCCACTCCCTCGGCGCCGCCACAGGAAGTGATGACGACCGGTTAGCAATGGCTACCTCTCATCGCTTCCTACAAGGGAATTTGAACCACTGCAGCGGGGCACAGGATCTCTTCGTGCAATCCATGCTGCAGTGGTCCATAGACGTTGCGATCGTCGCGGAGCCCTACTTTGTCCCAACATCGCAGTGTTGGGCCGGGGACTTACAGGGCACCGTGGCGATCGCAGTGGCGGCAGACTCTCCTCACTCGTCTCTCTCAGTACAGGTGAGGGAGGAGGGTCTCGTCTCGGCGTCTTGGAGGGACCTGACCTTGGTGGGGATTTATTTTTCACCAAACAGGTCCCTCGCGGAATTCGAGGCGTTCCTGGATAGGGTTGGTGCGGCTGTTCGGCAGGCGTCCTCCGGGCGCGTCATCGTGCTCGGGGATTTTAATGCCAAGAGCGTGTCGTGGGGGTCCCCCGCGACCGACGACCGAGGTTTGGCTGTGGAGGACTGGGCCGCCACGTGTGGCTTGGTGCTGCTGAACAGAGGCAGCACCAACACTTTTGAGGTGCAGCGGGGTGGGGCGACGATCGGTTCGATAATAGACTTGTCGTTCGCCAGCCCAGCTGTAGCCCGGCGGGTGCAAGGGTGGCGTGTTCTGGCCGAGGTGGAGAACCTGTCGAACCATCGGTATATCCGATTCGACCTCTCCACCTCGTCCACAACCGAGACGCCGTTTCGGAGAGAGGGAGCTGGGGAAAGAATCTTCCCTCGCTGGTCCCTGACGCGGCTTGACGAGGACGTGCTGAGGGAGGCCTCCGTCGTCTGGTCCTGGAACCTGCAGTCGGTAGAGCCAGCGGAGGTTGACGAGGAGGCGCTTAGGCTCCGGGGGGTCATGACGCAAATCTGCGACGCGGCCATGCCCCGGGCTAAGCGCGCACCTCCAAGGCGGGCGGTATACTGGTGGTCGCAACGGATCGCCGAGTTGCGCGACGAGTGTTGCGCAACGAGGCGTCGCTACACCAGATACCGGAGGCGGCGGTTCCAGAGCGAGGAAACGGGGCAGCTTCTGCACGACCTCTACAAGGAGGCCAAGAAGAGCCTGCAGGTGGCGATTGCGCAGGCAAAGGCCAGTGCTCGGCAGGAGATGTTGGTGGAGCTCAACAGGGATCCGTGGGGCCGTCCGTATCGCGCGGTGCGCAACAAACTTCGCCCACGAACGGCCCCAATCACGGAGACCATGCAGTCTCAGCTGTTGGAGAGTGTGGTGTCGGCGTTGTTTCCGGACGCGCCCGATATCGCACCTCCGACAATGGCGGACCCTTCCTCGAGGGATGAGGCTGCACCGGAGGTTGAGGCTCCTCCTCCACCTCCTCTGGAGTTGGCAGAGCTGCGTTTGGCTCTGCGCAAGCTGAGGGCTAAACGCACCGCGCCGGGACTAGATGGTGTTCCGGGTCGGGTCTTGGCGTTGGCGCTGGGTGAGTTGGGGTCCCACTTCACCGGGCTCCTCGACAGATGCCTAGCGTCGGGTCGATTTCCGAACTGTTGGAAGGAAGGAAGATTGGTTCTCCTGAAGAAGGAGGGGCGCCCAGGGGATACTCCATCCTCATTTCGTCCCATCGTGCTGCTGGATGATTCGGGAAAGTTTTACGAGAACCTCGTGGCGGCCCGCATCATCCAGCACTTGCGCAGCGTAGGCCCCGACCTGTCGGACAGCCAGTTCGGCTTCCGATTTGGCCGCTCGACGATCGACGCGGTTGCTCGTTTGAGGGGTCTCTCGGACGAGACGGTGGCGTCGGGTGGCGTGTTGCTGGCGGTGTCGCTAGATATCGCCAACGCCTTCAACACGCTGCCCTTCTGCTGTATTGAGGAGGCACTGCGGTATCACCGCTTGCCTCTTTACCTACAGAGGACGGTCGCGGACTACCTGCGAAACAGGGTGGTTCTGTATAAGGGACAGGACGGCAGAGTCCATCGCCGCGGCATTCGTTGCGGTGTTCCACAGGGATCCGTTCTAGGTCCTCTTCTGTGGAACATCGGATATGACTGGGCTCTGCGGGGTGACCTTCGCCCTGGCCTCGGTGTCGTCTGCTATGCGGACGACACTCTGGTCACGGCTCGAGGGCGGAATTTGGCGAAGGCGGCGTCTCTCGCTGAAGAGGGTGTGCGGCAGGTCGTTGGGCGCATTGAGATGTTGGGCCTAAGGGTTGCCCTCGACAAAACCGAGGTTTTGTGTTTTCACGGTCCTCGGCGGGGGCCTCCTGCAGGTGCCAACATTTCCATCAATGGAATGAGGATTGAGTTGAAGCCCCAGATGAAGTATCTGGGACTTTTACTCGACGGCAGATGGGACTTCCGGGAGCACTTTCGGCGATTGGCACCAAGGCTGATCGGGACCGCAACGATCGGAAGGCTCTTGCCGAATGTCGGTGGACCCGATCTGGCCTGCCGTCAGCTTTATGCTGGCGTGGTCAGATCGATGGCGCTCTATGGGGCACCCATATGGGTCGGCGCTCTGACTCGCCATAATAGAGCGCTGCTGCAGGCAACGCAGCGCGTTCTCGCGGTCAGAGCAATCCGAGGATACCGTACGGTGTCCCATGGAGCTGCTTGCGTGCTCGCGGGTATGCCACCCTGGGACCTCGATGCCGAGGTTCTGGCGGAGGTGTACGAGCGGCGCGCGGAGGCGCGCGAACATGGAGGGGAGCCAAGCTCCGAACTGGTCGAGCGTTGGAGGAGGGACGCCCAACGGACCTTGCTGCGAAGGTGGAGGGAGAGGCTCGAGGAGCCCGGCGCGGGCCTGCGCACAATTGAGGCTGTTCGCCCAGTCCTCAAGGAGTGGGTCAACAGACGGCACGGGGCGCTTACCTATAGGCTGGTGCAGGTACTGTCGGGACATGGCAGTTTCGGCAGGTACTTGTGTCACATAAGAATAAGAATAAGAATAAGAATAAAATTTATTTCCGGAAAACTTACATCTAGGAATACACAATAAGAACTTACAAATTTATTACTACGATAAACTACATAAATATCAATTATAATATGTGTCTAAAAATTTACAATAGATACTATAATTATGATAAGTCATCATATCGGTTTATCATGATCTAGGGTAACAATAACTAGGCAAATACCTAAACTAAGTAATTATGAATTACCTGTTTTTTAGGTACAAATTATTAAATTAAGTACAGTATGCTGTATAAACATTAATTCTAAATCTAGTAAGTACATTAACAATTAAATGCGCAAAGTGAATATTACATAAAATGTGTTTCATAATTCTCGTCCCACTATAAACATTAGAAAATAATAATAATACTAATACTACACGAAAAAATAAATAAAAATACAACAAAAAATTAATTAACATTTTGGAGACATTAATTATCTTATTTTAATACTATTAATAACTTCTCTGTATCTTCGTAGGACATACTCAAAAGTGATGCTCGGATTATTCGTTTAGTGTTGTTGTAGGTCAGAGGATATATGCCAAGATTGTTGTTTAATCTTTTATATAGAAGTGGTCCTAGGAAAATGTAAAATCTGGAAGAAAATGCCGTTTTTGTGCTTTGTGGACAAACAATGTCAAGCCGTCTTTTGTTAGCTGTTTGTGTGCTATAGTTAAGGGTGCTATGAAGTTTTAAAGTTGTGCTCATTATAAATAACTGCCTGACTGTCAGTACTTTACACTCTTTATAGAGAAGTTCAGTGGAGTAAAGGAAAGGTCGGAAATGGGAAACTTTCAAAATTGCTCTTTGGGCTCTTTCAACGTTAAGGAGAAGAGTTTTAGCTGCTCCGCCGCATGACGTAATACAGTAATTTAGTATCGACTGACACAAGGCAAAGTATACCTGCCTCATAAGTTTAGAGTGTCCTATGCTGCGCAATTTTTTAAAAACAAATATTAACTTGCGTATTCTGTTGCTAACCGCATCTATGTGTAGTCTAAAAGACAGAGTTTCGTCTATAATGACACCTAGGTATTTTATTGTTTTAGAAGCAGTAATGTGAGGACATGAACACGAATGATTGATTTGATCAATACAATAGTGCGCGTATAGGTTAGGGTTTTCTGAAATTGATTTTCGCATAGAAAACTGGATGAAATAAGTTTTGTCTGAATTTAGAGTTAGTAAGTGTTGCTGTAGCCACTTGTTTACTACATTGAAGCCTCGTTGTGCAAGCTCATATAATTCTGTATCTGAGTTTGCAGAGAACAAAAGAGCGGTGTCATCAGCAAAAGATATGATTTTACCACCGTTTATTTTCAGGTTACAAAGTTCGTTAATGTATATTAAGAATAGTGTGGGACCCAAAACACTTCCTTGAGGAATTCCATATTCCGTGTTTACTAGGTCAGAACTTAGGATATTTCCTATTTTTACACATTGCGAACGATCGTGTAGGTAATCTGCAAAAAGTTTGTGTTGGGTTCCCCTTATACCTAAATTTTCAAGCTTATTTAATAGGATAGGAATAGAAACTGTATCAAAAGCTTTGGAGAGGTCTAAGAAAATTCCCATAGTCCGATTACCTTTGTCAAGTTCCTGGACTATGTGGTTAGTAAGATCAAGCACCGCGTCGGCAGTTGACAGCTCGTGCCTAAAACCGAATTGTGTATTTGACAGGATGGACTGTTTCTCCAAGTATTGAACAAGTCTGTTATTTATAATTTTTTCTAAAACCTTTGAAATGCCTGTTAATAGTGAAATTGGCCTGTAATTAGTAGTTTGATCTTTCTTGCCATTTTTGTGAATTGGAATAATGACAGCTTTCTTTAGACATTTTGGAAAAATGCCGTCTTTTAGGCACTTTTGAAAGATATAGGTTAGTGGGGTGCAAAGGATGTGATGAAAGAGTTTTAATATTTTGTTAGAAATATTGTCCCATCCTATTGCTGAATCGTCCTTCAGGCCTTTGATAATTCTAGATACCTCAGTTTCGTCAATATCTAATAAAACAAATGAATTTAAAAAGGAGCATTTAGATAATTGATTGTGGGACGTGAAGAACGGCGAATGCGATTTATGAAGCATTTTTTCAGCCAATGATTTCCCAAAGTTAGTAAAAAAATTATTTACTAGGTTAGCAGATTCAAAATGCGATTCAGATGATCCACCGCGCAATAACTCTGTAGCGGATTTATGCTGCTTCGACAAAAACGTAACATTTTTAATAAACTTCCAGACCCTTTTAATGTTTGTTCCCGCCTTTTCTAATTCATTTTTATCGTAAGTATTTTTTACTTTCTTAAGAAGAGCGTTACAAAAATTTCGGTATCTTTTGTACGATATTTGTAATATTAAGTTATCAGGCTGAGCTTTGGCCTTCATATGTAACTTATCCCTATGTCTCATGCAGCGAATAAGCCCCGGGGTGATCCAAGGCTTAATGTTGGTAAATTTTTTACTTAGACGAGAGTACGTAGTATTTTGCAATATGGCTTTTTGTACCTGTGATATAAAGTATGTCATACAATAATTCGCGTCATCAGAATTGTAAACAGTAGTAAAGTCGATTTTGCTTAAATCCGCTTCAAGGTTATGTAAATTAATTTTCGAACTATTTAGTGAGCAATTTGTTAGTTTAGGCATTTTACGAATTAAGGTTAGTAAGGCGGCCTTGTGATCAGTAATTGTCGAGTTAGTTACAAAGGTTAGTGACGGAAAAGTAGTTTTAAGCATAATATGATCTAAACAAGAGCCACTTTGATGTGTAGGTAAAGAATGGGCGGGAAGTAGTCCATGAAATGAGCATAGGTTAAGATATTCCTGTCCACAGGAATCCAAATTCTCTGGTATGATATTGATGTTTATGTCGCCTATTAAAATTATATTTTTAAATGATTTTAAACTTTGTAGTACGTTTTGCAAAGAATGAATAAAATTACTTATATTTTTAAATGAAGGAGATCTGTATATGGCTAGAATTGCGGTGTCTGAACCTACTTTGATAAGTAAGCGATTGCATTCTAACATGTTTGGTTCCTCGACTGATATGTTTAGATCATTTCTGGCGTAAACTACTATCCCGTCGTTTTGGTTGTAATTTTCCTTGCTGCTGTACAAAACGTACCCTGGCATGGATGGTAAATGACAATTTTTAGCTAACCAGCACTCGGTCAGGATAATTATATCGTTGCTAACATTAAGTCTATGTTGGAAAGTACTGAAATTATCAAAATTCTTAACAATACTGCGTATATTTTGTGTAATTATTGTAAATCGGTTATTGTAACGGGAAATGTACTGACCACAACTTTCAACCTCACACAGTTTTGACTCAGATACAGAGAAATTATCTAAGTCATTATTTAAGTTTTGAGCCATTATTTCTATTAACTAATAAAAGATCTAGATAAATATTTACAGATGGCGCTCTTAGGCGCCCTCATAGTCAATTAAATTTATGTACCTTTTTTCTGCAATATTTTTCGCAGGACAGTCTCCATCGCCCGTTTTGTGGTTGGACGGCTTTTTAAAATGCAGACATGTGGCGCATTTTGGTGGATCTCCTCGTTTTTTACACTCCTTCATTGTGTGACCTTTTTCTCCGCAATGACCGCAAGTGTCTTTTTCTTCACGACAAAACTTAGCTGCATGTCCATACTGCTGACATTTAAAACAACGTGTTACTAGGGTATAGTCTCGGACTGGGCACGATGACCAATTTACAAACAATTGGTCTTTACATATCAGGGCTTTACGAATATTGGCTGAAACTTCTATAACGTAATTACAGGTCTCGGTGTTCTTTTTCCCTGACTTATGACTTAACTTGATTGATTTTAAAAAAGTTTCAATGGTCATGCTCTCAGATTTTTCAGCCAAGTTTTGGTGGTAAATGCAGCTAAAAACTTCAGATTCTTTCAAGGCCGACGGTACTCCGATGACTACAATTCTAGGCCTGCGCTTGTTGGGTTCATCAACGGTAAAACCAGAAGATGTCAGTAGTGCCGATTGCTTAAGCTTTTCTATATCCTCTTTACTCTCTGTGCTTATTATAACTCCACCGTTTCTGGTCTTGCGTAATCCCCTCACTTGTAGTTTCATGTCTTCAGGGCAGATGATTTTTTGGACAAGCGATTTTGTTTCATCGCTCGATTTCTTTCCGTCACTTGGATAGATAGCTACCGAGCTAACATTCCTGGGCAGGATGAGGTCCTTAGAGCTTTTCTTTAACATGTCTGCGAACGATATTGTTCCCGTCACTGGTTTTGGACACTGTTCGAGCGACTGCTTGAGGGCACAAATTTGTTTTGAGAGGTCTCTTTCTTCATGAAGGGCTTGCAGGTTGTTATGGGCTAAAATTGTTTTTTGTTTTAATGACTGGTATCTCACAGCCATCTGAGATGTTCCATGCCCAACTTTTCGGCAAAGATTACTGACTCTCATTTTTTGCTCGGAATTCAATTTACCGCCTTCAGCGATGACGCACACTTCGTTCAGGCATTGCTCGATAGTTGTCATCCAGTTTTGGATCTCAGGCGTGGACAACAACTCGTGGACTTGTTCCTCTTCCGGGGCGCCCCGCGGGACAGGCCGCGGCGGGGCGACGGGCGCTGCGGCGACGAAGGGAGGCACGGGCGCCGGGGAGCGCGTCGGGCTGCGGCGCGTCAGCAGGCTTCTATTGAAGGGACTACCTTCCATTATTCCTTTTTATTTTTTAACGTTATAAATACATTATAAATTATAACACAAAAACTTATATCATTAAATCAGACACAAAAGGCTTGCTTCCGCCTAATACTAGGTCAAGAAATTTTTCAGTTAATTGTTTATTGTACTCATTAATCAGCACGTCCGATCACTTCAGATCACAATATTAATATCCCACAATATTAACATAGCCCGGAGGGAGCCGGTAGCGGTGTGTCTTCACTGCTCTAGCGGCTGCGAAGACACAGCCCAGCACACTTTGGAGGAGTGCCAGGCGTGGGCCCGCGAACGGGCGATGCTCGTGGCAGTTGTAGGGAGTGACCTCTCCTTGCCAGCCGTGGCAAGGGCCATGGTTGGTAATGAGAGGTCGTGGGACGCAGTGGTCTCTTTCTGTGAGGACGTGATGTCCCAGAAAGAGGCCTCGGAAAGGGTGAGAGAGGACGATCCCCTCTCAGATCCTATCCGCAGGAGGAGGGCCGGTCGGAGAAGGAGGGCATTCGCCAATCTGGCCTGAGTGAAGCCCCTAGGCGGCGGAAACGGGGAGCTTTCCGTCGTCTTCTGCCAAGGGGCTTCGCTGGACGAAGCTGCGGCGTGCCACGTTTTCCTGGCATGCCGCAGATGATTGAGGAGCTGCGCTTGCGGCCGCACCGGCGTGTTCGCGGACGGTTCCGAGAGGAAACCCGCGTTCCGTCAATTTGGTGCTCGAAGGAAAACCCAGGGGTTTTAGCAGGTAAAAGTCCGGCATAACCTGGTCGCCTCCCCGGACGACCGAGTATCCATGAGGATTTCCCCTGGACAAAAAAAAAAAAAAAAAAAAAAAAAGGTTCGCTCGGGGTGAGGTCGTGTTGGCGGTGTCTCTGGACATCGCCAACGCATTTAACTCCCTCCCCTGGAGCTGCATCAGGGAGGGGCTCCGATTCCACGGAGTTCCTCCGTACCTGCGCCGGGTCGTCGGGGACTACCTGTCTGGGCGTGCGGTGGAATACCCCGGTCGAGACCGGTGGTGTCGGCGGGAGATGTCGTGCGGCGTTCCTCAGGGGTCGGTACTAGGCCCACTCCTCTGGAACATCGGCTACGACTGGGTGCTGCGAGGAGCCACAGTGCCGGGTGTCGGCGTAGTCTGTTACGCGGACGACACCTTGGTCACTGCCCGAGGCAAAAGCCACAGGGATGCTTCCTTGCGCGCCACCGCCGGCGCGGCATTCGTGGTGGGCCGCATACGGCGATTGGGTTTGCGGGTGGCGCTCGAAAAGTCCGAGGCCGTGGTTTTCCATGGCCCGCGGAACGCGCCGCCCCGGGGTGCCCATATCGTCGTATCCGGAGTCCGCATCGACGTGAGGCCGTCGATGCGCTATCTGGGACTCGTCCTGGATAGCCGGTGGAACTTCGGCCCCCACTTCGAGTGCCTTGAGCCTCGGCTGCTGAGGGCGGCTGCGGCCCTGGGAAGGCTGCTGCCGAATCTCGGCGGACCTGAGACGTCGTGTCGGCGTCTCTACGCGGGAATCGTGAGATCGATGGCCCTGTATGGTGCCCCTGTGTGGGCCGGCAGCGCCCTGAGTCGCAGCAATATCGCCCGCTTGACGCGAGTCCAGCGGGTGATGGCGATCAGGGTGGTACGGGGTTATCGCACGATCTCGGGTGAGGCATCTTGCGTGCTGGCGGGTACTATTCCCTGGGACCTGGAAGCGAGAGCCCTCGCGTCGCTCTACGAGTGGCGCGTGGAGGCGCTCCGGGCCAGGGGTCACCCGCCTGCACTGCAGGAACAGGAGGGGCACAGAGCTGAGCTGCGCCAACGGGCTACCGAAGCGTGGGAGTCCAGGCTGGCGCTTTCGAGCGCCGGACTCTGGACTATCGAGGCAATTCGTCCGGTCTTCCAGCAGTGGTTGGGTAGGCGACACGGTTTCCTGACCTACCGTCTGACTCAGGTGCTCTCGGGACATGGTTGTTTCGGGAGTTACCTGTTTCGGATCGGTCGGGAACCGAATGCCAGGTGCCACCACTGCGACGATTGCCTCGACGAGACGGCCCAGCACACGCTGGAGGTGTGCCCGGCGTGGGATGCGGAGCGCAGCGCGCTCGGCTCTGTATTGGGTGCCGACATCTCGCTCCCGACCGTGGTTCGCGCTATGGTCGAGAGTGAGAGATCGTGGCAGGCGGTGCGATCCTTCTGCGAGGCCGTAATGCTCGCGAAGGAGGCGGCGGAGAGGGCTAGGGAAGATGATGCATCCTCCCTTCCGCTTCGTCGCCGTCGCACGGGACGCCGGAGGGCGGCTTTCGTTGCCGAAAGCCTCCCTCTCCCGCAGTCCCATGAGCCTTCGTTGGCGGGTTCGGGGGAATCCGCCTCCGGTCCAGGGCTCGAGATGGCGCGTGCGCTTCCTGCGCACCATCTCATGAGGGACGACTAGAGAGGGACCCCTCCCTCTCGGGACGTCGCCGGCGCTGCACAGAGCGCCGGCCAACGCTGTCGGGTCGCGAACGAATGCGCAAGCTCCTCGTGACCCGACTCCTTGCGTCCAGACGGAAGCCGCAGGTTTTTAGTCGGTAAGAGTCCGGCATAACCCGACCTCGGCCCCCGCTGGGGTAGGGTATCCATGAGGATTTTCCTGCGTTAAAAAAAAAAAAAAAGGTTAGATTAGGTTAGGTTAGGTTAGGTTAGGTTAGGTTAGGTTAGGTTAGGTTAGGTTAGGTTAGGTTAGGTTCCCCCCCGATGGTTGCCCGCCTTGTCGTGGCGGGGGGGCTTAGTAACCGTGGACTGGTCACCCACGGTGAACTAAGAGGCAACCAGGGCCGGCCTGTTGGGGCCGCCGGCTGGCCCGAGGAGGGCGCTCCCAGTGGGCTGAGGAAGTCCGCTGAGGACGCGCTTGGAGGTGGGACCGCAGAAGAAGAGGAGTGCCGGTATCACGGTGCGCCGTTCTCCCTATCTTCTGCGGCCGTGGAGGGATCGCAGGGGGAGAGGCGTGTTGGTATCACGGTGCGCCACTCTCCCTACCCCCTGCGAGCCGGCGGGGCCGTTCCGTGGAAGCGGCACTGGTGGGGCCGCAGAGGAAGAGGCATGTCGGTATTGCGGTGCGCCGCTTGCCCTATCCTCTGCGGCCGAGTTGTGGTCGGTGGCAGAACCACAGACCCGATCTGCCACCGGGTGCCAGTTATTTGGTACCCATGGCCTCCTAGTAGCAGACGTAGGGGGAGTCTACTACAGTACTGGTGGAGGCCGAGGAGGGAGGCGCACCTTAACATCTGGTGCGCCCATCGTGGAGGGCCTTCGGGCTGTGGCGATGGAGCCGCTTGTGGGTGGCTGCCGCCGGCGGGGTCGCGGATGTGTGCGAGAGCGTTCCCGTGGCCCCGTCACAGGGCGGCGAGGAGGATGATGGGGGGGTTTTTAGTGGGTATACCGTGGGTCTCATTAGCCTATACGGGAGTCCCACATAACCACTCGGGTGCCCCCTGCGCCCGGGTGGTATGCGTAATGCATTTTCCCCCCCGAAAAAAAAAAAAAAAAAAAAAAAAAAAAAAAAAAAAAAGGTTAGGTTAGGTTAGGTTAGGTTCCGCGGACCTGCTTGGTTGTCCAAGTGGGAGGGGAGGTGATACCCCTACGCGGCGCGTCTCCGGGTGGCGGATAGGAGGCCACTCTTCTCACTCTTCTTTATGAAGAGTGGTCCAGAGTGGTAGGGGCTTTTTCTATTTGAAAGGGCCCCCGCGGACCAAACACTGGGGAGGGGGGAATGGTTGGGGCGGGCTGCGTCTGTCCCGTATCGGGCGGCAGTCCTGCTTCGTCGGTGCCCTGTGTCTGACCCATAGTGGGCGGCAGGGCGCCCTTTGGCGGTTGGGGCGGGCTGCGTCTGTCCCGTATCGGGCGGCAGTCCTGCCTCGTCGGTGCCCTGTGTCTGACCCATAGTGGGCGGCAGGGCACCCTTTGGTGGTTGGGGCGGGCTGTGTCTGTCCCGAATCGGGCGGCAGTCTGCTTCGTCGGTACCCTGCGTCTGACCCATAGTGGGCGGCAGGGTACCCTTTGGTGGTTGGGGCGGGCTGCGTCTGTCCCGTATCGGGCGGCAGTCTGCTTCGTCAAAACTACGGCGGAACGTTTTGGTCGGCGTGGGCTTTTGTCCGGACCATGGAGGTGTTGACTGCCGGGGCTTTTGTCCGGGTCAAGGGTGGTGGGCGCGGCGTGCACTTACACTGCCACCGCGCTGGCATTCAATTGCCACCATCACCAAACCGTAAACCGTCAAAGTGTCGTGGATCATGTCTCGCGGCTTTGACGGAACGGGGGTCTTGGCTTAACCGCCTGGACCGCGAGGAGTAAACCTCTCTAAAAATCCCTAAAGGGCCGTTATTGGGAGACGTGGTAACGGCCGCCCTCCGGGGTGGTAGCTGAGGCACAGCTACCTGCAAGCGCCAACCCAGGGGTTTTCCCGCCCCCCTGGCGTATTTGCGGTCACGGTTTTAGGCACAGGGGTCCCTGCCGCCGTGGAAACTTAGGTACCCCATACTCGTGGGAACAATATGGAAAAAACAACCAAAACCACCGACGTTAGGCCCGCGAAGGGCGGAGTTGACGAAGAGGAGGTGTCTGGGACGGACACACTAGAAGTAATTGACAGTGGCAGTGACGCGGCAGCAATGTCTGCGGATCTATCGGAGGAGAGCTCGGAGGAGAGCGTGACCCGCCAAATACTGGCAAAGGGTAAAAAACGTCTTCGCCGCAACAGGACGACCAGCTCCAGTAGCGGGAAGGTTGCTAAGGGAGGAAGTGCCGCGGTTAGATCCGGCAAACCGGTGGAGAAGAGGGGCCGTGGTAGACCAGCTACCACTGGCGAATATGTCGGGCTCGCCAAGGCCAAGCAATCGCTTGTTGAAGCTCGGAGGGCGGAGCTAGAATTGGCTAATGACATTGAGCTGACGGAGTCCGTCAGGAGGCTGGGGAGTGGAGCTTCTGCGGACACAGTGAAGGAACGGGTCCAGTCTAGTCTGAACATCATACTGGAGGTGGTGGCCAAGTCCAAGAATCTAAAGGGCACTTGCGTGAGTGCCCTTAAGAAAGCCACGACGGTAATCGGAGAGGAAATGGCGTCCATATACGACAGGAGCCAGTCCGAGGAAGTGGCAGCTCTTCGAGCCGAGAACGCTCGCCTCACGGCTGAGCACGCGGCGCAATTGGAGGCCTTGAGGGCAAATAACGCTCGCCTTAGCGCGGAGGTAGAAACCCTCCGCACTGAAATGGCGACCTGGCGCGCCCAAATGGAGGAGGCTCGCGCCTCATCACTGGTGGTGTCGACGGGGCCTATGCCCCGGCCGACAAGCACCGAACCACGGCGAAAGACTCCGGAGGAGGATTTAAGAGCCGGAATCATCCGGGAGTGTAGCGCCATGATGCGCTCTATGTTGGAGAGCATCGGCGGCCGGCTCCTCCCGGAGCAGAGACTGCGCCCGCCTCTAAAGGCGGATGCTCCAGCTCGGATGGAGACAGCTTCTTCGGCGCCCTCCGCACCGTCGGCGACAAAGAAGAAGAGGGCGAGGGGAAAGAAGGCGAAGGCGCCCACTCGGGTGCTGGAACCTGTCCCTGACTCGCGCCCAAGCGCCCCCGCGGCCCAGCCAAATGACTGGGTTGAGGTGGTGCGCAAGGGCCTTAAGAAGAAGGCCACCAACGCCCCAGGGCCACGCCCTGCTCCGGCGTCGGTTCCGAAGAAGAAGGGGTCTGCGAGCACGAGCGCAGCCAAGGGGACTGCTCTGCGGCCACCAACGTCGTCAGCAGTCGTCCTGACGCTGGAGCCTGGGGCGGCCGAGCAGGGCATCACCTTTGAGAAGGTGCTGACGCAGGCCAGACAGGCCGTGAAACTGGAGGATTTGGGTATCAGCGGATTGGCCTTTAGGCTAACGAAGACTGGTGCCCGAATGTTGGAGGTCCCCGGGAGGGACAGCGGAGAGAAGGCCGACCGCCTGGCCGAGGAGCTCCGACGAGCCCTCCCACCTAGTGTTCGTGTGGCAAGGCCGGTGAAGCGGATTGACGTCCTGGTCTCCGACCTGGACGACTCCGTGTCGCCTCGGGATGTGGCCGAGGCGTTGGCCAAGGCGGGGGGCTGCCCCGCAAAGCAGATCAAGGCCGGAGAAATCCGTTCCGGCCCTTACGGCAGCGGACGTGTGTTGGTGCAGGTGCCGGTCGCAGCTGCAAAGGTCGTGGTCAACCTGGGCAAAATTCTAGTTGGCTGGAGCTCTGCCCGGGTTCGACTACTGGAGGCGCGGCCCCTGAAGTGTTACCGATGCTGCGAAATCGGTCACACAGGGGCCCAATGCAAGTCAGCTGCCGATCGCAGCCAGCTCTGCTTCCGGTGCGGACTGCCAGGCCACAAGGCGGCCGATTGCACAGCAAATCCTTCCTGCCCTGTATGTCTGGAGAGCGGCAAGCCCTCCGGACACTCTATGGGGGGAAGGAAATGTTCGCGACCCAAGCGGGGTAAGCGCCCCACTCCCTCGGCGCCGCCACAGGAAGCGATGACGACCGGTTAGCAATGGCTACCTCTCATCGCTTCCTACAGGGGAATTTGAACCACTGCCACAGTAGGGACCTGACTTTGGTGGGGATTTATTTCTCACCGAACAGGTCCCTTGCAGAATTCGAGGCGTTTCTCGACAGAGTTGGTGCGGCTGTTCGGCGGGCGTCCTCCGGGCGCGTCATCGTGCTCGGAGATTTTAACGCAAAGAGCGTATCGTGGGGTTCCCCTGCCACTGACGCTCGAGGTTTGGCTGTGGAGGACTGGGCCGCCACGTGTGGCTTGGTGCTGCTGAACAGAGGCAGCACCAACACTTTTGAGGTGCAGCGGGGCGGGGCGACGATCGGGTCGATAATAGACCTGTCGTTCGCCAGCCCAGCTGTAGCCCGGCGTGTACAAGGGTGGCGTGTTCTGGCCGAGGTGGAGAACTTGTCTAACCATCGGTATATCCGATTCGACCTCTCCACCTCGTCCACAACCGAGACGCCGTTTCGGAGAGAGGGAGCTGGGGAAAGAATCTTCCCTCGCTGGTCCCTGACGCGGCTTGACGAGGACGTGCTGAGGGAGGCCTCCGTCGTCTGGTCCTGGAACCTGCAGTTGGTAGAGCCAGCGGAGGTTGACGAGGAGGCGCTTAGGCTCCGGGGGGTCATGACGCAAATCTGCGACGCGGCCATGCCCCGGGCTAAGCGCGCACCTCCAAGGCGGGCGGTATACTGGTGGTCGCAACGGATCGCCGAGTTGCGCGACGAGTGTTGCGCAACGAGGCGTCGCTACACCAGATACCGGAGGCGGCGGTTCCAGAGCGAGGAAACGGGGCAGCTTCTGCACGACCTCTACAAGGAGGCCAAGAAGAGCCTGCAGATGGCGATTGCGCAGGCAAAGGCCAGTGCTCGGCAGGAGATGTTGGAGGAGCTCAACAGGGATCCGTGGGGCCGTCCGTATCGCGCGGTGCGCAACAAACTTCGCCCACGAACGGCCCCAATCACGGAGACCATGCAGTCTCAGCTGTTGGAGAGTGTGGTGTCGGCGTTGTTTCCGGACGCGCCCGATATCGCACCTCCGACAATGGCGGACCCTTCCTCGAGGGATGAGGCTGCACCGGAGGTTGAGGCTCCTCCTCCACCTCCTCTGGAGTTGGCAGAGCTGCGTTTGGCTCTGCGCAAGCTGAGGGCTAAACGCACTGCGCCGGGACCAGACGGTGTTCCGGGTCGGGTCTTGGCGGTGGCGCTGGGCGAGTTGGGGTCCCACTTCACCGGGCTCCTCGACAGATGCCTAGCGTCGGGTCGATTTCCGAACTGTTGGAAGGAAGGAAGATTGGTTCTCCTGAAGAAGGAGGGGCGCCCAGGGGATACTCCATCCTCATTTCGTCCCATCGTGCTGCTGGATGATTCGGGAAAGTTTTACGAGAACCTCGTGGCGGCCCGCATCATCCAGCACTTGCGCAGCGTAGGCCCCGACCTGTCGGACAGCCAGTTCGGCTTCCGATTTGGCCGCTCGACGATCGACGCGGTTGCTCGTTTGAGGGGTCTCTCGGACGAGACGGTGGCGTCGGGTGGCGTGTTGCTGGCGGTGTCGCTAGATATCGCCAAAACCTTCAACACGCTGCCCTTTTGCTGTATTGAGGAGGCACTGCGGTATCACCGCGTGCCTCTTTACCTACAGAGGACGGTCACGGACTACCTGCGAAACAGGGTGGTTCTGTATAAGGGACAGGATGGCAGAGTCCATCGCCGCGGCATTCGTTGCGGTGTTCCACAGGGATCCGTTCTAGGTCCTCTTCTGTGGAACATCGGATATGACTGGGCTCTGCGGGGTGACCTTCGCCCTGGCCTCGGTGTCGTCTGCTATGCGGGCGACACTCTGGTTACGGCTCGAGGGCGGAATTTGGCGAAGGCGGCGTCTCTCGCTGAAGAGGGAGTGCGGCAGGTCGTTGGGCGCATTGAGATGTTGGGCCTAAGGGTTGCCCTCGACAAAACCGAGGTTCTGTGTTTTCACGGTCCTCGTCGGGGGCCTCCTGCAGGTGCCAACATCTCCATCAATGGAGTGAGGATCGAGTTGAAGCCCCAGATAAAATATCTGGGACTTTTACTCGACGGCAGATGGGACTTCCGGGAGCACTTTCGGCGATTGGCACCAAGGCTGATCGGGACCGCATCTGCTCTCGGAAGGCTCTTGCCGAATGTCGGTGGACCCGATCTGGCCTGTCGCCAGCTTTATGCTGGCGTGGTCAGATCGATGGCGCTCTATGGGGCACCCATATGGGTCGGCGCTCTGACTCGCCATAATAGAGCGCTGCTGCAGTCAACGCAGCGCGTTCTCGCGGTCAGAGCAATCCGAGGATACCGAACGGTGTCCCACGGAGCTGCTTGCGTGCTCGCAGGTATGCCACCCTGGGACCTCGATGCCGAGGTTCTGGCGGAGGTGTACGAGCGGCGCGCAGAGGCGCGCGCACAAGGAGGGGAGCCAGGCTCCGAACTGGTTGAGCGTTGGAGGAGGGCCGCCCAACAGACCCTGCTACGAAGATGGAGGGATGGGCTCGACGAGCCCGGCGCGGGCCTGCGCACTATTGAGGCTGTTCGCCCAGTCCTAAAGGAGTGGGTAAACAGAAGGCACGGGGCGCTCACGTACAGGTTGGTGCAGGTACTGTCGGGACATGGTAGTTTCGGCAGATACTTGTGCCACGTAGCACGGAGGGAGCCGGTGGCGGTGTGTCTTCACTGCTCTAGCGGCTGCGAAGACACAGCCCAGCACACGTTGGAGGAGTGCCAGGCGTGGGCCCGTGAACGGGCGACGCTCGTGGTGGTTGTAGGGAGTGACCTCTCCTTGCCAGCCGTGGCAAGGGCCATGGTTGGTAATGAGAGGTCGTGGGAGGCTGTGGTCTCTTTCTGTGAGGAAGTAATGTCCCAGAAAGAGGCCTCGGAGAGGGCAAGAGAGGATGATCCTCTCTCGGATCCTATCCGCAGGAGGAGGGCCGGTCGGAGAAGGAGGGCATTCGCCAACCTGGCCTGAGTGAAACCTCTAGGCGGCGGAAACGGGGAGCTTTCCGTCGTCTTCTGCCAAGGGGCTTCGCTGGACGAAGCTGCGGCGTGCCACGTTTTCCTGGCATGCCGCAGATGATGGAGGAGCTGCGCTTGCGGCGGCACCGGCGTGTTCGCGGACGGTTCCGAGAGGAAACCCGCGTTCCGTCAATTTGGTGCTCGAAGGAAAACCCAGGGGTTTTAGCAGGTAAGCGTCCGGCATAACCTGGTCGCCTCCCCGGACGACCGGGTATCCATGAGGATTTCCCCTGGACAAAAAAAAAAAAAAAAAAAAAGGTTAGGTTAGGTTAGGTTAGGTTAGGTTAGGTTAGGTTAGGTTAGGTTAGGTTAGGTTAGGTTAGGTTAGGTTAGGTTAGGTTCCCCCCCGATGGTTGCCCGCCTTGTCGTGGCGGGGGGGCTTAGTAACCGTGGACTGGTCACCCACGGTGAACTAAGAGGCAACCAGGGCCGGCCTGTTGGGGCCGCCGGCTGGCCCGAGGAGGGCGCTCCCAGTGGGCTGAGGAAGTCTGCTGAGGACGCGCTTGGAGGTGGGACCGCAGAAGAAGAGGAGTGCCGGTATCACGGTGCGCCGTTCTCCCTATCTTCTGCGGCCGTGGAGGGATCGCAGGGGGAGAGGCGTGTTGGTATCACGGTGCGCCACTCTCCCTACCCCCTGCGAGCCGGCGGGGCCGTTCCGCGGAAACGGCACTGGTGGGGCCGCAGAGGAAGAGGCATGTCGGTATTGCGGTGCGCCGCTTGCCCTATCCTCTGCGGCCGAGGTGTGGTCGGTGGCAGAACCACAGACCCGATCTGTCACCGGGTACCAGTTATCTGGTACCCATGGTCTCCTAGTAGCAGACTTAGGGGGAGTCTGCTACAGTACTGGTGGAGGCCGAGGGGGGAGGCGCACCTTACCATCTGGTGCGCCCATCGTGGAGGGCCTTCGGGCTGTCTGGATGGAGCCGCTAGTGGTAAAAAAAAAAAAAAAAAAAAAAAAAAAAAAAAAAAAAAAAAAGGTTAGGTTAGGTTAGGTTGCCGGCGCGGCATTCATGGTGGGCCGCATACGGCGATTGGGTTTGCGGGTGGCGCTCGAAAAGTCCGAGGCCGTGGTTTTCCATGGCCCGCGGAACGCGCCGCCCCGGGGTGCCCATATCGTCGTATCCGGAGTCCGCATCGACGTGAGGCCGTCGATGCGCTATCTGGGACTCGTCCTGGATAGCCGGTGGAACTTCGGCCCCCACTTCGAGTGCCTTGAGCCTCGGCTGCTGAGGGCGGCTGCGGCCTTGGGAAGGCTGCTGCCGAATCTCGGCGGACCTGAGACGTCGTGTCGGCGTCTCTACGCGGGAATCGTGAGATCGATGGCCCTGTATGGTGCCCCTGTGTGGGCCGGCAGCGCCCTGAGTCGCAGCAATATCGCCCGCTTGACGCGAGTCCAGCGGGTGATGGCGATCAGGGTGGTACGGGGTTATCGCACGATCTCGGGTGAGGCATCTTGCGTGCTGGCGGGTACTATTCCCTGGGACCTGGAAGCGAGAGCCCTCGCGTCGCTCTACGAGTGGCGCGTGGAGGCGCTCCGGGCCAGGGGTCACCCGCCTGCACTGCAGGAACAGGAGGGGCACAGAGCTGAGCTGCGCCAACGGGCTACCGAAGCGTGGGAGTCCAGGCTGGCGCTTTCGAGCGCCGGACTCTGGACTATCGAGGCAATTCGTCCGGTCTTCCAGCAGTGGTTGGGTAGGCGACACGGTTTCCTGACCTACCGTCTGACTCAGGTGCTCTCGGGACATGGTTGTTTCGGGAGTTACCTGTTTCGGATCGGTCGGGAACCGAATGCCAGGTGCCACCACTGCGACGATTGCCTCGACGAGACGGCCCAGCACACGCTGGAGGTGTGCCCGGCGTGGGATGCGGAGCGCAGCGCGCTCGGCTCTGTATTGGGTGCCGACATCTCGCTCCCGACCGTGGTTCGCGCTATGGTCGAGAGTGAGAGATCGTGGCAGGCGGTGCGATCCTTCTGCGAGGCCGTAATGCTCGCGAAGGAGGCGGCGGAGAGGGCTAGGGAAGATGATGCATCCTCCCTTCCGCTTCGTCGCCGTCGCACGGGACGCCGGAGGGCGGCTTTCGTTGCCGAAAGCCTCCCTCTCCCGCAGTCCCATGAGCCTTCGTTGGCGGGTTCGGGGGAATCCGCCTCCGGTCCAGGGCTCGAGATGGCGCGTGCGCTTCCTGCGCACCATCTCATGAGGGACAACTAGAGAGGGACCCCTCCCTCTCGGGACGTCGCCGGCGCTGCACAGAGCGCCGGCCAACGCTGTCGGGTCGCGAACGAATGCGCAAGCTCCTCGTGACCCGACTCCGTGCGTCCAGACGGAAGCCGCAGGTTTTTAGTCGGTAAGAGTCCGGCATAACCCGACCTCGGCCCCCGCTGGGGTAGGGTATCCATGAGGATTTTCCTGCGATAAAAAAAAAGGTTAGGTTAGGTTAGGTTAGGTTAGGTTAGGTTAGGTTAGGTTAGGTTAGGTTAGGTTAGGTTAGGTTAGGTTGGAGCGCTGGGTAGATAGCCTCCTCGTGGCGCGCTCTGGGCAACGGCTACACTCACGGTAACGCAGTGGGTGGCCGGCTGATAGTCTACCGTTTTCGTTGTCTAGATTCGTTTCTTGAGGGACTTCTCACACTGTTGCTCACCGACGACTTTGCTTTTGAATACTGGACTTTGCTTTGCATTTTTGAATTGGATTTTGATTTTCGGGTATATAATATTATATTATAACGTTGTTTGCTTGCGACCTCGTCAAGTTATCCGGACACATTTAATACTGCTTTCGTATTTTTTGTGTCCGGACCGGCTTGTTTCGTTTTACAAAGGTTTGAATTTTCTTTTGGTGGAATCATTTAATGCCATGATGGCGTCAAATGAATCCGCAATGTTTTCTGCTGAGGATACATCTAGGGATGTTTCGCCATCCGTTATTAGAGGAATCTCTCCCACTTTTAGCATGGGCAGTGCTCGTAAAAGACCTCGAGACCATTGTCAATTTTCAGACACGGATACGGAAAGGGAATTAGACATTTCTAAGGTCCCGATTGCTGGAAGCAATAGGGGGCGACGAGGTCCTACGTCTGGGACCAATATTGGACTAGCCAAGGCTAAAAAGAACCTTAAAGAGATGACAGCTCGCGATTTCGTCAAAGACGCAGATCGACTAGTGCAAGAGTCATTGGATTGGGAGTTTGATAGTGACTCCCAAAAGACGAAGAAAAGGTCACCGCCAAGAGCAGAGATTCTTACTGCTGACAAACTGCACGCCAAGGCGATGCAAGAAATAAAGGCAATAAAAGAGGTGTCCCGCCGGTCGGGGAACCTAAAAGGCACCTTCCAAAAAGTGCTGAATGAGGCGACATCGGCGCTATACGAAATAGTGGAGACTTTTACCACCCGTACAATGTCGGATGAGACTAGACGTTTGTTGGCTGATAACGCTCGGCTTAACAGGGAGCTAGAATTACTCAAGGATGAGACCAGGGCACTTCGCACTGCCTTTGCAGAACGAAATCGCGCTTTGGAAAGTCACACATCGCAGCCTCCTGTCGCTCAGAGCTCATTGTTGGCCAGCGATATTATTGAGGAGCTCAAGCGCTCATTGACCGTCTCTATTGGTGAGATGGTCAATGTGCGCTTGGCCTCTTTAGAGAAGCGGCTGCCTCCAGCACCAATATTGAGACCGGCTTTGGCGGCGGACAAAAAACGAGGAGCCAACGCTCCCGAATTGGCCCCCCAACCAATATCAAGCCGAAATATTGAACGGATTCAGGCCCTGGTCAGCAGGCCCTCTACATCCGTGAGCCGTGGTGTTGATTCCAACTCAACAGCTGTTTCAGTGCCGGAGGTTACTTCGGCCCCAGAAACAGCATGGACTACAGTGGTCCGCAAGGGAAGAAACAAAAAAGCTGTCTTCCGAGAATCTGGCCAGGCAGCCGAGAAAACCACAATAGCAAAGATGAAGAAAGCTGCCATAAAGCCTAAGCTGACGCCACCGCGTTCATCTGCGGTGGTGATCTCAATTCAACCTGAGGCAGCGCAAGAAGGTATTTCTTACGCGCAAGTAATCGCGAGGGCAAAAGCCGGCGTACAGCTGCAGGAATGTGGGATAGACGGGCTTCGTATTAAGAAAACTGCGACTGGCTCCCGTATGCTAGAGGTTTTAGGCACATCTAGTGCGGAGAAAGCAGACCTCTTGGCTAGTAAGCTTAAGACGGTTCTTGGTGAAGTGGCACATGTTACTCGGCCAATGAAGTGCGCAGACTTGCGCATCTCTGGGTTGGATGACTCAATCCATGGACCTGAAATAGCGGCTGCTATAGCCAACAAAGGGGGTTGCCTGGCAGAACAAGTGAAGGTAGGCCCAGTTAAAATGGGGCCTGGAGGAGCGGGTACAGTACTTGTGCGCTGCCCAGTCGTTGCCGCCAAGGCAGTAGTGGAAGCAGGCCGTTTACTCATCGGTTGGAGCTCGGCACAGGTCAAAGTCCTGGAATCACTCCCATTGAGGTGTTTCCGCTGCATGGGCATTGGGCATACACGCCAGACATGCTCTGTGCCAAAGGACCGTAGTGGTCTCTGCTTCCGCTGTGGCAAAGAGGGCCATAAACATGCTGAATGTACAGCATCATTTAAGTGTGCTGTATGCGCAGATGACGGGTTATCATGTGAACACCTGATGGGTGGTCGCAATTGTAACCCCTGTACTAGGAAAGGGAAAGCGCTTCCTATGACGTTGACACCCATCACAAATAGGGCTGAGCCTGTAGAGGAAATTGATATGATCGATGGCTAGAGAACATAAGAATATCAATTTCCTCGAAGTAAATATCAACCACTGCCGTGCATCTCAAGACCTCCTAATGCAGGTAGTGGCTGAGTGGAAGGTGAATTTAGCTGTGGTAGCGGAACCGTACAATGTTCCCTGTAGTAAGGCTTGGCTGAGTGATACCAATGGTACCGTAGCCATATTAGCACCATTCTCGGTCCAGTTCCCTCCCCTCTCTCTTGTGGAGAAGGGACCGGGATACGTTGTGGCTGAGTTTGGTGCGATAAAACTCATAGGAGTTTATTTCTCACCGAACAAGGGTGTGGCTGAATATGAGGTGTGGTTGGAGAGGCTAGAGGCTGTAGTGAGGAGGTTGGCTCCTTCTCAGGTGCTGGTGGCGGGTGATTTTAACGCGAAATCTTGGGCGTGGGGTTCGCCTATCACCGACGCCAAGGGAGAGTTGGTGTTGGAATGGTCGGTGGCTGTAGGACTCTGCGTTCTGAATAGAGGCTCGGTTCCCACGTGTGTAAGGCCACAAGGGGAATCATTTGTAGACATTATGTTTGCTTCTCCTTCGCTGGCTTCCCGAGTTTTTGATTGGCAAACATTGGAGTATGAGGTGAGCCTCTCAGACCACCGATATTCCAGGTTTAGAATTTCCACTCCGGGTGGACAGGTCCTTGGTCAGCGTAGTGTTGCAGCATTCCCTCGTTGGGCGGTAACACGCCTAGATGTGGAGGTGGCTGAAGAAGCGGCATTGGTTGAAAGCTGGTGTCACCCAGTAGGGGAAGTTCGTGACACTAATGAAATGGCAAATCAGATGCGCACTGCCCTTACCGCAGTCTGCGATGCATCAATGCCACGATTGAAGGGCTACTCTGGGAAGAAAGGAGTGTACTGGTGGTCACAACAGCTCTCAGACTTGCGGGCCATCTGTAACAGAAGACGCAGGGAATATACACGATACAGAAGAAGGAGAGGACGTATTTTGGAGGAAGAACGCCTCCTCTATCGCCACTACCGAGAGTCGGCAAAAGCCCTGCAAGTCTCAATACTCAAGGCGAAAGAAGAGGCCTGGAATGAATTTCTCGTTGGCTTGGACAGGGACCCATGGGGGCGCCCATATCGTATGGTTCGCAACAAAATGAACAACCAGGCTCCTCCCACGGAGTTGTTCGAACCAGAACTTTTGGAAAGCGTGGTTTCTGGACTGTTCCCACAGCAAGTCGATATAGGCCCCCCAATCATGATACCTTCTCAGACAAATATTGAGATGAGATCCTGGACACATATCCCCTGCGTGACGGAGGCTGAGTTAGAGAAAGCACTTCAGAGATTCCAGGCAAAAAGAAAAGCACCTGGCCCCGATGGTGTACCTCGAAGGATTCTTCCGATTGCCCTTAAGCATATGAAGGAACAGCTCCTCGAGTTGCTGAATGTCTCTCTCACATCAGGTCACTTCCCCAAGATTTGGAAACGTGGTAGGCTTGTTCTCCTTAAGAAAGAGGGCCGACCGACAGACTCTCCCTCAGCCTTTCGTCCAGTTGTACTACTGGATGAAATGGCCAAAATCTTGGAGACCGTTGTAGCTGGTCGGATCCTCGATCATCTGGAAACAAGAGGACCTGACTTGTCTGATAATCAATTTGGATTTCGACGAGGGCGATCCACGGTGGATGCCATTATGACTTTGCGCCATCTGACGGAAGAGGCATTTGATAGGGGAGAGGTAGTGTTAGCGGTATCCTTAGATATAAAGAACGCATTTAACTCCCTCCCCTTTAGACGTATAAAGGAGGCACTACTATATCATGAAGTGCCTCACTACCTATGCCGACTTGTAGGGCAATATCTCAAGGACCGAGAAATTGCATACATAGGACCGGACGGCCGAATGGTATCGCGACCAATGGTGTGCGGAGTTCCACAGGGGTCAGTTCTTGGTCCACTCCTGTGGAACCTTGGATATGACTGGATTCTCCGCGGTACACTGTTACCTCGAATGAGGATTCTATGTTACGCGGATGACACCCTTATTGCGGCGCAAGGAAAGACTTATGAGGAAGTCGCTCGCCTTGCAGCCGTCGGAACCGCCCTTGTGGTGGAGCGAATCGAGTTGCTGGGCTTAAAAGTGGCACTCTCTAAAACCGAAGCAATCTTGTTTCATGGCCCACGCCGTGGCCCTCGAGCCAATGCCGAAATAACGGTGCAAGGGGCAAGGATTAGAGTGGGCCGACAATTAAAATATCTAGGCCTAGTGTTGGACGGCCGTTGGCGATTTGAGACGCATTTCAAACAGTTGTCCCCAAAACTAATTGGTGCAGCAGCAGCCCTGAGTAAGCTGTTGCCTAACGTGGGAGGGCCGAGTACAGCCTGTCGCCGTTTGTTTGCAGGAGTGGTTCGCAGCATGGCACTCTACGGAGCCCCAATTTGGGCAGACCGTCTTACGGAACAAAGTCGTAGAGCCCTGAGGCAACCACAACGCACTATTGCGACAAGGGCCGTGAGGGGCTACAGAACAATCTCTGGAGCGGTAGCCGGTGCCCTGGCGGGTATGCCACCTTGGGAGCTAGAGGCAGCAGCGCTTGCAGATATCTACCGCCATAAAGTAAACGCCAGACAGAGGGGCGAGAACCTTCTAATTGAAGATCTTGCCAGGGTCAGGCGAGAAGGAAGAGAAGTGCTGGTCCAGAAATGGGCTGAAATGCTTTCAGACTCCAGAGCAGGTAGGCGCACTCTAGATGCGATTTTGCCGGTCCTCAAAAATTGGATAGAGAGAAAGAATGGGACACTAACGTTCCGCCTTGTGCAGGTACTTGCTGGACACGGATGTTTTGGCAAATACCTGCACAAGATAGCAAGGAGGGAAAACATCCCGGTGTGTCGAGAATGTGGGGCTGAGGAGGATACGGCCCAGCATACGTTCGAAGAGTGCTCTGCCTGGGAACCTCAACGTCAACACCTGAGGGTTGCAATAGGCAGTGATTTGTCTCTGCCGAATGTAATTCAGAGGATGCTCCAAAGCGCAACAACATGGGAAGCTGTCACTAACTTCTGTGAAGAAGTGATGACTATGAAGGAGACAGCTGAAAGAGCAAGAGAAGATGACTCCCATGCCGATCCATGTCGTAGAAGGAGGACAGCACGGAGAACGCGAAATCATGGTCGACTTATTTTGAACGATGTGGACCAGCAAGGAGCAGGTGTGGAAATCCTGAGCCCTGCATTGCACAGGCCCTCGATGACTGAGAATGCCCTAGATGCCCCGGGGCATTTAACAGTGGTAGAAAGAGAGGAGTCTGCTTAAGCAGACAATTACCGGTGTGGTTGCGGAAGTGTCCTGAACGGGTTCCCGTGACCTCACCCAAGGTGCTAGAGGGCCATTGTCAGGTTTTTAGTGGGTAGGCCTATTAAGGAGAGTCCCACATAACCCCGTCATACTCTTAAATGGCGGGGTATGCGTCAAGCATTTTCCTGACATAAAAAAAAAAAAAAAAAAAAAAAAAGGTTAGGTTAGGTTAGGTTAGGTTAGGTTAGGTTAGGTTAGGTTAGGTTCCGCGGACCTGCTTGGTTGTCCAAGTGGGAGGGGAGGTGATACCCCTACGCGGCGCGTCTCCGGGTGGCGGATAGGAGGCCACTCTTCTCACTCTTCTTTATGAAGAGTGGTCCAGAGTGGTAGGGGCTTTTTCAATTTGAAAGGGCCCCCGCGGACCAAACACTGGGGAGGGGGGAATGGTTGGGGCGGGCTGCGTCGGTCCCGTATCGGGCGGCAGTCCTGCCTCGTCGGTGCCCTGTGTCTGACCCATAGTGGGCGGCAGGGCGCCCTTTGGTGGTTGGGGCAGGCTGCGTCTGTCCCGTATCGGGCGGCAGTCTGCTTCGTCGGTACCCTGCGTCTGACCCATAGTGGGCGGCAGGGCACCCTTTGGTGGTTGGGGCGGGCTGCGTCTGTCCCGTATCGGGCGGCAGTCTGCTTCGTCGGTACCCTGCGTCTGACCCATAGTGGGCGGCAGGTTATCCTTTGGTGGTTGGGGCGGGCTGCGTCTGTCCCGTATCGGGCGGCAGTCTGCTTCGTCAAAACTACGGCGGAACGTTTTGGTCGGCGTGGGCTTTTGTCCGGACCATGGAGGTGTTGACTGCCGGGGCTTTTGTCCGGGTCAAGGGTGGTGGGCGCGGCGTGCACTTACACTGCCACCGCGTTGGCATTCAATTGCCACCATCACCAAACCGTAAACCGTCAAAGTGTCGTGGATCATGTCTCGCGGCTTTGACGGAACGGGGGTCTTGGCTTAACCGCCTGGACCGCGAGGAGTAAACCTCTCTAAAAATCCCTAAATGGGCGTTATTGGGAGACGTGGTAACGGCCGCCCTCCGGGGTGGTAGCTGAGGCACAGCTACCTGCAAGCGCCAACCCAGGGGTTTTCCCGCCCCCCTAGCGTATTTGCGGTCACGGTTTTAGGCACAGGGGTCCCTGCCGCCGTGGAAACTTAGGTACCCCATACTCGTGGGAACAATATGGATAAAACAACCAAAACCACCGATGTTAGGCCCGCGAAGGGCGGAGTTGACGAAGAGGAGGTGTCTGGGACGGATACACTAGAAGGAATTGACAGTGGCAGTGACGCGGCAGCAATGTCTGCGGATCTATCGGAGGAGAGCTCGGAGGAGAGCGTGACCCGCCAAATACTGGCAAAGGATAAAAAACGTCTTCGCCGCAACAGGACGACCAGCTCCAGTAGCGGGAAGGTTGCTAAGGGAGGAAGTGCCGCGGTTAGATCCGGCAAACCGGTGGAGAAGAGGGGCCGTGGTAGACCAGCTACCACTGGCGAATATGTCGGGCTCGCCAAGGCCAAGCAATCGCTTGTTGAAGCTCGGAGGGCGGAGCTAGAATTGGCTAATGACATTGAGCTGACGGAGTCCGTCAGGAGGCTGGGGAGTGGAGCTTCTGCAGACACAGTGAAGGAACGGGTCCAGTCTAGTCTGAACATCATACTGGAGGTGGTGGCCAAGTCCAAGAATCTAAAGGGCACTTGCGTGAGTGCCCTTAAGAAAGCCACGACGGTAATCGGAGAGGAAATGGCGTCCATATACGACAGGAGCCAGTCCGAGGAAGTGGCAGCTCTTCGAGCCGAGAACGCTCGCCTCACGGCTGAGCACGCGGCGCAATTGGAGGCCTTGAGGGCAAATAACGCTCGCCTTAGCGCGGAGGTAGAAACCCTCCGCACTGAAATGGCGACCTGGCGCGCCCAAATGGAGGAGGCTCGCGCCTCATCACTGGTGGTACCGACGGGGCCTATGCCCCGGCCGACAAGCACCGAACCACGGCGAAAGACTCCGGAGGAGGATTTAAGAGCCGGAATCATCCGGGAGTGTAGCGCCATGATGCGCTCCATGTTGGAGAGCATCGGCGGCCGGCTCCTCCCGGAGCAGAGACTGCGCCCGCCTCTAAAGGCGGATGCTCCAGCTCGGATGGAGACAGCTTCTTCGGTGCCCTCCGCACCGTCGGCGATGAAGAAGAAGAGGGCGAGGGGAAAGAAGGCGAAGGAGCCCACTCGGGTGCTGGAACCTGTCCCTGACTCGCGCCCAAGCGCCCCCGCGGCCCAGCCAAATGACTGGGTTGAGGTGGTGCGCAAGGGCCTTAAGAAGAAGGCCACCAACGCCCCAGGGCCACGCCCTGCTCCGGCGTCGGTTCCGAAGAAGAAGGGGTCTGCGAGCACGAGCGCAGCCAAGGGGACTGCTCTGCGGCCACCATCTTCGTCAGCAGTCGTCCTGACGCTGGAGCCTGGGGCGGCCGAGCAGGGCATCACCTTTGAGAAGGTGCTGACGCAGGCCAGACAGGCCGTGAAACTGGAGGATTTGGGTATCAGCGGATTGGCCTTTAGGCTAACGAAGACTGGTGCCCGAATGTTGGAGGTCCCCGGGAGGGACAGCGGAGAGAAGGCCGACCGCCTGGCCGAGGAGCTCCGACGAGCCCTCCCACCTAGTGTTCGCGTGGCAAGGCCGGTGAAGCGGATTGACGTCCTGGTCTCCGACCTGGACGACTTTGTGTCGTCTGTGGATGTGGCCGAGGCTTTGGCCAAGGCGGGGGGCTGCCCCGCAGAGCAGATCAGAGCCGGAGAAATCCGTTCCGGCCCTTACGGCAGCGGACGTGTGTTGGTGCAGGTGCCGGTCGCAGCTGCAAAGGTCGTGGTCAACCTGGGCAAAATTCTAGTTGGCTGGAGCTCTGCCCGGGTTCGACTACTGGAGGCGCGGCCCCTGAAGTGTTACCGATGCTGCGAAATCGGTCACACAGGGGCCCAATGCAAGTCAGCTGTCGATCGCAGCCAGCTCTGCTTCCGGTGCGGACTGCCAGGCCACAAGGCGGCCGATTGCACAGCAAATCCTTCCTGCCCTGTATGTCTGGAGAGCGGCAAGCCCTCCGGACACTCTATGGGGGGAAGGAAATGTTCGCGACCCAAGCGGGGTAAGCGCCCCACTCCCTCGGCGCCGCCACAGGAAGCGATGACGACCGGTTAACAATGGCTACCTCTCATCGCTTCCTACAGGGGAATTTGAACCACTGCAGCGGGGCACAGGATCTCTTCGTGCAATCCATGCTGCAGTGGTCCATAGACGTAGCGATCGTCGCAGAACCCTACTTTGTCCCAACATCGCAGTGCTGGGCCGGGGACTCACAGGGCACAGTGGCGATCGCAGTGGCGGCAGACTCTCCTCACTCGTCTCTTTCGGTACAGGTGAGGGAGGAGGGTCTCGTCTCGGCGTCTTGGAGGGACCTGACTTTGGTGGGGATTTATTTCTCACCGAACAGGTCCCTTGCAGAATTCGAGGCGTTTCTCGACAGAGTTGGTGCGGCTGTTCGGCGGGCGTCCTCCGGGCGCGTCATCGTGCTCGGAGATTTTAACGCAAAGAGCGTATCGTGGGGGTCCCCTGCCACTGACGCTCGAGGTTTGGCTGTGGAGGACTGGGCCGCCACGTGTGGCTTGGTGCTGCTGAACAGAGGCAGCACCAACACTTTTGAGGTGCAGCGGGGCGGGGCGACGATCGGGTCGATAATAGACCTGTCGTTCGCCAGCCCAGCTGTAGCCCGGCGGATACAAGGGTGGCGTGTTCTGGCCGAGGTGGAGAACTTGTCTAACCATCGGTATATCCGATTCGACCTCTCCACCTCGTCCACAACCGAGACGCCGTTTCGGAGAGAGGGAGCTGGGGAAAGAATCTTCCCTCGCTGGTCCCTGACGCGGCTTGACGAGGACGTGCTGAGGGAGGCCTCCGTCGTCTGGTCCTGGAACCTGCAGTCGGTAGAGCCAGCGGAGGTTGACGAGGAGGCGCTTAGGCTCCGGGGGGTCATGACGCAAATCTGCGACGCGGCCATGCCCCGGGCTAAGCGCGCACCTCCAAGGCGGGCGGTATACTGGTGGTCGCAACGGATCGCCGAGTTGCGCGACGAGTGTTGCGCAACGAGGCGTCGCTACACCAGATACCGGAGGCGGCGGTTCCAGAGCGAGGAAACGGGGCAGCTTCTGCACGACCTCTACAAGGAGGCCAACAAGAGCCTGCAGATGGCGATTGCGCAGGCAAAGGCCAGTGCTCGGCAGGAGATGTTGGAGGAGCTCAACAGGGATCCGTGGGGCCGTCCGTATCGCGCGGTGCGCAACAAACTTCGCCCACGAACGGCCCCAATCACGGAGACCATGCAGTCTCAGCTGTTGGAGAGTGTGGTGTCGGCGTTGTTTCCGGACGCGCCCGATATCGCACCTCCGACAATGGCGGACCCTTCCTCGAGGGATGAGGCTGCACCGGAGGTTGAGGCTCCTCCTCCACCTCCTCTGGAGTTGGCAGAGCTGCGTTTGGCTCTGCGCAAGCTGAGGGCTAAACGCACTGCGCCGGGACCAGACGGTGTTCCGGGTCGGGTCTTGGCGGTGGCGCTGGGCGAGTTGGGGTCCCACTTCACCGGGCTCCTCGACAGATGCCTAGCGTCGGGTCGATTTCCGAACTGTTGGAAGGAAGGAAGATTGGTTCTCCTGAAGAAGGAGGGGCGCCCAGGGGATACTCCATCCTCATTTCGTCCCATCGTGCTGCTGGATGATTCGGGAAAGTTTTACGAGAACCTCGTGGCGGCCCGCATCATCCAGCACTTGCGCAGCGTAGGCCCCGACCTGTCGGACAGCCAGTTCGGCTTCCGATTTGGCCGCTCGACGATCGACGCGGTTGCTCGTTTGAGGGGTCTCTCGGACGAGACGGTGGCGTCGGGTGGCGTGTTGCTGGCGGTGTCGCTAGATATCGCCAACGCCTTCAACACGCTGCCCTTTTGCTGTATTGAGGAGGCACTGCGGTATCACCGCGTGCCTCTTTACCTACAGAGGACGGTCGCGGACTACCTGCGAAACAGGGTGGTTCTGTATAAGGGACAGGATGGCAGAGTCCATCGCCGCGGCATTCGTTGCGGTGTTCCACAGGGATCCGTTCTAGGTCCTCTTCTGTGGAACATCGGATATGACTGGGCTCTGCGGGGTGACCTTCGCCCTGGCCTCGGTGTCGTCTGCTATGCGGACGACACTCTGGTCACGGCTCGAGGGCGGAATTTGGCGAAGGCGGCGTCTCTCGCTGAAGAGGGAGTGCGGCAGGTCGTTGGGCGCATTGAGATGTTGGGCCTAAGGGTTGCCCTCGACAAAACCGAGGTTCTGTGTTTTCACGGTCCTCGTCGGGGGCCTCCTGCAGGTGCCAACATCTCCATCAATGGAGTGAGGATCGAGTTGAAGCCCCAGATAAAATATCTGGGACTTTTACTCGACGGCAGATGGGACTTCCGGGAGCACTTTCGGCGATTGGCACCAAGGCTGATCGGGACCGCATCTGCTCTCGGAAGGCTCTTGCCGAATGTCGGTGGACCCGATCTGGCCTTTTGTCGGCTCTATGCCGGCGTGGTTAGATCGATGGCGCTCTATGGGGCACCTATATGGGTCGGCGCTCTGACTCGCCATAATAGAGCGCTGCTGCAGTCAACGCAGCGCGTTCTCGCGGTCAGAGCAATCCGAGGATACCGTACGGTGTCCCATGGAGCTGCTTGCGTGCTCGCGGGTATGCCACCCTGGGACCTCGATGCCGAGGTTCTGGCGGAGGTGTACGAGCGGCGCGCTGAGGCGCGCGCACATGGAGGTGAGCCAAGCTCCGAACTGGTCGAGCGTTGGAGGAGGGCCGCCCAACGGACCTTGCTGCGAAGGTGGAGGGAGAGGCTCGAGGAGCCCGGCGCGGGCCTGCGCACAATTGAGGCTGTTCGCCCAGTCCTAAAGGAGTGGGTCAACAGACGGCACGGGGCGCTTACCTTCAGGCTGGTGCAGGTACTGTCGGGACATGGCAGTTTCGGCAGGTACTTGTGCCACATAGCCCAGAGGGAGCCGGTGGCGGTGTGTCTTCACTGCTCTAGCGGCTGCGAAGACACAGCCCAGCACACGTTGGAGGAGTGCCAGGCGTGGGCCCGTGAACGAGCGACGCTCGTGGCGGTTGTAGGGAGTGACCTCTCCTTGCCAGCCGTGGCAAGGGCCATGGTTGGTAATGAGAGGTCGTGGGAGGCCGTGGTCTCTTTCTGTGAGGAAGTAATGTCCCAGAAAGAGGCCTCGGAAAGGACAAGAGAGGATGATCCTCTCTCGGATCCTATCCGGAGGAGGAGGGCCGGTCGGAGAAGGAGGGCATTCGCCGACCTGGCCTGAGTGAACCCCTAGGCGGCGGAAACGGGAAGCTTTCCGTCGTCTTCTGCCAAGGGGCTTCGCTGGACGATGCTGAGGCGTGCCACGTTTTCCTGGCATGCCGCAGATGATGGAGGAGCTGCGCTTGCGGTGGCATCGGCGTGTTCGCGGACGGTTCCGAGAGGAAACCCGCGTTCCGTCAATTTGGTGCTCGAAGGAAAACCCAGGGGTTTTAGCCGGTAAGAGTCCGGCATAACCTGGTCGCCTCCCCGGACGGCCGGGTATCCATGAGGATTTCCCCTGGTCAAAAAAAAAAAAAAAAAAAAGGTTAGGTTAGGTTAGGTTAGGTTAGGTTAGGTTAGGTTAGGTTAGGTTAGGTTAGGTTAGGTTAGGTTAGGTTAGGTTAGGTTAGGTTAGGTTCCCCCCCGAATTGGAATGTGCCTTGTCGTGGCGGGGGGGGCTCAGTAACCCGTTGCAATCCAGCAATTGGCGAAGCCAAAACATTCCTCTGGTTGGGGCGCGCTGCGTCTGTCCCGTATCGGGCGGCAGTCGTGCTCTATCCTTCCTTATCTGCTGCATCGCTGAGATACTCCATGAGCCTCGTTGTCTCCCGATCTCCGCTATGTGACCGGTATATACTGGCGTAGACCAATTGGTCAAGGCCGGTATCAATGTGAACCCACATAACGGAAAAGTCCAGATCTTCCAAGTAACGGAGACGCTGACAACAGATCTCGTCACTGGCATACATGGACTCCAGCATGTACCCTGGGTAACAAAGGTATGCCGAGTCTGATGGATTACAAATCTGCGTCTCCGTTAAGAAGAGTAGGTAAGGCCTAACTGTCTCAAGATGGTGGTGGACATCGTTGATATTTGAGTGCATTCCTCTGATGTTGCAGAAGTGCACTTTAAGAATGAAGAAGTGCAACGGCTGTAGAACCTTACTCTTCTTGTGACTTTGTGATATTAGTTGTGTGAGTGAATAGGGAGGAGGACAGAAGTTGAGTGAAGCGCTGCAAATGGAACCAAGCAGCCCGCAATAAACAACGCACCGATGGGGAACGGGCTTGGAGACTGCGGAGATGCCCGAACCCCCCCGAGGATTGACATCGGGTCCTCTCTAACCAGTCACCGGCTGGCACGATAAAGCCTCCCGGGATTTTTCGCGAGGTGGCGGGGCAGCCTTTCGCATGTGGCTAGCTATTGACTACTCTATTTAAAACTATATTTGCTGCTTTTTCAGCGTCAATTATTATTTTTACATTTTATTGTGATTGTCGTATCATCAGCAACTAATATACAGTCATGATTAGTTGAGTTTGGGAGGTCATTAATATAAAGTATTTTATCTATTAATATAAACGGATGCTCGGTATCCTTCGGTGGTTGGGGTGCGACTTGTCTGTCCCCAATGGGATGGCAGTCGTGCTTCGTCGGTGCCCTGCGTCTGACCCATAGTGGGCGGCAGGGTGCTCTCTGGTGGTTGAGGTGCCTTGCGTCTGTCCCATATTGGGCGGCAGTGGCACCTCGTCAGTACACTGCGTCTGTTCCGTATCGGGCGGCAGTTGTACTTCGTTGTTCTGGCTGTCGGAGTATTTGCTCGGGCCAGGGAGGGGTTGACTGTCGGGGTATTTGCCCGGGTCAAGGGTGACGGGCGTGGCGTGCACTCACACTGCCGTCGCGTAGGCATTTACTTGTCACCGTCACCGAACCCGTAAACCGTCAAAGTGTCGTGGATCATGTCTCGCGGCTTTGACGGAACGGTGGACTTGGCTTAACCGCCCGGTCCGCGAGGAGTAAACCTCTTTAAAAAATCCCCAAAGGCTGAACGTTGGGGCGCCCTTCATGGGCCTTGCGACGGCGTTCGGTCGCCTCATTGAGGTGGCAGACTGGGAGAAGTCTGCCCGCGAGCGGCCACCTGTGCGGGACCACTCGACCCCGCACAGTATAAGAGTTACCAGGGAACAGGGGGCACTTCCCTGGTGGACTTTTTATATCCCCCATACTCGTGGGAACTGTATGGCAGAAAAACTAATCCCAACAAAAGACGTTGTGCCTGAGACGGGCGGAGTTGATGATAGGCCTGAGACGGGCGGTGTACCCGACCGTGAACCTGGTCAAAGAAAAGTAGGTTCGAGGAGGGAACCTGCTCTCACCGAGGAGCACAGCTCCGGCTCGGTGATGAGCTTAGAAGAGGGTTCCGAAGAGACCGGGCGGTTCTGGCAGCGCAAGCGCAGCCGTTCCGCGAGGGGGACCACATCCGACGAGGATAGTGGCTCAGCGTCGGAGCCTGTAAAGGCCCCGAAAATTTCTTCCACCCGTCGAGGCAGAGGTCGACCGCCCACCACTGGGCAGTACGTCGGCCTCGCCAAAGCCAAGGCGGAGTTGGTAGCGGCTCAGCGCGCCGAGCTGGAACTCCGCGCTGAGCAAGAGTTGGAAGAGGCAGCCCGAAAGGTTCGCACGGCTCGAGCTAAGCCTAGCTCGCCTGTGAACCTTGAGGCCGCAGCAGAGGAGGTACCGGCTACGGAATTAGAGGAGAGGGTCCGTAATTCGGTCGCCGTTATTGCGCAGGTGGCTAGTACCTCAAAAAACCTTAAGGGAACGTACGTTAAGGCTCTGCGAGGTGCTGCCTCTTGCATTACTGAAGTGCTAGGTGAGCTTCAAAAGCGCACTACTTCAGAGGAGGAGACCCGTTTGCGACTGGCCAATGAACGCTATAAGGCGGACAATGACCAGTTGCGAACGGAGTTGGCGGATCTCCGCCGCGAATTGGCCGAAGTGCGTGCCGAGATGCGGCGAGGTCAAGACAGGGTGGCAGAAGAGCTGCCACCTGTCAATGTTGGCGGGTCATGCCCAACGCTGACCCTACCCTCTGACCTAGTGCAGACAATGGAGCGGACCATCATGCTCAGCGTGGGCAAGATGGTTAACGCGCGGTTCGAGGCGCTGCAGCAGAGGCTGCCGCCCGAACCCCGCCTCCGTCCGCCGCTGGCTGCAGATAAGGCAAAGGCTGCCTCCCAGCCTAAGCCTGTGGCACCAGCGGTGCCGACGTCCCAGGGCAGGTCTGGCCCCGGCCCATCCCCGAAGTCCCAAAAGGGAAAGAAGGGAAAGGCCAAAGCCAAACAACCTGCCCCAGCCCCACCCCAACGGGAGCCCCGGCCACTGCCGCCGGCTCCTGCGTCCATGGACGAGGGGTGGAATGTGGTGGCGAGACGGCGTACAAAGGCGGCACCAAATAGTGCTGCCCTGCCGCCGCAACCACGGAGGGGCCAATCTGCGGTGCCTGACTCCCAGCAGGCTCCGCAGAAGAAGGGACGGAGGCGGGCGCGCAAACCGCGTGCTCCCCGGTCTCTGGCTGTGGTCCTGAAACTGCAGCTGGAGGCAATCAAGAAGGGCGTCACATACGCCGCAGCTCTGTCCGAGGCCAAGAAGAAGGTCGATCTTCAAAGCCTCGGAATAGAGTCCGTCAAGTTTAGGGTGTCCGCCACCGGGGCTAGGGTCCTGGAGGTGCCCGGTGCTACTAGCACCGACAAGGCGGACGCGTTGGCGGACAAGCTGCGTGCCGCCCTTGGGGAGGACGTGGTGGTGTCCAGGCCCACCAAATGCGCGGAGCTGCGAGTGTCCGGTTTGGACGATGCAGTCTCCGCTGCAGATGTCGCGGCGGTCGTAGCCAGGATCGGCGGATGCACAATTGCATCCGTCAAGACTGGTGAAATCCGTCGAGACAATTCGGGCCTGGGCACGCTCTGGCTGAGCTGCCCGGTGGCTGCCGCCAACAAGGTGGCTGATGGCAGGCGACTGTTAGTCGGTTGGGTGTCGGCGAAGGTCTCGCTCCTCGAAGCGAGACCTCTGCGCTGCTTCCGGTGCCTTCAACTCGGGCACGTCCGGGAGCAGTGCAGCAGTCCGGTTGACCGCAGCAGTAATTGCTACCGCTGCGGAAAACCGGGCCACGTCACCCGCGATTGCAGCGCCGCCGCTGCACACTGCACTGTGTGCGCGGCAGCCAAGAAGCCGGCCGATCACAGGCTGGGGGGCAAATCGTGCCATGCCCCTCGGCCTAAAAGGCGGCTACCACCACCGACTGCATCCTCAACGCAGTCGGCCAGCGGCAGCTCAGCTGGAGTGTCCGGGGACGGACTTGTGGCCATGGAATCCTAGTTATGGACCACAAGCTCCGATTCCTCCAGGCGAATATCGAGCACTCCGCCCGAGCTCAGGACCTCCTGTTCCAGAGCTTCGCGGAGTGGTCGATAGACGTGGCAGTGATCTGCGAGCCGTACTTCGTCCCCCCAGGTGAGAACTGGGTGAGGGACAATGACGGCTCCGTCGCGATCGTCCGATGGGGCGCGGCGAACTCCCCACCCTTCGAAAAGGTAGCGAAGGGTCCGGGATACGTCGCTGTGTGGTTTGAGGATTTTGTAGTCGTCGGTGGCTACTTTTCCCCGAACCGCACACTCGCCGAGTTCGAGATTTATCTCGGACGGGTGGGCGCCTTAATCGGCCAATGCCTCCCTCGCCAAGTGCTCCTCGCTGGCGACTTCAATGCCTGGAATACGGCTTGGGGTTCCGTCAGAACGGACGTATTTGGCGAGGCACTGGAGGAGTTTGCCCTCGGACAAGGGTTGGCCCTTCTCAACCGGGGATCGATGAGCACGTGCGTGCGACCCCGGGGCGAGTCGATCGTGGACATCACGTTCGCGAGTCCCGCCCTGGCGCGCCGTGTTCGGGACTGGGGAGTGGTGGATACGGCAGTGTTGTGTGATCACCGATACATTCGGTTCGATCTCGCAGCCGTATCCCCGTCAGATCCAGCCAGTCCCTTCCGGCCCCCGGTTGACGACGGCCCGAGGTGGCAGTTGAGGCACCTCAACAGGGACCTCGCGAAGGAAGCTGCAATTGTGCAATCGTGGGTGTCCGCGCCTGTGGGCCCCGTGGTGGTGGAGGACGAGGCGGAATGGTTGCGGGGCGCGTTGTCGCAGGTTTGCGACGCGTCAATGCCCCGAGCCAGGCGTCGTCCCCCGAAGCCCCAGGTGTACTGGTGGTCCGCCGAGCTCACGCAACTGCGTGCAGCTTGTGTGGTCGCACGACGCCAGTACACCAATTACAGGCGGCGGCGGATGCGGGAGGAGGATGTGATTGCACTCCTGCATGCTTCCTTCAAGGAGTCCCGGCGACAGCTGAAGGCAGCGATCGGCAGGGCTAAGGCTCTTGCGAGGGAGGAGTTGCTGGGGACGTTGAGCCGCGACCCGTGGGGGAGGCCGTACAGGTTGGCGATGTGCAAACTTCGCCCCTGGGTGCCCCCACTCACGCGAAGTCTCCAGCCGCAAATCCTGGACAGAGTCGTTGCGGCCCTGTTTCCGCGGACGGGGGACCATCCCAGTCCCCCCATGATGCCTTCGGTTGCCGCGGAGCCCGGCCCGGATGTGGCGCCGTCAGTGACCCCGGGAGAGCTGGGAGCTGCGGTGTTGCGGCTGCGAGCCAAAAACACCGCCCCCGGTCCTGACGGCGTACCCGGCCGGGTGTTGGTCTTGGCCATGGATGCCCTCGAGCCTCGTCTGAGGAGACTTTTCGACGCCTGTCTGGCCCTAGGCCAGGTTCCACAGCGGTGGAAGACAGGTCGTCTCGTTCTCCTCAGAAAGGAAGGGCGTCCGGCGGAATCCCCATCTGCGTACCGCCCGATAGTGATGCTCGACGAGGACGCCAAACTCTTTGAGAGAGTTGTGGCCGCCCGGATCGTCGAGCACCTAGAGGATGTCGGACCGGATCTGGCAGACTGCCAGTTTGGATTCCGCAGGGGTAGGTCTGCCGTAGACGCGATTCAGCGGGTTAAGTCCTTGGCGCAGGACGCGATCGCCCGGGGTGAGGTCGTGTTGGCGGTGTCTCTGGACATCGCCAACGCATTTAACTCCCTCCCCTGGAGCTGCATCAGGGAGGGGCTCCGATTCCACGGAGTTCCTCCGTACCTGCGCCGGGTCGTCGGGGACTACCTGTCTGGGCGTGCGGTGGAATACCCCGGTCGAGACCGGTGGTGTCGGCGGGAGATGTCGTGCGGCGTTCCTCAGGGGTCGGTACTAGGCCCACTCCTCTGGAACATCGGCTACGACTGGGTGCTGCAAGGAGCCACAGTGCCGGGTGTCGGCGTAGTCTGTTACGCGGACGACACCTTGGTCACTGCCCGAGGCAAAAGCCACAGGGATGCTTCCTTGCGCGCCACCGCCGGCGCGGCATTCGTGGTGGGCCGCATACGGCGATTGGGTTTGCGGGTGGCGCTCGAAAAGTCCGAGGCCGTGGTTTTCCATGGCCCGCGGAACGCGCCGCCCCGGGGTGCCCATATCGTCGTATCCGGAGTCCGCATCGACGTGAGGCCGTCGATGCGCTATCTGGGACTCGTCCTGGATAGCCGGTGGAACTTCGGCCCCCACTTCGAGTGCCTTGAGCCTCGGCTGCTGAGGGCGGCTGCGGCCCTGGGAAGGCTGCTGCCGAATCTCGGCGGACCTGAGACGTCGTGTCGGCGTCTCTACGCGGGAATCGTGAGATCGATGGCCCTGTATGGTGCCCCTGTGTGGGCCGGCAGCGCCCTGAGTCGCAGCAATATCGCCCGCTTGACGCGAGTCCAGCGGGTGATGGCGATCAGGGTGGTACGGGGTTATCGCACGATCTCGGGTGAGGCATCTTGCGTGCTGGCGGGTACTATTCCCTGGGACCTGGAAGCGAGAGCCCTCGCGTCGCTCTACGAGTGGCGCGTGGAGGCGCTCCGGGCCAGGGGTCACCCGCCTGCACTGCAGGAACAGGAGGGGCACAGAGCTGAGCTGCGCCAACGGGCTACCGAAGCGTGGGAGTCCAGGCTGGCGCTTTCGAGCGCCGGACTCTGGACTATCGAGGCAATTCGTCCGGTCTTCCAGCAGTGGTTGGGTAGGCGACACGGTTTCCTGACCTACCGTCTGACGCAGGTGCTCTCGGGACATGGTTGTTTCGGGAGTTACCTGTTTCGGATCGGTCGGGAACCGACTGCCAGGTGCCACCACTGCGACGATTGCCTCGACGAGACGGCCCAGCACACGCTGGAGGTGTGCCCGGCGTGGGATGCGGAGCGCAGCGCGCTCGGCTCTGTATTGGGTGCCGACATCTCGCTCCCGACCGTGGTTCGCGCTATGGTCGAGAGTGAGAGATCGTGGCAGGCGGTGCGATCCTTCTGCGAGGCCGTAATGCTCGCGAAGGAGGCGGCGGAGAGGGCTAGGGAAGATGATGCATCCTCCCTTCCGCTTCGTCGCCGTCGCACGGGACGCCGGAGGGCGGCTTTCGTTGCCGAAAGCCTCCCTCTCCCGCAGTCCCATGAGCCTTCGTTGGCGGGTTCGGGGGAATCCGCCTCCGGTCCAGGGCTCGAGATGGCGCGTGCGCTTCCTGCGCACCATCTCATGAGGGACGACTAGAGAGGGACCCCTCCCTCTCGGGACGTCGCCGGCGCTGCACAGAGCGCCGGCCAACGCTGTCGGGTCGCGAATGAATGCGCAAGCTCCTCGTGACCCGACTCCGTGCGTCCAGACGGAAGCCGCAGGTTTTTAGTCGGTAAGAGTCCGGCATAACCCAACCTCGGCCCCCGCTGGGGTAGGGTATCCATGAGGATTTTCCTGCGTTAAAAAAAAAAAAAAAAAAGGTTAGGTTAGGTTAGGTTAGGTTAGGTTAGGTTAGGTTCCGCGGACCTGCTTGGTTGTCCAAGTGGGAGGGGAGGTGATACCCCTACGCGGCGCGTCTCCGGGTGGCGGATAGGAGGCCACTCTTCTCACTCTTCTTCATGAAGAGTGGTCCAGAGTGGTAGGGGCTCTTTCTATTAGAAAGGGCCCCCGCGGACCAAACACTGGGGAGGGGGGGAAATGGTTGAGGTGGGCTGCGTCTGTCCCGTATCGGGCGGCAGTCTGCTTCGTCGGTGCCCTGTGTCTGACCCATAGTGGGCGGCAGGGTGCCCTTTGGTGGTTGGGGCGGGCTGCGTCTGTCCCGTATCGGGCGGCAGTCTGCTTCGTCGGTGCCCTGTGTCTGACCCATAGTGGGCGGCAGGGCGCCCTTTGGTGGTTGGGGCGGGCTGCGTCTGTCCCGTATCGGGCGGCAGTCTGCTTCGTCAAAACTACGGCGGAACGTTTTGGTCGGCGTGGGCTTTTGTCCGGACCATGGAGGTGTTGACTGCCGGGGCTTTTGTCCGGGTCAAGGGTGGTGGGCGCGGCGTGCACTTACACTGCCACCGCGCTGGCATTCAATTGCCACCATCACCAAACCGTAAACCGTCAAAGTGTCGTGGATCATGTCTCGCGGCTTTGACGGAACGGGGGTCTTGGCTTAACCGCCTGGACCGCGAGGAGTAAACCTCTCTAAAAATCCCTAAAGGGCCGTTATTGGGAGACGTGGTAACGGCCGCCCTCCGGGGTGGTAGCTGAGGCACAGCTACCTGCAAGCGCCAACCCAGGGGTTTTCCCGCCCCCCTGGCGTAATTGCGGTCACGGTTTTAGGCACAGGGGTCCCTGCCGCCGTGGAAACGTACTTACCCCATACTCGTGGGAACAATATGGAAAAAACCAAAAAAACCACCGACGTTAGGCCCGCGAAGGGCGGAGTTGACGAGGAGGAGGTGTCTGAGACAGACACAAACAACCTGGCGATATCAAACATGGACTCTGATTGCACGCGAACGGACAGTGGCAGTGAGGTGGCAGCAATGTCTGCGGATCTGTCGGAGGAGAGCTCGGAGGAGAGCGTGACCTGCCGAATAATGGCGAAGGGTAAAAAACGCCTCCGCCGCAACAGGACGACCAGCTCCAGTAGCGGGAAGGTCGCTAAGGGAGGTGGTGCCGCGAAAACTTCCGGCAAACCGGCGGAAAAGAGGGGCCGTGGTAGGCCAGCTACCACTGGCGAATATGTCGGGCTCGCCAAGGCCAAGCAAGCGCTTGTTGAAGCTCGGAGGGCGGAGCTGGAATTGGCGACCGACATGGAGTTGACTGAATCCGTCAGGAGACTGGGGAGTGGGGCTTCTGCTGACACGGTCAAGGAGCGGGTCCAGTCCAGTCTGGACCTCATCCTTGAAGTGGTGGCCAAATCGAAGAATCTTAAAGGCACTTGCGTGAGTGCCCTAAAGAAAGCGACGGCGGTAATAGGGGAGGAAATGGCCTCCATGTACGACAGGAGCCAGTCCGAGGAGGTTGCAGCTCTTCGAGCTGAGAACGCTCGCCTCACGGCGGAGCACGCGGCGGACATGGAGGCTTTGAGGGCAAACAACGCTCGCCTCAGCGCAGAGGTAAAAACCCTGCGCTCTGAAATGGCGACCTGGCGCGCCCAAATGGAGGAGGCTCGCGCCTCGGCTCTGTTGGTGCAGGCGGGGCCTATGCCTCGGCCTACAAGTAACGTACCACCCCCGTCATTCAAGGCGGACGCCGGGCTTGGACCATCTCAAACACGGCGAAAAACAACTGCGCCGCCTGATGAAGACTTAAGGGCAGGAATCATCCGAGAGTGTGGCGCCATGATGCGCTCCGTGTTGGAGAGCATCGGCGGCCGCCTCCTCCCAGAGCAGAGACTGCGTCCGCCTCTGAAGGCGGATGCTCCACCCCGGACAGAGACAGCTTTTTCGGCGCCCTCTGCACCATCGGTGCCGAAGAAGGTGAAAAGGAAGAAGGCGAAGGCGCCCTCTCGGGAGCCAGATCCTGTCCAAGACTCGCGTCCAAGCGCTCCTGCGGCTCAGCCAAACGACTGGGTCGAGGTGGTGCGCAAGGGCCTTAGGAGGAAGGCGACCAACGCCACAGGGCCACGCCCCGCTCCGGCGTCGGCACCGAAGAGGAAGGGGCCTGCGAGCACGAGCGCAGCCAAGGGGACCGCGCTACGGCCGCCCACGTCGTCAGCAGTCGTCCTGACGCTGGAGCCTGGGGCGGCCGAGCAGGGTTTGACTTTCGAGAAGGTTTTAACGCAGGCACGGCAGGCCGTTAATTTGGAGGACTTGGGCATCAGCGGGTTGGCCTTTAGGCTAACGATGACTGGTGCCCGAATGTTGGAGGTTCCCGGGAGGGACAGCGGAGAGAAGGCCGATCGCCTGGCCGAGGAGCTCCGACGGGCCCTCCCCCCTAGTGTTCGCGTGGCGAGGCCGGTGAAGAGGGTCGACGTCCAGGTCGCCGACCTGGATGACTCCGTATCGCCCTGGGATGTGACCGAGGCATTGGCCAAGGCTGGGGGCTGCCCCGCTGTGCAGATCAAGGCCGGAGAGATCCGCCCTGGTCCGTACGGCAGCGGCCGTATATTGGTGCAGGTGCCAGTTGCTGCTGCTAAGGTCTTAGTCGACCTGGGTAGAGTCTTAGTTGGCTGGAGCTCTGCTCGGGTCCGATCTCTGGAGGCAAGGCCCCTGAAGTGTTACCGATGCTGCGAAATCGGTCACACAGGGGCCCAATGCAAGTCGGCCGTCGATCGCAGCCAGCTCTGTTTCCGGTGTGGACTGCCAGGCCACAAGGCGGCCAATTGCGCAGCAAATCCTTCCTGCCCTGTCTGTTTGGAGAGCGGCAAGCCCTCCGGACACTCTATGGGGGGAAGGAAATGCTCGCGACCCAGGCGGGGTAAGCGCCCCACTCCCTCGGCGCTGCCACAGGAAGCGATGACGACCGGTTAGCAATGGCTACCTCTCATCGCTTCCTACAAGGGAATTTGAACCACTGCAGCGGGGCACAGGATCTCTTCGTGCAATCCATGCTGCAGTGGTCCATAGACGTTGCGATCGTCGCAGAGCCCTACTTTGTCCCAATATCGCAGTGCTGGGCCGGGGACTCACAGGGCACAGTGGCGATCGCAGTGGCGGCAGACTCTCCTCACTCGTCTCTCTCAGTACAGGTGAGGGAGGAGGGTCTCGTCTCGGCGTGTTGGAGGGACCTGACCTTGGTGGGGATTTATTTCTCACCAAACAGGTCCCTCGCGGAATTCGAGTCGTTCCTGGATAGGGTTGGTGCGGCTGTTCGGCGGGCGTCCCCCGGGCGCGTCATCGTGCTCGGGGATTTTAACGCCAAGAGCGTGTCGTGGGGGTCCCCCGCGACCGATGACCGGGGTTTGGCTGTGGAGGACTGGGCTGCCACGTGTGGCCTGGTGCTGCTGAATAGGGGCAGCACCAACACTTTTGAGGTGCAGCGGGGCGGGGCGACGATCGGGTCGATAATAGACCTGTCGTTCGCCAGCCCAGCTGTAGCCCGGCGGGTGCAAGGGTGGCGTGTTCTGGCCGAGGTGGAGAACTTGTCTAACCATCGGTACATCCGATTCGACCTCTCCACCTCGTCCACAACCGAGACGCCGTTTCGGAGAGAGGGAGCTGGGGAACTAATCTTCCCTCGCTGGTCCCTGACGCGGCTCGACGAGGACGTGCTGAGGGAGGCCTCCGTCGTCTGGTCCTGGAACCTGCAGTCGGCAGAGCCAGCGGAGGTTGACGAGGAGGCGCTTAGGCTCCGGGGGGTCATGACGCAAATCTGCGACGCGGCCATGCCCCGGGCTAAGCGCGCACCTCCAAGGCGGGCGGTATACTGGTGGTCGCAACGGATCGCCGAGTTGCGCGACGAGTGTTGCGCAACGAGGCGTCGCTACACCAGGTACCGGAGGCGGCGGTTCCAGAGCGAGGAAACGGGGCAGCTTCTGCACGACCTCTACAAGGAGGCCAAGAAGAGCCTGCAGATGGCGATTGCGCAGGCAAAGGCCAGTGCTCGGCAGGAGATGTTGGAGGAGCTCAACAGGGATCCATGGGGCCGTCCGTATCGCGCGGTGCGCAACAAACTTCGCCCACGAACGGTCCCAATCACGGAGACCATGCAGCCTCAGATGTTGGAGAGTGTGGTGACGGCGTTGTTCCCGGACGCGCCCGATATTGCTCCTCCGACAATGGCGGACCCTTCCTCGAGGGATGAGGCTGCACAGGAGGTTGAGGCTCCTCCTCCACCTCCTCTGGAGTTGGCAGAGCTGCGTTTGGCTCTGCGCAAGCTGAGGGCTAAACGCACCGCGCCGGGACCAGACGGTGTTCCGGGTCGGGTCTTGGCGGTGGCGCTGGGCGAGTTGGGGGCCCACTTCACCGGGCTCCTCGACAGATGCCTAGCGTCGGGTCGATTTCCGACCTGTTGGAAGGAAGGAAGATTGGTTCTCCTGAAGAAGGAGGGGCGCCCAGGGGATACTCCATCCTCATTTCGTCCCATCGTGCTGCTGGATGATTCTGGAAAGTTTTACGAGAACCTCGTGGCGGCCCGCATCATCCAGCACTTGCGCAGCGTAGGCCCCGACCTGTCGGACAGCCAGTTCGGCTTCCGATTTGGCCGCTCGACGATCGACGCGGTTGCTCGTCTGAGGGGTCTCGGATACGACTGGGCTCTGCGGGGTGACCTTCGCCCTGGCCTCGGTGTCGTCTGCTATGCGGACGACACTCTGGTCACGGCTCGAGGGCGGAGTTTGGCGGAGGCGGCGTCCCTCGCTGAAGAGGGTGTGCGGCAGGTCGTTGGACGCATTGAGATGTTGGGCCTTAGGGTTGCCCTCGACAAAACCGAGGTTCTGTGTTTTCACGGTCCTCGGCGGGGGCCTCCTGCAGGTGCCAACATCTCCATCAATGGAGTGAGGATCGGGTTGAAGCCCCAGATGAAATATCTGGGACTTTTACTCGACGGCAGATGGGACTTCCGGGAGCACTTTCGGCGGTTAGCACCAAGGCTGATCGGGACCGCATCTGCTCTTGGAAGGCTCTTGCCGAATGTCGGTGGACCCGATCTGGCCTGTCGTCGGCTCTATGCCGGCGCGGTCAGATCGATGGCGCTCTATGGGGCACCAATATGGGTCGGCGCTCTGACTCGCCACAATAGAACAGTTCTGCAATCAACGCAGCGCGTTCTCGCGGTCAGAGCAATCCGTGGATACCGAACGGTGTCCCATGGAGCAGCCTGCGTGCTCGCGGGTATGTCACCCTGGGACCTCGATGCCGAGGTTCTGGCGGAGGTGTACGAGCGGCGCGCGGAGGCGCGCGCACAAGGAGGGGAGCCAGGCTCTGAACTGGTTGAGCGTTGGAGGAGGGCCGCCCAACGGACCCTGTTACGAAGATGGAGGGATAGGCTCGAGGAGCCCGGCGCGGGCCTGCGCACTATTGAGGCTGTTCGCCCAGTCCTAAAGGAGTGGGTAAACAGAAGGCACGGGGCGCTCACGTACAGTTTGGTGCAGGTACTGTCGGGACATGGTAGTTTCGGCAGATACTTGTGCCACGTAGCACGGAGGGAGCCGGTGGCGGTGTGTCTTCACTGCTCTAGCGGCTGCGAAGACACAGCCCAGCACACGTTGGAGGAGTGCCAGGCGTGGGCCCGTGAACGGGCGACGCTCGTGGCGGTTGTAGGAAGAGACCTCTCCTTGCCAGCCGTGGCAAGGGCCATGGTTGGTAATGAGAGGTCGTGGGAGGCTGTGGTCTCTTTCTGTGAGGAAGTAATGTCCCAGAAAGAGGCCTCGGAGAGGGCAAGAGAGGATGATCCTCTCTCGGATCCTATCCGCAGGAGGAGGGCCGGTCGGAGAAGGAGGGCATTCGCCAACCTGGCCTGAGTGAAACCTCTAGGCGGCGGAAACGGGGAGCTTTCCGTCGTCTTCTGCCAAGGGGCTTCGCTGGACGAAGCTGCGGCGTGCCACGTTTTCCTGGCATGCCGCAGATGATGGAGGAGCTGCGCTTGCGGCGGCACTGGCGTGTTCGCGGACGGTTCCGAGAGGAAACCCGCGTTCCGTCAATTTGGTGCCCGAAGGAAAACCCAGGGGTTTTAGCCAGTAAGAGTCTGGCATAACCCGGTCGCCGCTCCGGACGGCCGGGTATCCATGAGGATTTCCCCTGGTCAAAAAAAAAAAAAAAAAGGTTAGGTTAGGTTAGGTTAGGTTAGGTTAGGTTAGGTTAGGTTTTTTTTTTTTTTTTTTTTTTTTTTCTCCTACCTCCGGCATGGGGGCCGCAGACTTTTTTAATCTCAATTGTCGCTCATTCCATTCCACTTTTCATACCTTCAGACTTTCATTCTTCATTCCGTTCTTTCTTTCATCTTTTACTCATTTCCATGTACTTATTACTTATTTCTCGATAGGTTCTTCAGTTTTGTTGTGATTAATGAATTTTCTTATTATTACGAGTTACGTGGGACATCGGGGAAGAACATACGGTTTTATTTTTCTTTCTTGCTTTCCTATCTCTAACTTACGGCATTTTACGTGTTTTATACATTTTCGTCTAAATTTATTCTCTTCACTTATACTCTACTCAGTTTCGTTTTTACTCTTCTTTCCTAACATTTTAAAACTATATGCTGTGCGTAAATATACAATTATATTTGGCCAACATATTTCCTTTTATCGATCCTAATTGTATCCATCTTGAACTTGACTTTACATTCCTGACATGACATTCAAAGAGTATATTTTCAATTTTTTCATTCCACTTCAAATAATTCTCCGAACCCTTTTTCAGTTTCAACATTGACTCAGCGGTTTCAGTAGCAAGTCAACATGCTTTATCACCCCAAAAGTTACATGACTTCTATTGAAAATAAACTATTAAATTTATTTTCCCGCATCAGTGCTATTGACTTAGTCTTAGTATGTGTAACCATGGGGCAAGAAAACTGCTTCCTATTGTATATCCAATGCAGAGCCCAAAGCCAGTCCTGGCAGACCGGTCGGCTCCATTGTATGCGGAGTGTTTCAGCAGTGGTTCCGGCTTCCCCATCTCCAAGAAATGAGGTCAATCCGACCACTCCGTCGACTCTACTGCCTCTATGTTGGTTTTGGTCTGCCAAACTTCTTATCTTTGGCCCCTTACATTCGTCCGGATCTTTCAAATTTACCATCGTCAATTTGGTGTTTCTACTGGGCTCAATTTTTTGGGACATTATTTTGAAGGCAATACGTAGAGCTTCTGCAACCAAAGAGACCTTAGCAATACGCTATTGATGCCCTAGCCAGTGCGTCCCATCGCTTGCGCACCGGGCATATCTGACTAAAGGCATTGTGGTCTCTTTGGTCGTTTTTAGCGGCCGTGCAGTTTTTGCAGGAGGGAGCGGTGCCTACCGACCATTCTGTGCACTCTGCCCTCAGATGGGGGCCCCCACAATGGCTGCACAGGTCAGCCTCCCCCGTGCAGAAGCGCTTGCTATGGCCGAAACCCAAACACTTGGTACACTGTATCAAGGGCGACTGGTCCTCGGTCCTCACACGCTGGAGATCTACGTGTAACACCCCAGACTCAGTCGCCCTTCTCCAGATAGGCGGAGAAACTGTCAGGATTACGTGCCCAGTGAGTGGATTCCTGGCCCTTCGCCTGAACTTTACCTGCATGCGCTCGTCTTCCGGTGCAAGGCCAGAGAAGATGTCACTGTTTTGATTTTTCACGGCCTTTAGTATGTCTTGGTCAGAGTGGATGAGAAGGATGTCTTTCAAAATAATCATTGGGTCTTTGTTGACCACATCTTCACATAAAAGCCGTTTATTTGCCGCTTCAATTCGGTCTTTCACTTTTCTCCTCTCTTCTTGTGTTCGGCAGCTCATAATTATTTTGCGATCCTTCGCTTTCCGTACCTTCTCCACTCTGACCCAACCCTCTTTCGCATCCATTACTTCTCTGACCCTGTTCAACACCTCTTCACCCGTATCCATCTCATCTGCGGACGTCACCACCACAGAGTGAAGCGCAACCCTCTCTGTTGTTACTCCGCCAGGACGCTGAGCTACAACGTCCGAATACGTCTGTTTTTGTGAGGACATTAATATTTCTTCCTTAGACTTCTCCATGTGTTCTCTAAGATCGTCAATTTTTCTATTATTTTCTTTGACAATTTTTGCGGTTTCTAGAAGCTGGGACATTAATTCCCCACTCTGGTCTTTTGAGTCATTCTTTTTCTCGCTCTCTCTTTCTTCACTTTCCAACTCTTTAACTATCTGATATAAGCGTTCGGCCGCCTCAGTAATCCTTACTTTGATTTCGCTTTTGAGATTGCGTGATATGCTCAAGTTTTTCATAACTTTACTGAGGCAGGCCCTCGCTTCTGTCAACTTATTTTTGTACACAGGTCTTTCCTGCGTTGTCCTGGCTGAGATGGGGGAGGTATTTATTGGGTCCGCTCCTACTGCCTCCCATTCCCCGATACTCCTCCTCACCTTAGACGTGAGCGTAACTGTCTTTGGCGGAGATTGACTTTCGCTATCCCTGCGAGTCTGCTTTGTCGGCGTACGGTATAAAGACATGCTTATAATAAAAGGAGGTAGTCGTCAATTAGAATAAAATGTAAGTTTGTAAAAGTTGTAAAAAATACTAAAACTATAATAAAATTAAAAATATAAAATAAAATTTAGAATTCCGATATAAATTCTCCACGTCAATTATCTATATATCTAATAATACTAACCTAATTAAAAATATCACAGTAAATTTCAATTAAAACTGTCCAGTCAGAAAAACAAAAATATCACAGTATTATAAAATATGTTCAGTTTACAAAAAGTAGATGGCGCTACCAGTACATTAAGGCGCACATACACTTTTGCAAACAAATCCTCACTCCCTAAGCTCCAAGAAAATGGGTGGTGTGGGGGCGGGCTATTTTTCGAAGTTTTTGTCGTCCGATCGGGACGGTTGATGTCTCAATCGAAGCGGACGGTCAAAAGCAAGCTATTGAAACTAAAAAATGGAGATGCGCAAAGGAAAATTTTGAAAATAACAAGGAAAAACACTAAATTTAACCAAAAAATGCCGGATTTACACTAAGTTTTGCAAAATTTTCCAACACCGTTTTCCCGTGGAGGGTTCCTTAGTGCCTTAAAAGACGCGCAGGAACACGGCGCAGATGATGGTATAACAAGTTTGAAGAATAATTGCAAAACAAAGTGTTAATAAAAATTTTGAAAATAAAAAACTACAAAAATTAACTATTTTATATGAAAAACCAATGAAAAATTGAGTTTTCCGTCAACAACGATGTACCAAAGGTGTTATTTAACCTTCTCGGATCAACAAAAACCTAATATCACAATATAATTTACTAATACCTACTAGAACCGGTCAGAACGGTATCTTGTCTTATAAAATTTTTTATCAAAAACGAGTTTTCCGGGATTTCCACGAGATTTTTCACGGAAAATTTCACCGGAACCTTATAAACAGGTCGGCGTCAATAAAACAAAAATTTCAATGTAAAAATCTCGAAAATCGGCCAGCAAAAACTCAACAAAATATATATATTTGTATAATGGTTAGGTTAGGTTAGGTTAGGTTAGGTTAGGTTAGGTTCCCCCCCGAATTGGAATGTGCCTTGCCGTGGCGGGGGGGCTCAGTAACCCGTTGCAATCCAGCAACGGGCGAAGCCAAAACATTCCTCTGGTTGGGGCGCGCTGCGTCTGTCCCGTATCGGGCGGCAGCCGTGCTTCGTCGGTGCCCTGTGTCTGACCCATAGTGGGCGGCAGGGTGCCCTTTGGTGGTTGGGGTGGGCTGCGTCTGTCCCGTATCGGGCGGCAGTCTGCTTCGTCGATGCCCTGTGTCTGACCCATAGTGGGCGGCAGGGTATATTTCGGTGGTTGGGGTGCGACTTGTCTGTCCCCAATGGGATGGCAGTCGTGCTTCGTCGGTGCCCTGCGTCTGACCCATAATGGGCGGCGGGGTACCTTTTGGTGGTTGGGGTGCGCTGTGTCTGTCCCGTATCGGGCGGCAGTCGTGCCTCGTCGGCACCCTGTGTCTGACCCATAGTGGGCGGCAGGGTGCTCACTGGTGGTTGAGGTGCATTGCGTCTGTCCCGTATCGGGCGGCAGTTGCGCCTCGTCGGTTCCCTGCGTCTGACCCATAATGGGCGGCAGGGATACCTCGCTGGGGGGATTGGGGTGCACTGCGTCTGTCCGGTAACCGGCGGCAGTGACACCTGACAGGGGAGCCCAACCCCTGAAAAAATGGGCCGACGATGTGGAGTCATCGGTGAATGAATGATGGAAAACAGCAATTGCCAATATGGTCCCCAGGTGGGTACGTCGGCTCAGGCCGGGAAATCCCACCCCTCCACCTCGGTGGAGGGCCGCCCCTCGTACTCTGGGGGGGGCAACAATTGCTCCGTAGACCAGCAACGCGCTGGTCTTCGTAAACACGACCCTTGCAATGTTACACGGACTTTTACTGATCAAGCCGACTGCGAACCCGGTCGTAAAACGGGTTCAGAAGGGGACAGTTCTCTTGCCGAGGAGCTTAGCTCTGGATCGGCGATGAGTGTCGCGGAGTCTCAAGGGACTCAAGGGCGGCTGTGGCAGCGGAAACGCAGCCATTCCGCCAGAGATGCTACGTCCGACGAGGACAGTAGCTCTGCGTCGGAGCCTGTAAAGGCTCCGAAGGTTTCTACCGCCCGCCGAGGCAGAGGCCGACCGCCCACCACTGGGCAATACGTCGGCCTCGCCAAAGCCAAGGCGGAATTGGTGGCGGCTCAGCGCGCGGAGATGGAGCTCCGCGCTGAGCAGGAAGTGGAGGAGGCGGCTCGCAAAATCCGCACGGCTAGAGCCAAACCCGGCTCGCCGGAGATTGCGAGTACCGCAGTGGATGAGACCTCGGCGACGGACTTGGAAGCTCGAGTGATGAGCTCCGTCGAGGTCATCACCCAAGTGGCGAGCACCTCGAAGAACCTTAAGGGGACGTATGTTAAGGCTCTTCGAGATGCTGCCTCCTCCATTAAGGAGCTGGTAGGTGAGCTCCACCAGCGCACCGCGTCGGAGGAGCTGACCCGTCTGCGGCTGGCCAATGACCGCTACAAAGCGGACAATGACCAGCTGCGAACGGAGTTGGTGGAGCTACGCCGCGAGTTGGCCGCATTACGGGCTGACATGCGGCGTGCCCCAGACAGGGTGGCAGAGGAAATGCCACGTGTCAATGTCGGGGGGTCGTGCCAAACGCCGACCCCGTCCTCCGACAAGGCGCAGGAGCTGGAGCGGAGCATCTTGCTCAGTGTGGGCAAGATGCTCGACGCTCGGTTCGAGGGCTTGCAGCAGAGGCTGCTGCCCGAACCGCGCCTCCGCCCACCACTGGCTGCCGACAAGGCCAAGGCTGCCCCCCAGCCTAAGCCTGTGGCACCAGCGGTCCCGACGTCCCAGGGCAGGTCTGGCCCCGGCCCATCCCCGAAGTCCCAAAAGGGAAAGAAGGGAAAGGCCAAAGCCAAACAACCTGCCCCAGCCCCACCCCAACGGGAGCCCCGGCCACTGCCGCCGGCTCCTGCGTCTATGGACGAGGGGTGGAATGTGGTGGCGAGACGGCGTCCAAAGGCGGCACCAAAGAGTGCTGCCCTGCCGTCTCAACCACGGAGGGCCCAGTCTGCGGTACCTGTCTCCCAGCAGGCTCCGCAGACCAAGAAGGGACGACAGCGGAGGCGCAAGCCGCGCCCTCCCCGGTCCTTGGCTGTAGTGTTAAAGCTGCAGCCGGAGGCGGTTCAAAAGGGCGTCACCTACGCCGCAACTCTAGCCGAGGCCAAGAAGAAGGTCGATCTTCGAAGCCTCGGCATTGACTCTGTCAATTTCAGAGTGTCCGCCACAGGAGCCAGAATCCTAGAGATTCCCGGTGCCTCAAACACCGAAAAGGCGGACGCTCTGGCAGAGAAGTTGCGGGCCGCCCTTGGGGAGAGCGTGGCCGTGTCCAGGCCCACGAAGTGCGCGGAACTGCGCGTGTCCGGATTGGACGACGCAGTTTCCGCTGCAGATGTCGCGGCGGCGGTGGCCGGAATTGGTGGATGCCCAATTGCGTCCATCAAGACTGGCGAGGTCCGCCTCGACAAATCGGGTCTGGGCACGCTCTGGCTGAGCTGCCCGGTGGCTGCCGCCAATAAGGTGGCTGATGGCAGGCGGTTGCTTGTCGGGTGGGTGTCGGCGAAGGTCTCGCTCCTCGAAGCGAGACCTCTGCGCTGCTTCCGGTGCCTGCAACTCGGGCACGTCCGGGAGCAGTGCAGCAGTCCGGTTGACCGCAGCAGTAATTGTTACCGCTGCGGAAAGCCGGGCCACGTCGCCCGCGACTGCAACGCCGCCGCTGCACACTGCACTGTGTGCGCGGCTGCCAAGAAGCCGGCCGATCACAGGCTGGGGGGCAAATCGTGCCATGCCCCTCGGCCTAAAAGGCGGCTACCACCACCGACTGCATCCTCAACGCAGTCGGCCAGCGGCAGCTCAGCTGGAGTGTCCGGGGACGGACTTGTGGCCATGGAATCCTAGTTATGGACCACAAGCTCCGATTCCTCCAGGCGAATATCGAGCACTCCGCCAGAGCTCAGGACCTCCTGTTCCAGAGCTTTGCGGAGTGGTCGATAGACGTGGCCGTGATCTGCGAGCCGTACTATGTCCCCCCCGGTGCGAACTGGGTTCGGGACAATGACGGCTCCGTCGCGATCGTCCGATGGGGCGCGGCGAACTCCCCACCCTTCGAAAAGGTAGCGAAGGGTCCGGGATACGTCGCTGTGTGGTTTGAGGATTTTGTAGTCGTCGGTGGCTACTTTTCCCCGAACCGCACACTCGCCGAGTTCGAGATTTATCTCGGACGGGTGGGCGCCTTAATCGGCCAATGCCACCCTCGCCAAGTGCTCCTCGCTGGCGACTTCAATGCCTGGAATACGGCTTGGGGTTCCGTCAGAACGGATGTATTTGGCGAGGCACTGGAGGAGTTTGCCCTCGGACAAGGGTTGGCCCTTCTCAACCGGGGATCGATGAGCACGTGCGTGCGACCCCAGGGCGAGTCGATCGTGGACATCACGTTCGCGAGTCCCGCCCTGGCGCGCCGTGTTCGGGACTGGGGAGTGGTGGATACGGCGGTGTTGTGTGATCACCGATACATTCGGTTCGATCTCGCAGCCGTATCCCCGTCAGATCCAGCCGGTCCCTTCCGGCCCCCGGTTGACGACGGCCCGAGGTGGCAGTTGAGGCACCTCGACAGGGACCTCGCGAAGGAAGCTGCAATTGTGCAATCGTGGGTGACCGCGCCTGTGGGCCCCGTGGTGGTGGAGGACGAGGCGGAATGGTTGCGGGGCGCGTTGTCGCAGGTTTGCGACGCGTCAATGCCCCGAGCCAGGCGTCGTCCCCCGAAGCCCCAGGTGTACTGGTGGTCCACCGAGCTCACGAATTTGCGTGCAGCTTGTGTGGTCGCACGACGCCAGTACACCAATTACAGGCGGCGGCGGATGCGGGAGGAGAATGTGATTGCACTCCTGCATGCTTCCTTCAAGGAGTCCCGGCGGCAGCTGAAGGCAGCGATCGGCAGGGCTAAGGCTCTTGCGAGGGAGGAGTTGCTGGGGACGTTGAACCGCGACCCGTGGGGGAGGCCGTACAGGTTGGCGATGTGCAAACTTCGCCCCTGGGCACCCCCACTCACGCGAAGTCTCCAGCCGCAAATCCTGGACAGAGTCGTTTCGGCCCTGTTTCCGCGGACGGGGGACCATCCCAGTCCCCCCATGATGCCTTCGGTTGCCGCGGAGCCCGGCCCGGATGTGGCGCCGTCAGTGACCCCGGGAGAGCTGGGAGCTGCGGTGTTGCGGCTGCGAGCCAAAAACACCGCCCCCGGTCCTGACGGCGTACCCGGCCGGGTGTTGGTCTTGGCCATGGATGCCCTCGAGCCTCGTCTGAGGAGACTTTTCGACGCCTGTCTGGCCCTAGGCCAGGTTCCACAGCGGTGGAAGACAGGCCGTCTCGTTCTCCTCAGAAAGGAAGGGCGTCCGGCGGAATCCCCATCTGCGTACCGCCCGATAGTGATGCTCGACGAGGACGCCAAACTCTTTGAGAGAGTTGTGGCCGCCCGGATCGTCGAGCACCTAGAGGATGTCGGACCGGATCTGGCAGACTGCCAGTTTGGATTCCGCAGGGGTAGGTCTGCCGTAGACGCGATTCAGCGGGTTAAGTCCTTGGCGCAGGACGCGATCGCCCGGGGTGAGGTCGTGTTGGCGGTGTCTCTGGACATCGCCAACGCATTTAACTCCCTCCCCTGGAGCTGCATCAGGGAGGGGCTCCGATTCCACGGAGTTCCTCCGTACCTGCGCCGGGTCGTCGGGGACTACCTGTCTGGGCGTGCGGTGGAATACCCCGGTCGAGACCGGTGGTGTCGGCGGGAGATGTCGTGCGGCGTTCCTCAGGGGTCGGTACTAGGCCCACTCCTCTGGAACATCGGCTACGACTGGGTGCTGCGAGGAGCCACAGTGCCGGGTGTCGGCGTAGTCTGTTACGCGGACGACACCTTGGTCACTGCCCGAGGCAAAAGCCACAGGGATGCTTCCTTGCGCGCCACCGCCGGCGCGGCATTCGTAGTGGGCCGCATACGGCGATTGGGTTTGCGGGTGGCGCTCGAAAAGTCCGAGGCCGTGGTTTTCCATGGCCCGCGGAACGCGCCGCCCCGGGGTGCCCATATCGTCGTATCCGGAGTCCGCATCGACATGAGGCCGTCGATGCGCTATCTGGGACTCGTCCTGGATAGCCGGTGGAACTTCGGCCCCCACTTCGAGTGCCTTGAGCCTCGGCTGCTGAGGGCGGCTGCGGCCCTGGGAAGGCTGCTGCCGAATCTCGGCGGACCTGAGACGTCGTGTCGGCGTCTCTACGCGGGAATCGTGAGATCGATGGCCCTGTATGGTGCCCCTGTGTGGGCCGGCAGCGCCCTGACTCGCAGCAATGTCGCCCGCTTGACGCGAGTCCAGCGGGTGATGGCGATCAGGGTGGTACGGGGTTATCGCACGATCTCGGGTGAGGCATCTTGCGTGCTGGCGGGTACTATTCCCTGGGACCTGGAAGCGAGAGCCCTCGCGTCGCTCTACGAGTGGCGCGTGGAGGCGCTCCGGGCCAGGGGTCACCCGCCTGCACTGCAGGAACAGGAGGGGCACAGAGCTGAGCTGCGCCAACGGGCTACCGAAGCGTGGGAGTCCAGGCTGGCGCTTTCGAGCGCCGGACTCTGGACTATCGAGGCAATTCGTCCGGTCTTCCAGCAGTGGTTGGGTAGGCGACACGGTTTCCTGACCTACCGTCTGACTCAGGTGCTCTCGGGACATGGTTGTTTCGGGAGTTACCTGTTTCGGATCGGTCGGGAACCGAATGCCAGGTGCCACCACTGCGACGATTGCCTCGACGAGACGGCCCAGCACACGCTGGAGGTGTGCCCGGCGTGGGATGCGGAGCGCAGCGCGCTCGGCTCTGTATTGGGTGCCGACATCTCGCTCCCGACCGTGGTTCGCGCTATGGTCGAGAGTGAGAGATCGTGGCAGGCGGTGCGATCCTTCTGCGAGGCCGTAATGCTCGCGAAGGAGGCGGCGGAGAGGGCTAGGGAAGATGATGCATCCTCCCTTCCGCTTCGTCGCCGTCGCACGGGACGCCGGAGGGCGGCTTTCGTTGCCGAAAGCCTCCCTCTCCCGCAGTCCCATGAGCCTTCGTTGGCGGGTTCGGGGGAATCCGCCTCCGGTCCAGGGCTCGAGATGGCGCGTGCGCTTCCTGCGCACCATCTCATGAGGGACAACTAGAGAGGGACCCCTCCCTCTCGGGACGTCGCCGGCGCTGCACAGAGCGCCGGCCAACGCTGTCGGGTCGCGAACGAATGCGCAAGCTCCTCGTGACCCGACTCCGTGCGTCCAGACGGAAGCCGCAGGTTTTTAGTCGGTAAGAGTCCGGCATAACCCGACCTCGGCCCCCGCTGGGGTAGGGTATCCATGAGGATTTTCCTGCGATAAAAAAAAAGGTTAGGTTAGGTTAGGTTTTTTTTTTTTTTTTTTTTATAAGAACACCGTTTTCCTCCGACATTTCGTCGAAGCTCTTGTTTATCATTTTATTTATAGTTATTGGTTTTCAGATTATGTTACTTTGCCCTTTTCTTGGGCTTGTCGTCCTTTAGTGATTTATTATTACATTATTCGGGTATTAGGCATTCATCATTTTTTATTTATTTATTCATTTGTATTTACTTAAATTTATAGGAGCTTTTATTCCACTTTTTGTTCTAATTCTAATTTTGAGTATTTCTACTATTTAATTTATTTATTTTGCTATTAGTATTTCTAGTTCGATACTATAATCGTATATTTTATAATATACGTATAGTATCTGTTTCTTACTTTTATTTTGTTGCTTTATTTGTTACGCTTGATTACTTTCATTGCTACTTTCTTGCAGTATTCTTTGAATTTCTCTACAGTATTTTTGTTACTGATGAGGGTATGGTAAACATCTCCTTTTATTTTTTGGTTTAGGTGGTGCTCAGTGTCAAATCTTTCGACAGAGTGAATGGGACACTCATCTAACAGGTGTTGGATGGTTTCTACAATTTCTGGGTCGCAAGCGCATGACGAGTTATCTTTACACTTAAACCTACTTAAGTACTCAGAAAACCCGCCATGGCCCGTGAGCACCTGGGTGAGTACGCTGTCCACTTCATTTCTCTTAACATAGTTAAAGGCCTGGATTATCTCGGGGAAGAAAAGTTTTGTTGTGTCAGCTGTGTTTTGGGACTTGTATCTTTGGTTCCATTCTATTATGGTCCTTCGTCTATTGCTCAGCTTCAGATGGGAGATCGGGCATTGGTCGTAGGCTGCCTTTGTTTTTAGCATTGAGGCGCTTTTGGCTAATTCATCTGCTCGCTCATTACCTGGTATTCCCACATGAGCTTTTATCCAGAACAGGTGAATAAGCCTCCCCTCATTTTTCATCCCCATCAGATTCTGAGCAACCGCGTAGACCAACGGATGGTCCAACCTACCACTGCAGATCAGATCAAGGGAAGATCTTGAGTCGCTGAGAATATTTACTCTGGAGCATTTGGATTTTCTTGCAGTTTCGGTTGCCTGGTAGAGTGCGTACAGTTCGGCCTGAAAGACCGTGCAGAATGGCTCCAGCCTAAACTTTCTGCACGATCTCTCAGTTCCCTCCCGCCACGCAGTCAAGGCGGCTCCCACTTTATCATCAGTTTTGCTTCCATCTGTAAATATTCTCATCAACCCCTCTTCGTGTTCCTGCTTCTGATCCTCTGCCACCGATTCAACCACGCCGTAGGAAAGATCTGGAATTCGTGCAGGGTGTGGCATTTTTGCAACCGCAACTTTTCTTTCTACAGTTCTATCCCTAAGCGTTTCCTGAGGTTTGCCTTTCTTTGCCTCGTACAATGTGGCCACTTCCCTAACTCTCATGTCAAGAGGCAATAGCCCAGTCAGCGCAAGGGCGGAATTTAGCGATACAGTTCGGTATGCTTTGCAAATTTTTTGGGCAAAGCCCCTTTGTATCGCGTCTAGACGTTTCCTTATACTGATTTTGTTTGTTGCTTGCGCCCATGCACTGGCTGCATACATGACAATGGGTTCTATTATGGCCACATATATGGTTTTAATGGTACTGGGACAAAGACCCCACGAAATTTTTGCTGCTCTAGCTATTAATTTATAAATGTTCCAGGCCTTCTGGCACACGTATGAGACGTGACTAGCAAACGTCAGTTTTCTGTCTATTATGAGACCCAATATTTTTATTTCATCAACTAACTTAATGTGATGACCTGCCATGCGTATGATTGGTTCGTCGAACTTTAATTTGTTTGTTATTAACATGGCGCTGGTTTTATGCGGAGCAAACTTTAGTTTATTTTCGACTCCCCAATCATACACTATCTTTAATATTCGGTCAGCTTGCCTCTCTAAATGGTCTGCGTCATCACCGTCAAACACGAGTACTATGTCGTCTGCGAATGCTTGGGAGTAGACTTGCTCGGTCTCCAGTTTCTCTAATAGAGGGTCTAACAATATATTCCAAAATGTCGAGCCCTGAACACACCCTTTGTTCGTTTCCTTGGACACTTCCGAGCCTGCATAGCTCAAACTCACTCTCCTATCCTCAAAGTAACTATGCACCATCATTTGAAGGCTCAATGGGCACCCCTTCCTGCTTAGACCCATTTTAATAGCGGGCCACCATGCGCTATCGAATGCACCCTCTATGTCTAGGGATACTATGATGTTGATTTTTTTACATTTTAAATTTTCCCTTATATGTGTTGTTAGATCATAGAGGGCGTCTTCGGTGCACCGCTGAGGCGTGAAGCCATACTGCCTGCAGCTCATTTTTGGTAGTGAGTGCCATCTAATTCTATTGATTAGCATTTTTTCCAAGACCTTGCCCAGAATCGATAGCAGCCCTATGGGTCGATATGATTTTGGCGAAGAATAATCCGTTTTCCCTGGTTTTCTTAGGACTACTACCTTAGCGTGCTTCCATTGTCTTGGAAAAAATGATAAAGCTAAACACTTATTTGCGAATGCTAGGTATACTGCCTCATTAGTCTGTATTGATGCCGCGCAGATGTCCGCTGTGAATCCATCATGACCCGGTGCTTTTTTTGGCTTAAAACTCTTATAGGCTCTCCTCAGTTCTTCGACAGAGAATTGCGGTTCATCATCCTCAGGATGGATGCCTCTCCCCAATTCTTGAGCCAAATTTCTGGTAAGCTGGTGTACTCCTTGGTCTTGTTCAGTTGTGTCCTCTGGAAAGAACGTTTGCACCAAGAGTTTGGCCGACTCTTCCTCGTTTAAGTATGCACCACCCTGTTGTAAAAGTTGATCCTCATATTTTGTATTACATTTCCCTATTATTCTTTTAACCCCATCCCACATACTTTCCCCTTTTTGTCTCCCACAGAATCGTTTCCAGCTTTCTTGTTTTGCTTCTTCTACAGTGGCTAAATATTTTTCTTTTATTTTCAGATAAGCTTCGATGACTACTTGTTTTCTGTGCTCCGCTGCGTTCGAGATCCTGCGTTTGGCTCTGGTTACCTCCTTCTTCATTTCCTCGAGCTGCTGATTCCACCAAGGTAAGTGCATTTTCTTTTTGTTATTTATTAAGGGAATAGCTGCCTCGCATGCCTTTTCGATACTTATGATGTATTCATTTAGATAAGTTTCTAGGTCTGATGTAGATGTTTTTTTTTTTTTTTTTTTTTTTTATATTTTAAACGGTTTTCCTCCGACATTTTGATCGAAGCTCTTGTTTATCATTTATTCAATGTTTACTTTTAGTGTACTAGGTTGCATTGCCCTATTCTTGGGCTGATAAGTCTTTAATTTATTATTATTTGTTATATATTAGCTTTTTAGATATTTTCGTTAACTTAGAAGTTTGCAGTTCATTTTTTGCTATAATTTTAGATTTACATTTGTTTTATTTGCCAATTAGTCTTTTTTTGCTATTTAGTTTTGTTTTCGATACTATGAGCATATATTTTTACAATATATGTATAATATCTATTTCTTGCGCTTTTTTTTTTATTACTCTATTTATTACGTTTTATTACTCTGTTGGCTATCGTTTTACAATATTCTTTGAATGTTTTAGCTGTCCTTTTGTTAATAATTAGGATGTGATAATTAATACTCCTTATTTTGTTTTCCAGGTGATTCTCGGCGTTAAACCTTTCTACTGAGTTAATTGTACACTCATCCAGCAGGTGTGGGATGGTTTCTGGAGTTTCTGCATCGCAAGCACATGACGCGTTATCTTTACACTTGAACCTATTTAAGTACTCAGAAAACCCGCCATGGCCTGTAAACACCTGGGTGAGTACACTATCCACTTCGTTTCTCTTTACGTATTCGAAGGCCTGGATGGCCTCAGGAAAGAAAAGCTTTGTTATTGTTGCTGTGCTTTGCGACTGATACCTTTCGTTCCATTCCATTATGGTTCTTCGTCTATTGCTCAGCTTCAGGTATGAGATGGGGCAATGGTCATAAGATGCCTTTGTTTTTAGCGTTGAGGCGCTTTTAGCCAATTCATCTGCTCGCTCATTTCCTGGTATTCCTACATGAGCTTTTACCCAGAGCAGATGAATAAGCCTCCCCTCGTTTGTCATTCTCATCACATTCTGAACAATAGCGAAGACCAATGGGTGGTCCATTCTGCCACTGCAGATCAAGTCAAGGGACGATCTTGAGTCGCTAAGAATATGCACCTTAGTGCAATCGGATTTCTTGGCGGTTTCAGTTGCTTGATAAAATGCGTACAGTTCGGCCTGAAAGACCGTGCAGAATGGCTCGAGCCTAAATTTTCTGCACGATCTCTCAGTCACACCCTGCCACGCAGTCAAGGCAGCACCCACCTTGCCATCAATTTTACTTCCGTCGGTGTATATTCGCAACAACCCCTCCTCATGTTCCTGGCTCTGATCCTCTGCAACTGATGTCACAAAGCCGTATGTAAGGTCCGGTATTCTAGCGGGGTGTGGCATTTTCCTAACAGCTACTTTCCTTTCTACACTTCTGCCACCGAGCAACTCCTGGGGTTTGCCCCTCTTTGCTTCATACAATGTGGCCACTTCCTTGACTCTCATGTCAAGAGGCAACAGACCAGTCAGCGCAAGGGCCGCATTTAGTGATACGGTCCGGTACGCTTTGCAGATTTTTTGGGCAAAGCCCCTTTGTATCGCGTCGAGATGTTTTCTTATGCTTACTTTGCTAGCTGCCTGTGCCCATGCGCTGGCTGAGTACATGACAATGGGTTCAATTATGGCCACATATATCGTTCGTATCGTGTTGGGGCAAAGTCCCCAAGAAATTTTCGCCGCTCTAGCCAGGAATTTATATATGTTCCAGGCCTTCTGGCAAACGTATGAGACGTGACTGGCAAATGCAAGCCTTTTGTCTATTATGAGACCCAGTATCTTTAATTCATCAACCAATTTAATTTGGTGGCCTGCCATGCGTATGATTGGGTTGTCGAATTTTAGTTTGTTTGTTACCAGCATGGCGCTGGTCTTGTGCGGTGCAAACTTTAGTTTATTTTCGACTCCCCAATCATACACTGACTTTAGTATATGGTCAGCCTGTTTCTCTATAGAGCTTGCATCGTCTGCACTGAATACCAGCACTATATCATCAGCGAACGCCTGATAGTACACCTGTTCGTCCTCCAGTTTCTCTAATAGAGAGTCCAACAGTATATTCCAAAATGTTGGACCCCCTATTGAGCCCTGAACACAGCCTTTGTTCGTATCCTTTGATACCTCTGCTCCTGCATAGCTCAAGCTCACTCTTCTATCTTCAAAGTAGCTTCCCACCATTTTTTGGAGGATCAACGGGCACCCCTTTCTGTTAAGACCCAGTTTGACAGCGGGCCACCATGCGCTATCAAATGCGCCCTCTATGTCTAGAGATACTACGATATTCATTTTTTTGCATTTTAAGTTTTCCCGTATATGCGTTGTTAGATCATAGAGGGCGTCTTCGGTACAACGTTGGGGTATAAATCCGTACTGTCTAGAGTTCATTTTTGGGAGTAAGTGCCACCTTATCCTATTTATAAGCATTTTTTCCAAGACCTTTCCCAGAATCGATAGTAGGCCTATGGGTCTATATGATTTTGGAACAGAATAATCTGTTTTCCCAGGTTTTCTCAGGACTACTATCTTCGCCAGTTTCCACTGTCTTGGAAACAATGAGAGGGCTAGGCACTTATTCGCTAACTCTAGGAATACGGCCTCGTTGGCCTGTATAGCTGCCGTGCAGATGTCTGCTGTGAAGCCATCATGTCCCGGTGCTTTTTTCGGCTTGAAGCTCTTGTATGCTCTCCTTAGCTCTTCCATAGAGAATTGCGGTTCGTCATCCTCAGGATGAATACTTTTCCCCAATTCTTGAGCCATACGTCTGGTGAGCTTGTGGGTTTCTTGGTCTTCTGCAGTTGTATCTTCCGGAAAGAACGTTTGCGTTAAAAGTTTGGCCGATTCTTCCGCTCCAAGATATGTACCATTTTGTTGCAGAGGTTGATCCTCATATCTCGTACTACATTTCCCTATAATTCTTCTGACCCCATCCCACATACTCTCTCCTTTTTGCCTTCCACAAAATTGTTTCCAGCTTTCTTGCTTTGCATGTTCCACAGCCACTAAATATTCTTCTTTTATTTTCAGGTAAGCTTCGACGACTGCCATTTTCCGATGATCTGCTGCGTTCGAGATCCTGCGTTTTGCCCTGGTCACCTCCTTTTTCATTTCTTCAAGCTGCGGGTTCCACCAAGGTAAGTGCATTTTCTTTTTTGTTTTTATTAAAGGGATAGATTCTTCACATGCTTCTTCAATGCTAATTGTGTATTCATTAATTGCGGCCTCTAGGTCGGATGTAGATGTTATGCTTTTTATTCTGGCTTGAGTTATATTTCGTGCCTGCATTTGATTTTTTAAGGTTTCTGTAAACTTATGCCAATCCGCTTTCTTTGTATAGTATTTTCTTGTGCCTTGATTTATTTTTGTTTGTTCATTTTTCCCCGTTAGCACGGTGAAGGTAACAGCATTGTGATCAGCGCAAGTGATTCCGGTATCGACTTTCCAGTCCCTTATTTTGCCGATTAGTCCTTCACTACACGCTGTGACATCCACCCTGCTTTTATATACTTTTTTATTCCTAATCGTAAAAAATGTTGGCACGTTACCTTCATTTAGAATGTGGAGCCCCATTTCATTAAATGCACCTGCTAGTGAGTCTCCTCTATGGTCATTTTTGTCGCTGCCCCATTCGGTACTCAGTGCATTGACGTCTCCTCCAACAATTATGTGGTGCGTTCCTATTTGCTCAATTGTCCGTGACAGTCTGTCAATATACGGATCGATTGGTTGATCACCCTCAAAATATATTGAAATGACACCAATTTCCAAGTTTGATGTTTTTAGGACTGCCACGGCAATGTTCTTAGTCGTCAAGGATGGAATTTGGATGACATTTATTCCTTCGTCGAACACTAGTATCGCCGCCTTTACGGGGAGTGGGTCACTGTCAATGCACTGTATTATCTGGTACCCGAGTTTCGAAGCCATTCGTCGCTGCGATCCAACATATGGCTCCTGTACTAGGGCTAGGCTGACCTTCCTTGTCTGGCATTCTTTAACTAGCTCTTCTGTAGCGAGGCGCATTCTCTGTAGGTTAGCTTGAACTACGGTTTTATGAAGAATATTCTGTGAGGGAATGTCCTGGCTGCCCTTAGCAATATGTCACTCTCGACCTTGCCAATGCATCCCACTTCTTTTTGACTGGGCACGACCCATCAAACGCGTTGTGGTCCACTGTGGGGTGTCCGGCAACGAGGCAATTTTTGCAGCTAGGTGGTATGCCAGCAGTTCTAACTTCGCATACCGAGTTTAAGTGGGGGCCTCCGCAGTGACTGCAGAGATCCACCGTCTCGGTACATAATTTACGGCCATGCCCATATGCCAGACACCTCGAGCATTGGACCAAGGGACTTTGATCCGACACTACAACGCGTTGAATGTCTATGTGGACTCTTCCAGCGTCGGTTAACGCCTTCCACATCTTTGGTGTGACCTCGATAACGATGTGGTTTGTATGTGGGTTTCGAGTCTTCTTCCTGTATCGAATCGTCATGTCCCAGTCTTGGTCCACAAGGTTTTTAAGGACGTTCTTGTTTTGGGACTTTAGAAGTTGTATAATATCTTCATTTGTATTGACAGCCAGTACGTCCTTGAGAATGACAAGTGGATTTCTATTTTTAACTTCTTCGACCTTCAATTTACAATTTGCAACCCTGAGCCGATCGATCAATTTCTTCCTTTCCTCAACTGTTGTACAACCCATAACTACCTTTTGGTCTTTAGCTTTCCTTACTCTGTCCACTCTGATTCCGCTCTCCTTCGCATCTACAGCCCTCCTAATCCTCTCCACAATCTCTCCACTTGTGTCCTGCGAATCCTCCGATGAGATTATTACGGAGTGCATCTCCTTATGTCTTTGCACGGACGCTGCTACTACACCAGCGTATGTCGGACGACCTGTATCCAGTTTTTCCGAGAGCGCAGTTGTGTGCTGTTTACACTCCTCCAATAGTAGGCTGTGCTCTCGGATAGACTGTTTCAGGCTTTGTAAGAGTGAGGATTGAATCTGGTCCTGAGTTTCTGTTTGAGCATTGATCGCTAGGGAATCAGTTGATTTTTGGTCCTGTGGCACACCCTTTCCGCGGTCGCCTTCAGCGTCCTTCACCAGTTGGTAGAGCCGCTCAAGCTGCTGTGCTATTTCTTGCTTGATCTCGGTTTTTATATTCCGTGACGCATTGAGCTGTGCTTTTCCCTTTAGAAGGCAGCTCCTAGCTTCAGAGACTCTACCAGCTGGTTTAGTCGATTTCGGGGATATTCCTATCTCAAACGATGCTATTTTTTCACTGATCGTCTCTTGCTGTGAGGCTTTGCGCTTTACTATTTTTGCAGGTCCTGCCTTAGTTTTTGGCGGCGAGATGGTAATCAAATCTGACCTAGCTGAATCCCCATCGTCAATGCTTTTCCTAACTCCAGCGCTGAGTGTTACAGTTTTCGGGGGAGATTTCGGGGCTGCATTATCTTCGACTTGCATTTTGGGTGTATGAAACATGTCGGAGGTGATCAAAATGTGAGTAAAGGGATAAAGGGATGTAAAGAGTCCCAGTCCAATAGAAGTCAATACGTGTAAACTATGATTTCCAATAAATTAAAAGAAAGAAATATTTATATATGTATATATATATATATATATATTTGTATATAAGTTTTTGTTTTGTATATAATTTATAATACCTCACAATAACAGAGTATAATTACTACTTAAAAAGTATAACGAACAATAAAAATATTTTGTTCCACCTTCTAAAGGTAGATGTCACTACAAGTACAATAAATCGCACATACAGTTTTGTCAATGAATGTCCTCTCCCTTACCTCGAGACTAAAGGGAGGGAGGGCGGGCGCTTCAAATTTTCTATGTTTTCGTCGTCCGATCGGGGCGGTTGACGTCTCAATCGATGCGGACGGTAAAAAGCAAGCTATTTAAACTATAAAAAACGAAGGTTCAATGAAAAATTTTGAAAATATTTGAGAAAAACACAAATTTTTAAACGAATCAGCTAAGTATTGCAAATTTTCCAACACCTATTTCCCGCAGAGTGGTCCTTAGTGTCTCAAAAGACGCGCAGGAACACGGCGCAGATGATGGTATAAGAAACTTGAAGAAAACCTACAATACAGAGCGTTTTATGAAATTTTGAAAACAAAACTACCAAAAATTTACTATTTTAATGTGAAAAACAATTGAAAATTGAATTTTCCGTCAGCAAGGATGTACCAAAAGGTGTTATTTAACGACCTCGGATCAACAAAAACCTAAATACAAACGAAGATTAATTAATACCAATTACAACCGGTCGAAACGGTATTGTGTCTATTAAAATACTATAAATTTTGAGGTTTTCCGGGATTTTCTCGAAATTCCAGAAAGAAAAATTTACCCAAACCTTAAAAACAGATGGGCGTCAACGAGACAAAAATTACTGTGAAAAAATCGTGAAAATCGGCCAGCGAAAACCCAGTTAAATATGCGATTTTGTGTCGATGTAGATGTTATGCTCTGAATTTTGGCTTGTGTTATATTCCGTATATGCATGTTATTATTAGGTTAGGTTAGGTTAGGTTAGGTTAGGTTAGGTTAGGTTAGGTTAGGTTAGGTTAGGTTAGGTTAGGTTAGGTTAGGTTAGGTTAGGTTCCCCCCCGAATTGGAATGTGCCTTGTCGTGGCGGGGGGGCTCAGTAACCCGTTGCAATCCAGCAACGGGCGAAGCCAAAACATTCCTCTGGTTGGGGCGCGCTGCGTCTGTCCCGTATCGGGCGGCAGTCGTGCTTCGTCGGTGCCCTGTGTCTGACCCATAGTGGGCGGCAGGGTGCCCCTTTGGTGGTTGGGGTGGGCTGCGTCTGTCCCGTATCGGGCGGCAGTTTGCTTCGTCGATGCCCTGTGTCTGACCCATAGTGGGCGGCAGGGCATCCTTCGGTTGTTGGGGTGCGACTTGTCTGTCCCCAATGGGATGGCAGTCGTGCTTCGTCGGTGCCCTGCGTCTGACCCATAATGGGCGGCGGGGTACCTTTTGGTGGTTGGGGTGCGCTGCGTCTGTCCCGTATCGGGCGGCAGTTGCGCCTCGTCGGTTCCCTGCGTCTGACCCAGAATGGGCGGCAGGGATACCTCGCTGGGGGGTTTGGGGTGCACTGTGTCTGTCCGGTAGCCGGCGGCAGTGACACCTGACAGGGGAGCCCAACCCCTGAAAAAGTGGGCCGACGATGTGGAGTCATCGGAGAAAAGGATGATGGAAAAAAGTGATTGCCAATATGGTCCCCAGGTGGGTACGTCGGCTGATGCCGGGAAATCCCACCCCTCCGCCTCGGTGGAGGGCCGCCCCTCGTACTCTGGGGGGGGCAACAATCGCTTCGTGGGCCAGCAGACCGCTGGCCCTCGTGAACACAACCATCGCTATGTACAACGGACAACTGATAACGCCGACCAAGAACCCGGTCGTAAAATGGGTTCAGAGGCTGAAGACGCTCATGCTGAGGAGCTAAGCTCCAGCTCAGCGATGAGTGTAGCGGAGTCCGTAGAGACACGAGGGCGGCTCTGGCAGCGGAAACGCAGCCATTCTGCCAGAGCAGCTACGTCTGACGAGGAGAGCAGCTCCGCGTCGGAGTCTGTTAGGGCTCCGAAGGTCTCTACCGCCCGCCGAGGCAGAGGCAGACCGCCCACCACCGGGCAATACGTCGGCCTCGCCAAAGCCAAGGCGCAATTGGTGGCGGCTCAGCGCGCGGAGATGGAGCTCCGCGCTGAGCAAGAACTGGAGGAGGCGGCACGCAAAATCCGTACGGCTAGAGCCAAAACGAGCTCGCCGGAGATTGCGAGTGCCGCAATGGAGGAAACCTCGGCGGCGGACCTACAAGCTCGAGTGATGAGCTCCGTCGAGGTGATCTCCCAGGTGGCCAGCACCTCGAAGAACCTCAAGGGGACCTACGTAAAGGCTCTTCGAGATGCTGCCTCCTCCATTAAGGAGCTGGTAGGTGAGCTCCACCAGCGCACTGCGTCGGAGGAGCTGGCCCGTCTGCGGCTGGCCAATGACCGCTATAAGGCGGACAATGACCAGCTGCGAACGGAGTTGGCGGAGCTACGCCGCGAGTTGGCCGCATTACGGGCCGACATGCGGCGTGCCCCAGACAGGGTGGCAGAGGAGCTGCCACCTGTCAATGTCGGGGGGTCGTGCCCAACAACGACCCCGTCCTCCGACAAGGCGCAGGAACTGGAGCGGAGCATCTTGCTCAGTGTGGGTAAGATGCTCAACGCTCGGTTCGAGGGCTTGCAGCAGAGGCTGCTGCCCGAACCGCGCCTACGCCCACCGTTGGCTGCCGACAAGGCCAAGGTTGCCCCCCAGCCTAAGCCTGTGGCACCAGCGATCCCGACGTCCCAGGGCAGGTCTGGCCCCGGCCCATCCCCGAAGTCCCAAAAGGGAAAGAAGGGAAAGGCCAAAGCCAAACAACCTCCCCCAGCCCCACCCCAACGGGAGCCCCGGCCCTTGCCGCCGGCTCCTGCGTCCATGGACGAGGGGTGGAATGTGGTGGCGAGACGGCGTCCAAAGGCGGCACCAAAGAGTGCTGCCCTGCCGTCTCAACCACGGAGGGCCCAGTCTGCGGTACCTGTCTCCCAGCAGGCTCCGCAGACCAAGAAGGGACGACAGCGGAGGCGCAAGCCGCGCCCTCCCCGGTCCTTGGCTGTAGTAATAAAACTGCAGCCTGAGGCGGTAAAAAAGGGCGTCACCTACGCCGCAACTCTTGCCGAGGCCAAGAAGAAGGTCGATCTTCGAAGCCTCGGCATCGACTCTGTCAATTTCAGAGTGTCCGCCACAGGAGCCAGAATCCTGGAGGTTCCCGGTGCTTCAAACACCGAGAAGGCGGACGCTCTGGCAGAGAAGTTGCGGGCCGCCCTTGGGGAGAGCGTGGCCGTGTCCAGGCCCACGAAGTGCGCGGAACTGCGCGTGTCCGGGTTGGACGACGCAGTTTCCGCTGCAGATGTCGCGGCGGCGGTGGCCGGAATTGGTGGATGCCCAATTGCGTCCATCAAGACTGGCGAGGTCCGCCTCGACAAATCGGGTCTGGGCACGCTCTGGCTGAGCTGCCCGGTGGCTGCCGCCAATAAGGTGGCTGATGGCAGGCGGTTGCTTGTCGGCTGGGTGTCGGCGAAGGTCTCGCTCCTCGAAGCGAGACCTCTGCGCTGCTTCCGGTGCCTGCAACTCGGGCACGTCCGGGAGCAGTGCAGCAGCCCGGTTGACCGCAGCAGTAATTGTTACCGCTGCGGTAAACCGGGTCACGTCGCCCGCGACTGCAACGCCGCCGCTGCACACTGCACTGTGTGCGCGGCTGCCAAGAAGCCGGCCGATCACAGGCTGGGGGGCAAATCGTGCCATGCCCCTCGGCCTAAAAGGCGGCTACCACCACCGACTGCATCCTCAACGCAGTCGGCCAGCGGCAGCTCAGCTGGAGTGTCCGGGGACGGACTTGTGGCCATGGAATCCTAGTCATGGACCACAAGCTCCGATTCCTCCAGGCGAATATCGAACACTCCGCCCGAGCTCAGGACCTCCTGTTCCAGAGCTTCGCGGAGTGGTCGATAGACGTGGCAGTGATCTGCGAGCCGTACTTTGTCCCCCCAGGTGAGAACTGGGTGCGGGACAATGACGGCTCCGTCGCGATCGTCCGATGGGGCGCGGCGAACTCCCCACCCTTCGAAAAGGTAGCGAAGGGTCCGGGATACGTCGCTGTGTGGTTTGAGGATTTTGTAGTCGTCGGTGGCTACTTTTCCCCGAACCGCACACTCGCCGAGTTCGAGATTTATCTCGGACGGGTGGGCGCCTTAATCGGCCAATGCCACCCTCGCCAAGTGCTCCTCGCTGGCGACTTCAATGCCTGGAATACGGCTTGGGGTTCCGTCAGAACGGACGTATTTGGCGAGGCACTGGAGGAGTTTGCCCTCGGACAAGGGTTGGCCCTTCTCAACCGGGGATCGATGAGCACGTGCGTGCGACCCCAGGGCGAGTCGATCGTGGACATCACGTTCGCGAGTCCCGCCCTGGCGCGCCGTGTTCGGGACTGGGGAGTGGTGGATACGGCGGTGTTGTGTGATCACCGATACATTCGGTTCGATCTCGCAGCCGTATCCCCGTCAGATCCAGCCGGTCCCTTCCGGCCCCCGGTTGACGACGGCCCGAGGTGGCAGTTGAGGCACCTCGACAGGGACCTCGCGAAGGAAGCTGCAATTGTGCAATCGTGGGTGTCCGCGCCTGTGGGCCCCGTGGTGGTGGAGGACGAGGCGGAATGGTTGCGGGGCGCGTTGTCGCAGGTTTGCGACGCGTCAATGCCCCGAGCCAGGCGTCGTCCCCCAAAGCCCCAGGTGTACTGGTGGTCCGCCGAGCTCACGAATTTGCGTGCAGCTTGTGTGGTCGCACGACGCCAGTACACCAATTACAGGCGGCGGCGGATGCGGGAGGAGAATGTGATTGCACTCCTGCATGCTTCCTTCAAGGAGTCCCGGCGGCAGCTGAAGGCAGCGATCGGCAGGGCTAAGGCTCTTGCGAGGGAGGAGTTGCTGGGGACGTTGAACCGCGACCCGTGGGGGAGGCCGTACAGGTTGGCGATGTGCAAACTTCGCCCCTGGGCACCCCCACTCACGCGAAGTCTCCAGCCGCAAATCCTGGACAGAGTCGTTGCGGCCCTGTTTCCGCGGACGGGGGACCATCCCAGTCCCCCCATGATGCCTTCGGTTGCCGCGGAGCCCGGCCCGGATGTGGCGCCGTCAGTGACCCCGGGAGAGCTGGGAGCTGCGGTGTTGCGGCTGCGAGCCAAAAACACCGCCCCCGGTCCTGACGGCGTACCCGGCCGGGTGTTGGTCTTGGCCATGGATGCCCTCGAGCCTCGTCTGAGGAGACTCTTCGACGCCTGTCTGGCCCTAGGCCAGGTTCCACAGCGGTGGAAGACAGGCCGTCTCGTTCTCCTCAGAAAGGAAGGGCGTCCGGCGGAATCCCCATCTGCGTACCGCCCGATAGTGATGCTCGACGAGGACGCCAAACTCTTTGAGAGAGTTGTGGCCGCCCGGATCGTCGAGCACCTAGAGGATGTCGGACCGGATCTGGCAGACTGCCAGTTTGGATTCCGCAGGGGTAGGTCTGCCGTAGACGCGATTCAGCGGGTTAAGTCCTTGGCGCAGGACGCGATCGCCCGGGGTGAGGTCGTGTTGGCGGTGTCTCTGGACATCGCCAACGCATTTAACTCCCTCCCCTGGAGCTGCATCAGGGAGGGGCTCCGATTCCACGGAGTTCCTCCGTACCTGCGCCGGGTCGTCGGGGACTACCTGTCTGGGCGTGCGGTGGAATACCCCGGTCGAGACCGGTGGTGTCGGCGGGAGATGTCGTGCGGCGTTCCTCAGGGGTCGGTACTAGGCCCACTCCTCTGGAACATCGGCTACGACTGGGTGCTGCGAGGAGCCACAGTGCCGGGTGTCGGCGTAGTCTGTTACGCGGACGACACCTTGGTCACTGCCCGAGGCAAAAGCCACAGGGATGCTTCCTTGCGCGCCACCGCCGGCGCGGCATTCGTGGTGGGCCGCATACGGCGATTGGGTTTGCGGGTGGCGCTCGAAAAGTCCGAGGCCGTGGTTTTCCATGGCCCGCGGAACGCGCCGCCCCGGGGTGCCCATATCGTCGTATCCGGAGTCCGCATCGACGTGAGGCCGTCGATGCGCTATCTGGGACTCGTCCTGGATAGCCGGTGGAACTTCGGCCCCCACTTCGAGTGCCTTGAGCCTCGGCTGCTGAGGGTGGCTGCGGCCCTGGGAAGGCTGCTGCCGAATCTCGGCGGACCTGAGACGTCGTGTCGGCGTCTCTACGCGGGAATCGTGAGATCGATGGCCCTGTATGGTGCCCCTGTGTGGGCCGGCAGCGCCCTGAGTCGCAGCAATATCGCCCGCTTGACGCGAGTCCAGCGGGTGATGGCGATCAGGGTGGTACGGGGTTATCGCACGATCTCGGGTGAGGCATCTTGCGTGCTGGCGGGTACTATTCCCTGGGACCTGGAAGCGAGAGCCCTCGCGTCGCTCTACGAGTGGCGCGTGGAGGCGCTCCGGGCCAGGGGTCACCCGCCTGCACTGCAGGAACAGGAGGGGCACAGAGCTGAGCTGCGCCAACGGGCTACCGAAGCGTGGGAGTCCAGGCTGGCGCTTTCGAGCGCCGGACTCTGGACTATCGAGGCAATTCGTCCGGTCTTCCAGCAGTGGTTGGGTAGGCGACACGGTTTCCTGACCTACCGTCTGACTCAGGTGCTCTCGGGACATGGTTGTTTCGGGAGTTACCTGTTTCGGATCGGTCGGGAACCGAATGCCAGGTGCCACCACTGCGACGATTGCCTCGACGAGACGGCCCAGCACACGCTGGAGGTATGCCCGGCGTGGGATGCGGAGCGCAGCGCGCTCGGCTCTGTATTGGGTGCCGACATCTCGCTCCCGACCGTGGTTCGCGCTATGGTCGAGAGTGAGAGATCGTGGCAGGCGGTGCGATCCTTCTGCGAGGCCGTAATGCTCGCGAAGGAGGCGGCGGAGAGGGCTAGGGAAGATGATGCATCCTCCCTTCCGCTTCGTCGCCGTCGCACGGGACGCCGGAGGGCGGCTTTCGTTGCTGAAAGCCTCCCTCTCCCGCAGTCCCATGAGCCTTCGTTGGCGGGTTCGGGGGAATCCGCCTCCGGTCCAGGGCTCGAGATGGCGCGTGCGCTTCCTGCGCACCATCTCATGAGGGACGACTAGAGAGGGACCCCTCCCTCTCGGGACGTCGCCGGCGCTGCACAGAGCGCCGGCCAACGCTGTCGGGTCGCGAACGAATGCGCAAGCTCCTCGTGACCCGACTCCGTGCGTCCAGACGGAAGCCGCAGGTTTTTAGTCGGTAAGAGTCCGGCATAACCCGACCTCGGCCCCCGCTGGGGTAGGGTATCCATGAGGATTTTCCTGCGTTAAAAAAAAAAAAAAAGGTTAGGTTAGGTTAGGTTAGGTTAGGTTAGGTTAGGTTAGGTTAGGTTAGGTTAGGTTAGGTTAGGTTAGGTTAGGTTAGGTTAGGTTAGGTTAGGTTCCCCCCCGATGGTTGCCCGCCTTGTCGTGGCGGGGGGGCTTAGTAGCCGTGGACTGGTCACCCACGGTGAACTAAGAGGCAACCAGGGCCGGCCTGTTGGGGCCGCCGGCTGGCCCGAGGAGGGCGCTCCCAGTGGGCTGAGGAAGTCTGCTGAGGACGCGCTTGGAGGTGGGACCGCAGAAGAAGAGGAGTGCCGGTATCACGGTGCGCCGTTCTCCCTATCTTCTGCGGCCGTGGAGGGATCGCAGGGGGAGAGGCGTGTTGGTATCACGGTGCGCCACTCTCCCTACCCCCTGCGAGCCGGCGGGGCCGTTCCGTGGAAACGGCACTGGTGGGGCCGCAGAGGAAGAGGCATGTCGGTATTGCGGTGCGCCGCTTGCCCTATCCTCTGCGGCCGAGGTGTGGTCGGTGGCAGAACCACAGACCCGATCTGCCACCGGGTACCAGTTATCTGGTACCCATGGTCTCCTAGTAGCAGACTTAGGGGGAGTCTGCTACAGTACTGGTGGAGGCCGAGGGGGAGGCGCACCTTACCATCTGGTGCGCCCATCGTGGAGGGCCTTCGGGCTGTCTGGATGGAGCCGCTTGTGGGCGGCTGCCGCCGGCGGGGTCGCGGATGTGTGCGAGAGCGTTCCCGTGGCCCCGTCACGAGGCGGCGAGGAGGAAGATGGGGGGGTTTTTAGTGGGTATACCGTGGGTCTCATTAGCCTATACGGGAGTCCCACATAACCACTCGGGTGCCCCCTGCGCCCGGGTGGTATGCGTAATGCATTTTCCCCCCCGAAAAAAAAAAAAAAAAAAAAAAAAAAAAAAAAAGGTTAGGTTAGGTTAGGTTAGGTTAGGTTAGGTTAGGTTAGGTTTTTTTTTTTTTTTTTTTTTTTTTTTTTTTTCTTGTACCTCCGCCGGTAGTGGCGCAGACTGTATTCACCAAAATTGTTTGAGAATCACAGTTTATTACGAGGCTGATTTATGATGATTTTTTATTTTTATTCTTTATTAAGGTAAGTACAACAATGCTTCTTATATCTATCTTTGTATACAAACTTTCTTTTATACTATTTCTTACATTATATTCTCTACATACTATTAATTTACTGTGACATTATATATTTACTTATGTCTCTACATGGTACAAATTCATATATTCAATTTATTTATAAGTACTACTTATTACTTACATATACATATATTGAGGATTTCTTACTTGTATTCATTTGTCTATACTATGGTTGTTTACAATTTTCCCGATTTATGTTGCTTCAAATATTATTTACAATATCTGTTCAACATAGTTTGCCTAATCTTTGTTTCTTTTAATTACTTTTAAAATGATTGCTTTGGAATACTCCAAGAAACACTCACGATTCTTGCCAGCAATGATATCTGCTAAGTTTTGTGTACTAATCTTTATGTCAAGTTTTTGTTGAATATCGTGTCGCTGTGATGCATAGATTGGGCATTCTAATAATACATGTTCGACGGTCTCCTCTCTGCCGGGTTCGCAGGGGCAGGAGGGATCCTCTTTGCGCTTGAATCTAGCCAAGTACTCGGAGAAACCCCCATGCCCCGTCATCATTTGCGTGGTGATGCTGCAAATTTTTATCTTCCTAGTTGTCCTGTACGCTTCTACAGCATCTGGGAAGAAGAGTTTAGTGACTTTTCCTGTCTCTTGGGATCTGTATCTATTGTTCCATTCGTCAAGCGTATTGGCACGAATGCTACGCCTGACAAATGACAGAGGACACAGGTCATAATCCGGTTTCCGCTTTATGTATAGAGCCGCCTCTTTAGCCAGTTCATCGGCACGCTCATTCCCTTCTAAACCAATATGTGCCTTGATCCAGAACAAAGCCAATGTTTTGTTCATCTGGGATAAGTTCATTATGTTCCTCCTGGTGTTAAGAGCTAAGGGATGAGTGTTGCTAAGGCCGACGACTGATTGAAGTGCGGCCCTGGAGTCACTGTAGACCGCGAACGTGTTTTGTTTGCTCTTTAGTGCTTCCTCACTTGCCCTGTTTATAGCCAAGAGTTCCGCCTGGAAAACCGTACAGTACGACGGTAAGGCAAGTTTGACGGCCTTGGTTTCGGAGTCTCCATTCCACATGGATAGAGACGCTCCGACCCGGCCGTCAATCTTGCTTCCGTCTGTAAAGATTCGGACTTCGTAGCTGCTATTTGCGTCAAGTTGTTCTTGGTTTTCCAGGGCGAGGAAATCAAGGCTTACCTGTTCAGCTGGGTGGGGAAGATCTGTGAATAATGTCCTTCTCTCGACCTCTCTATCGGCTAGTTCTAGATTCGTCAGGCCTTTTCTCATCTCGTACAACAGTGCTGTTTCTTTTACGCGTAGATCGAGTGGAAGGGTGCCTGATAGGATAAGTGCCGAGTTAAGTGACACTGTGTGGTAGGCCTTACAGATTTTTTGAAGAAACCCTCGCTGCACGCTATTTAACTGGTCCTTGATGTAAATTTTGTTAGCGGCGGGAGCCCATACACTTGCTGCATAAAGTAAGATGGGTTCTATTGTTGCGTTATATAATATTTTTATTACCTCTGGGTGTAGACCCCAACTGACCTTAGCTGCTCTAGTTAGTTGCTTATAGGCCGCTATGGCCTTACCGCATTGTGTTTTAACGTGGGTGCTGAAGGTCAGTTTTTGATCGATTATAACTCCCAATAATTTAATTTCTTTGACGATTCGAATGTCTGTCCCGCCCATGCTCAGTCGTGGAGTGTCGTGTTTCAATTTTCTTGTTATTATTATTGCGTTTGTTTTGCTCGGCGCAAATTTGAGCTTATTCGCGACACCCCATTTCTCAACACGGCCGAGAGTGACACTGGCTTGCCTTTCAATTTCTAACGCGGTGTCCCCATCGAAGATCAGCACCACATCGTCCGCGAATGCCTGAATATACGTGCCCATCTCAGATATTTTCTTTAGTAGGGGGTCCAGTAGTAGATTCCATAAAATAGGTCCCCCTATTGAGCCTTGTACGCATCCTTTGCTCGTTTTCTTGTGGAATTCTTCCCCTCCATATCTGACTCTTACACATCTGTCGTCAAGATAGCTGCAAATGACTTTTCTCACGTTCCAAGGGCACTTTTCCTCAGCCAAACGGACTCTCATTATCGGCCACCAAGCGCTATCGAAGGCACCCTCTATGTCCAAAGATACCATTGTTACCATTTTTTTCTGGTTTAATTTGGCTCGAATATGTTTCATCAGGGCATAGAGGGCGTCTTCGGTGCTCCTTTGGGGCATGAATCCGTATTGGCGAGTACTAAGCCTGGGAACTAGGTGGTATTTGAGTCTTGTCATAAGCAGCTTCTCGTAAATTTTACCCAAGACTGGTAATAGGCCAATGGGTCTATAGGACTTCGGTGTGTGATAATTATCTTTGCCCGGTTTGCGGAGTACCACCACTGTCGCCTCCTTCCATATCTTGGGGAAATAATGAGTATCCAGGCACTTATTTACAAGCGCCAGGTAGAGCTTGGGATCGCTATCGATGGCATGGCGACAAATATCCGCTGTGAGACCGTCTGCGCCTGGGGCCTTTTTGGGATTAAATGAGTCAATTGCAGTTTTTAGTTCCATGTGGGTGAAGGGTGGGTCTATTTTCTCTCCACCTTCCATTTGGGATTTTAGGGACGACGATTTTTGCCTAATATGACGGTGCCAGTTGTTGTCATTTTCCTCACTATCCTCAGGATAGAAGGTGTTTGCTAGTAGTTTGACCGATTCCTTAGCGTTTACAGTCGTTCCATTTATTTCCAGTGGGATGTCCTCAACCCTCTTCCTGGTTCTGCCAATGACTCTATAAATCCCATCCCAAACGCTTTCCCCGTCTTGTTTCTCACAGAAGTCTTTCCAGCTTTTGACCTGGGCTTGTTTGACTTTGTTCTCATATTCGGTTTTGATTGCCAGATACTCCTCCAGCACGAACCGTCGTCGACACGGTGCAGCACGCCTGAACCTGTTTTTCCTGGTTGCAACCTCTCTCTTCAGCTGTGCTAACTGCTCCGACCACCATGGCATCCTTGTCTGTTCAGTATTTCTCTTTTTAGACATGGTTTGTTCGCAGGCTGCAATAATATTGTCCGTGTAGAGTGTAACCATTCTCTCCAATTGCTCAGATCCGGTGATGTTGTTTATCCGTTGCACTGTCAATTGATGTTCTTTGTTCAACTGGCTAAGTTTTTCACAAAAGCCCGGCCAGTTAACTTTTTTAGTGCTGAACCTCCTGGTGGTCCTGGCTACACTCACACCCTTAGCTTTCTGCAGAGTTATGTTAAAAGTGATGCCATTGTGGTCAGAGCTAGTCAGAGCCTCGTCAACCTCCCAATCTTCTATTCGGTCTAACAGGTCAGTCGTGCAGACGGTTACATCCACATTACTTTTGTAATGTTTACCCCCCCTTATGGTATCAAACGTAGGCTTGGTACCTACATTGAGTATCTGGAGATTCTCAGCGTCCAGCAATCCCATAACTTCCCGCCCTCTTTCATCTGTTTCTGTGCCACCCCACCAGGTATTCTTGGCATTCGCGTCGCCTCCAAGTAGCAGCCATTTGGATCCAGTTGCACTTTTGATTTTTCGAAGATGTTGTAAGTATGGCTCTACCGGCTGATCTGGCTCAAAGTAAAAGGAAACAAGGGTAATATTCCAGGCACTCGTCCTGGCACCTATCACTGTGATGTTGGGTGTGGATAATTGCGGATATTGTATTATGTCAATTTTTTGGTCAAATACAGCTATTGCAGCTTTAACTGTGCCAGGACCAGCGAACTGGAATATCCTTGTTCCCCTGTAGCCTTTCAGAGCGCCGGAATTGCCCACATAAGGTTCTTGTAACAGTGCTATGGCTGTACCTCGTTTGGCCGCTTCAATCATCAGTTCATCCGTAGCTAGTCTCTTCCTTTGGAGGTTAGCCTGTATGATTGCATAAGGAAAGGTATTTGTTGAGGTGCCCTTAGCAGTATGCCACAGAGGATCTAGCCAAGGCATCCCACCGTTTCCGGATCGGGCATTCTTGGCTGAACGTGTTATGATCCCTGTGGTCATACTTCGCTGTCATGCAATTCTTGCATGAGGGAGGAGTTCCTGCTAGCCAGTCCTCGCAGTTCACTCGAAGGTGAGGTCCACCGCAGTGACTGCACAGGTCTATAGTTTCTTTGCAGAATTTCTTACCATGTCCGTATTCGAGGCAGCGTGTGCACTGGACGAGTGGCGATTGATCTTCGACCCTTATTTGCTGCAGGTCGACATGTAAGGTTCCAAGATCGATCGCTCTCCTCCAAATAGTTGGTGCTACACTTAATATTGTGTGTCTCGTCCACGGATTACGGGCTTTTCGTTGGTATTTGACCGTAATTCTTTGATCTTCTGGGCTTATATCTTTTATTAACTCCTTGTTCTGCTTCCTTATTGCTCGTATTATGTCTTCCTCACTATGACACGCCAGGACATTTTTGAGGATCAATAGTGGGTCCTTGTTGTTAACATCCTCACAAGTAAGTTTCTTACCTGCATTCCTTATCCTTTCCTTAACCTTATTTCTTTCCTCCTCTGTTCTGCAGCTGATAATTACTTTCCTATCCTTGGCTTTCCTTACTCGTTCTACTTTGACCCAGCCCTCCTTTGCATCCACTGCGTCCCTCACCTTTTCTAAAATGTTCTCCCCAGTTTCAGCGACCTCCTCCGAGGCTACTACTACGGAATGCAGCGTGGTACGCTGCAGTTGCGATTGTCCTTTTGGTCTAGCTGCAGCCTCCGAGTATGTCACCGGGCCTGGGTATCCTATTCTTTCTTTTTGCTTATCTAGCTCTTCCTTAAGTTCCATCATTTTTCTATTATTTTGTTTGATATTTTCGTTAGTTATTCTTAACTGTTCTAAGAGTTCATCATTTTTGTGGTCCTGTATTGCAACTCTTTGCGGTGAGTGGCTTACCTCATTGTTTATACAACTTGGTTCGTTTTTACCGCTCTTATACTTGTTTTCTAAATCCTTTACTAGTTGGTACAGTCTGTCTATTGCCTCTGTGACCCCGGTTTTGATGTCGGTCTTTATGTTTCTGGAAGCCGCTAGGTACTTTTTTGCTTTATTTAGACACGCTTTTGCTTCCGTCGTCACATCTTTATATGTTTGCACGGGGCCGGCCTGCGTTGTTTTAGTTGTTAGTGGGGTATTGTTTGGCTGTTCGATGCCAGCCGCCTCCCACTGGTCAACGCTTTTCCTTACTTTAGAGAGAGTTACAGTCTTCGCCGGGGACTTAGTGTTTTCAGCCTCACTACCAGCGCTCTTTGTTGGTGTACGGTACATTTTGGTGCGGAGGTACGCGTTATTTTATAAAAAGTTTGTAAAAGTTTTAAATAAAAGATATAAATAAAAGATATATTTAAACTATAATTTAAATTTAACTAATTAAATTATGTCAGGAAAATTGTCAAACAACAACGGTACACAACAATAACAATAAATAAAGGGTCACTTTGTCAATGTAGGCAATATAATAATCCAAAAGCTACAAAATCAATATCAAAATCAAAAAAAATTTTTAATTAAAATAATGTTAAACTAATGTAGAGTCCGCTCACACTCTTTAATTGTCAATAATTGCTTACGTATTGCCTCCTTGCAAAGCTTAGTCACCTTAATACAGGAGTATAGTGTCTAAAATTGTCAATAAACAATTTTTTAAAAATCGACTCTATGTAGAGTCCTATTCTATCTCGTGTCAAAGAGCTCTACAAGCCAATACTAACAAAGAAAACCGCGTCACTCTACGAGTCTTGGTTGCGGAGATATCGTCAATTGAACTTTTCAAGATGGCGGACCAATATGGCCGCCGATATTTAAAAAGTGTTTAATTCCGCTTCCAGGCAACGCAGAGGAGCGGGAAAAAGTTCTGGGTGGTTCCCCTGGCCAGCTCTACCACCCCAGGTGGTCAATTCAATGTAAAAAATGGTGGTGCCGTATCGGCTCCAAAGGTGGTGGGGGGGGTGGGGGACCTCGAGGGAATCACAACAGTGAAAACCCCGCCGCTCTACGATCACCGGTTCCCACGCAACGCAGGTTTAAATAAAAACAAAATGGCGGACCAAGATGGCCGCCAAAGCTTTAAATCGAGATAACTCGGCAACCAAATGTCGCACAGCAACGTGCGAGGTGTCAAAGTTCCTCCCCCGGGCCGCCCTACCGTCCTGTTCTGCTGAAAACGAGAAATAGACCACTATGGTCGGAGCGCTAGGGGGGGGTTTGGGGGGGGCAGGGGTGTCAAGGAGAAAGCCAACAACAAAAACCGCAGCTCTGTACGGTTTATTTTGACCGAGTTATAGTCGATTGAAATTTTGGGCGACTAGGGGCAAAACTGCCCAACGACTGTCAGCGATTCCGCCCAAAATTTCTTTTAATGATTTCTACCCTTCTATCTAACACAATTCCGTTGTGTTTGGGCTCGTTTTGTAGGGCTTTTTATAGTCTATTAAAATATAGGTTAATCACAATTTTTACATCAACCCCCGATTTTTAATTGCGAAAAAACACACTTTTAAGATTGTTCTTTGACATAAAAAATATAAAAAATAATGTAAAAATTTTGTAAAAATTTGTATATACTACTTAATATTTATACTTATTTTTAAAATTATTTACAGTGCCGTGGGGCCACGCCTTTCAACCCCTCGTGCCAACCCTTAATTTTTAAAAATTAATAACTCCTAAAATATTAAATAAAAAATTTTGAAATTTTGTACATAAATTAAGACAGTGAATATCTTTCAAAATATAATGAGAAAATTTAAAAATATAACTAATCTTAAGTAGGAGAATTTTTTGAAATTTTTGAAATTTTTGTAAATACAATATCTCTTAAAGTACTTAACCGATTTTTATTCTGCAAACGGGGGCTGGCTCGTCGTCTTCAGGAGAAAAAACTTATTTGTAGAGTTTTCCAGAAAATCTTCGCGTGTGGATTTTCACTGCCACGTGCAACTTGTTTTTTTGCGTACTGTACTTCGCCCCAGGGCGGAATTGGGCGGCTGGGGTGGCAGCTGGCTGGGCGGCGCCAATAGCTTCTCGGAGGCACAAAGAACGCAAAAATTGCGCTACTATTGCACCCTCCAGGAATTTTTGAAGTCGTAATTTTCAAGAAATTTTGCCGTTTTCCGTGATTGTACTTCGCACAAAACTCCAAACTTTGAAATCTATATATCACTATATGCGGCACAATTTTACGCAACTTTTAAGGTATTAACCACTTTTCTAGCACAAAAACTGCCACTTCCACAAATTTTTAAAACTTTGAAATTGCGCGGAGACGCCTTGGGCACGTGTGTTCGTCGCGGGGGGTGTCCGCGGACTCGGGGTTAGGTTAGGTTAGGTTAGGTTAGGTTAGGTTAGGTTAGGTTAGGTTAGGTTAGGTTAGGTTAGGTTAGGTTAGGTTAGGTTAGGTTAGGTTAGGTTAGGTTAGGTTAGGTTAGGTTAGGTTAGGTTAGGTTAGGTTAGGTTAGGTTAGGTTAGGTTAGGTTAGGTTAGGTTAGGTTAGGTTAGGTTAGGTTAGGTTAGGTTAGGTTAGGTTAGGTTAGGTTAGGTTAGGTTAGGTTAGGTTAGGTTAGGTTAGGTTAGGTTAGGTTAGGTTAGGTTAGGTTAGGTTAGGTTAGGTTAGGTTAGGTTAGGTTAGGTTAGGTTAGGTTAGGTTAGGTTAGGTTAGGTTAGGTTAGGTTAGGTTAGGTTAGGTTAGGTTAGGTTAGGTTAGGTTAGGTTAGGTTAGGTTAGGTTAGGTTAGGTTAGGTTAGGTTAGGTTAGGTTAGGTTAGGTTAGGTTAGGTTAGGTTAGGTTAGGTTAGGTTAGGTTAGGTTAGGTTAGGTTAGGTTAGGTTAGGTTAGGTTAGGTTAGGTTAGGTTAGGTTAGGTTAGGTTAGGTTAGGTTAGGTTAGGTTAGGTTAGGTTAGGTTAGGTTAGGTTAGGTTAGGTTAGGTTAGGTTAGGTTAGGTTAGGTTAGGTTAGGTTAGGTTAGGTTAGGTTAGGTTAGGTTAGGTTAGGTTAGGTTAGGTTAGGTTAGGTTAGGTTAGGTTAGGTTAGGTTAGGTTAGGTTAGGTTAGGTTAGGTTAGGTTAGGTTAGGTTAGGTTAGGTTAGGTTAGGTTAGGTTAGGTTAGGTTAGGTTAGGTTAGGTTAGGTTAGGTTAGGTTAGGTTAGGTTAGGTTAGGTTAGGTTAGGTTAGGTTAGGTTAGGTTAGGTTAGGTTAGGTTAGGTTAGGTTAGGTTAGGTTAGGTTAGGTTAGGTTAGGTTAGGTTAGGTTAGGTTAGGTTAGGTTAGGTTAGGTTAGGTTAGGTTAGGTTAGGTTAGGTTAGGTTAGGTTAGGTTAGGTTAGGTTAGGTTAGGTTAGGTTAGGTTAGGTTAGGTTAGGTTAGGTTAGGTTAGGTTAGGTTAGGTTAGGTTAGGTTAGGTTAGGTTAGGTTAGGTTAGGTTAGGTTAGGTTAGGTTAGGTTAGGTTAGGTTAGGTTAGGTTAGGTTAGGTTAGGTTAGGTTAGGTTAGGTTAGGTTAGGTTAGGTTAGGTTAGGTTAGGTTAGGTTAGGTTAGGTTAGGTTAGGTTAGGTTAGGTTAGGTTAGGTTAGGTTAGGTTAGGTTAGGTTAGGTTAGGTTAGGTTAGGTTAGGTTAGGTTAGGTTAGGTTAGGTTAGGTTAGGTTAGGTTAGGTTAGGTTAGGTTAGGTTAGGTTAGGTTTTTTTTTTTTTTTTTTTTTTTTTTTTTTTTTTTTTTTTTTTTTTTTTAATAATTTATTCCTTCTACCAGCGCACATTTCGTCGCTGACTATTTCTGGCGGTTACAGGTTTTGTACTATTGTTATTGGGTTTTATTGATAGTATTTCTCCTTATCTGCTCTTCCTTTACATCTTTTCTCTTGGCGTCATTTTTCTAGAATCATATCGAATTCAACCATTATTGTGCTATTTTTCTAAAAATAAAAACATTTCTTTTTTTTAAAACTTCGTTCTTTTTATATTTTTCCGGTCTACTCCTAAAATTTTTTCCCTTTTCATATTATGCTCTTTGTTATTCTTGTTTATAAGATCTTACTGTTAATAATTTGTCTACTTTTTTTTTTTTTTTATTCATAATTTATCTTGGTTTCTTCAGTCTAACGCTCTTATCTTCCATTTATTTCCTATATTTATATCTTTTTATTGTTACCTGCCATTAAGTTATATTTATATATGTATCCAAATCGCGGGGATCAAATTTTTGCAATAATTCTTCTTGCCTTCTCTGTCTGTTTTTTCTTTATACTGTTCCTTTTACTTATTTCTCTCTTTTCCCATTCCATTTCTTCCCTCGGTCCTTTTCCATGCTTCCAGTGTATGTTGAACCATAGTATTTTTATAATAATTTGGCAACATACATTCACAACCGTATTTATTATTTTAAACAAATACTGCCTTCTCGCTTCCAATTGAACCTTTCCTCTTCCTATCTTTTCCCCATTACCTACCAACTTATTGGATACTGAATCCTTTCCAAATAACAGTATTTGTCTAGGGTTAGCTTCACTTCTTTTAATTTTTTGGTTGGTGGTAATAGGCTGGCCTTTATTCTCACTCTTCGCAGATGCCCTGAAGATCTTCCCCCGCAACGAGCTTGCAATTATTTTTGCCTGGTGGACTTTACATGATAATGGAAAGATAGGTCCGACGGCTATGGTTCCGGGCTTTCCATCCATATAGAATGGAGAGTATCCAACCCCGCCGTCGTTCCTACCCCCATTGCCGTTTATATTATGCACAAGACTATCTTTTGCTCTGTATAAAGATTTAAGTCCCACCAAGTTACCGTAGTTTGTTTTCTCGCTCTTCTCCAGTTGGACACCCTCAGCAATACGCCACTGTTGTTCTTGCAAGCGCATCCCAGCGTTTGCGCACTTTACAATCTAGGCTGAGGGCGTTATGGTCCTGCCGTTCTAGCTTTGCAGCTTTACAGTTTCTGCACGATGGGGGCGTACCAGCGTTGTATTCTGTGCAGTCCGCCTTTAGGTGCGGGCCGCCACAGTGGCTGCAGAGATCCGCTCCCTCCGTGCAGAAACGCCTGCCGTGACCATAACCCAGACACCGCGTGCATTGCACTAATGGTGTCTGGTCCTCAACCCGGATGCGCTGAAGGTCGATGTGGAGGGTGCCAACTTCGAGAGCTCTTCTCCACACAGCAGGGGAGACACTCACCACTACGTGTCTCGTTTGGGGGTTCCGCGCTTTCCGCCTATATTTAATCTGAATCCGGGCGTCTGGAGGGTCCAAGTCTGCAAAAATCTTTTTGTTCTGGTTTTTGAAACCTTTGATTATTTCATCGTCAGAGGGTTAGGTTAGGTTAGGTTAGGTTAGGTTAGGTTAGGTTAGGTTAGGTTAGGTTAGGTTAGGTTAGGTTAGGTTAGGTTAGGTTAGGTTAGGTTAGGTTAGGTTAGGTTAGGTTAGGTTAGGTTAGGTTAGGTTAGGTTAGGTTAGGTTAGGTTAGGTTAGGTTAGGTTAGGTTAGGTTAGGTTAGGTTAGGTTAGGTTAGGTTAGGTTAGGTTAGGTTAGGTTAGGTTAGGTTAGGCTAGGTTAGGTTAGGTTAGGTTAGGTTAGGTTAGGTTAGGTTAGGTTAGGTTAGGTTAGGTTAGGTTAGGTTAGGTTAGGTTAGGTTAGGTTAGGTTAGGTTAGGTTAGGTTAGGTTAGGTTAGGTTAGGTTAGGTTAGGTTAGGTTAGGTTAGGTTAGGTTAGGTTAGGTTAGGTTAGGTTAGGTTAGGTTAGGTTAGGTTAGGTTAGGTTAGGTTAGGTTAGGTTAGGTTAGGTTAGGTTAGGTTAGGTTAGGTTAGGTTAGGTTAGGTTAGGTTAGGTTAGGTTAGGTTAGGTTAGGTTAGGTTAGGTTAGGTTAGGTTAGGTTAGGTTAGGTTAGGTTAGGTTAGGTTAGGTTAGGTTAGGTTAGGTTAGGTTAGGTTAGGTTAGGTTAGGTTAGGTTAGGTTAGGTTAGGTTAGGTTAGGTTAGGTTAGGTTAGGTTAGGTTAGGTTAGGTTAGGTTAGGTTATGTTAGGTTAGGTTAGGTTAGGTTAGGTTAGGTTAGGTTAGGTTAGGTTAGGTTAGGTTAGGTTAGGTTAGGTTAGTTTAGGTTAGGTTAGGTTAGGTTAGGTTAGGTTAGGTTAGGTTAGGTTAGGTTAGGTTAGGTTAGGTTAGGTTAGGTTAGGTTAGGTTAGGTTAGGTTAGGTTAGGTTAGGTTAGGTTAGGTTAGGTTAGGTTAGGTTAGGTTAGGTTAGGTTAGGTTAGGTTAGGTTAGGTTAGGTTAGGTTAGGTTAGGTTAGGTTAGGTTAGGTTAGGTTAGGTTAGGTTAGGTTAGGTTAGGTTAGGTTAGGTTAGGTTAGGTTAGGTTAGGTTAGGTTAGGTTAGGTTAGGTTAGGTTAGGTTAGGTTAGGTTAGGTTAGGTTAGGTTAGGTTAGGTTAGGTTAGGTTAGGTTAGGTTAGGTTAGGTTAGGTTAGGTTAGGTTAGGTTAGGTTAGGTTAGGTTAGGTTAGGTTAGGTTAGGTTAGGTTAGGTTAGGTTAGGTTAGGTTAGGTTAGGTTAGGTTAGGTTAGGTTAGGTT